>JARQZK010000732.1:175000-350000 GCA_030704885.1 Cynegetis impunctata
TTAGTTCTGGAGTTATATAGAAAAATTCGAAAATTTCGAAATCCTTTTTTTGCCTATATCTTTTTATTTAATGAATTGTTTGCAAAACAATTGTCACTTTGCCATTGCCACTTTTTGTAGGCTATCTAAATATCTGAATAGAAATTATATACAGGGTGTCGTATAAATTGGGCCACCCTCAACTTTCAATTTTCAAATACGGACCTGTATTTTTTATTGCATTTTTTTGAATGCCAAGAGTCATGTTTTATATTGACGTAGCATTTTCATCTGAATTACATAGTGTTCCACGAAATATTGAACTATTACCAGTAAAATTTCAACATTTTTTAAAATTCCAGCTCTAATTAAATAAATATCATAGAATAAGGTATAAAATGCCTAGGATTTGGAAGATAATCAACATTATTCTACTAAAAATGTCTTCTTTAAGAATTCATCCACATTTCAGTTCACACAACCCATGATCAGTGTACGAAAATGCGAAATTCTTCCTAGTACGTTTATGTGCATATAATCATTGCCCAAACAGAAAAATGTTCGACTGGCAATCTTCATATTACAGACACCAATTTGGAAATATTTCATTGTTACTCACTTTCCGAACTATCTACATTTTTCAGCAAATTCATGGGCATTCTGTTGCTATATACAACGATTATGATTAAACTATTTGAATTCTCATAGTATGCTTTGGAAAATAAATATTTAGTTCACCTCACTTGTCATTATTTTGACAGTTTCTTGGAAATTATCGTTGGTATTTAATGAAAAATCTGATAGTACTGAAAATGGGTTTCCCCATAGAGCAGAAAAGAGATATGATTAACGTTTTCTACAGAAATAATAGGAGCATTCGTCTTTCCGCTTGACATTTTCTTATGGGGTACACTAAAAAATAGAATATATCAAAACGAAATTGAAAATATAGAAGATTTAAGAATTAAATCATGAACACTTTCGCATCACTACGCCGAAGAGATATTTTCAGAGCGAATAATAACTTAAAAAAACGACTCTGTAAATGTCTGGAACGAGAAGATCGTCAATTCAAACATTTATTTCGATTATGATTACTTATAATGACTTATTTAAATTCTAGATAATAACTGAACATGTTCTTATGCGATAAGTTATAAAAAATGAAAACCTATATGATCAAATACAATGTTATATTTGTGACAGATTATATTTGTGACAGATTATGTTTGTGAGTTCTCAGCAGAATACATACAACAGATCTTCCTCATACCTACTGAGGTGAATCGACATAGGGATCAATAATTATTATTCTACCAATGCTACATTATGATAAAGAAATAAAATGTCTCTGGGGAATGTTGATTTTATTCTATTGTTATTCCGAACAAGTAGTGAGACTAGATAATCTGGAAATTCTGAAATTCATTTTTCTTAAGGAATCAATTTGTCTGATTCGCCTCTCATTCTCTGATATTATTCAATTAGAGTTGTTATGGAATTAAAAAATGATGAGATATCATTAGTATTAGTTCAATATTCCCAAAACACTTTATGATTTATATAAAAATAGAACGCCAATATGAAACAAATATAGGTAGTTCGAAAAGTGAGAAACAATGAAATATTTCCAAGTTGGTGTCTGGAGTATGAAGATTGCCATTGGAAGATTATTTTGTTTGGGCATTGATTATATGCACATAAACGTACTAGGAAGAATTTCGCATTTTCGTACATTGATCATGGGTTGCGTGAACTGAAATGTGGATGAATTCTTGAAGAAGACATTTTTCGTAGAATAATGTTGATTATCTTCCAAATCCTAGGCATTTTATAACTTATTCTATAATATTTATTTAATAAGAGCTGGAATTTTAAAAAATGTTGAAATTTTACTGGTAATAGTTCAATATTTCCAGAACACTCTGTAATTCAGATGAAAATACTACGATAATATAAAACATGACTCTTGGCATTCAAAAAAATGCAATAAAAAATACAGGTCCGTATTTGAAAATTGAAAGTTGAGGGTGGCCCAATTTATACGACACCCTGTATATAATTTTTATTCAGATATTTAGATAGCCTACAAAAAGTGGCAATGGCAAAGTGACAATTGTTTTGAAAACAATTCATTAAATAAAAAGATATAGGCAAAAAAAGGATTTCGAAATTTTCGAATTTTCCTATATAACTCCAGAACTGAAGGAGCTAGATCAGACTTTTTAAATCCATATAACTGATCTCTGAAATATGCTACTTTGCCCCCATTTAACCATCCTTCTATCTCTTACCGTTATCGAAATCCCCATGCATATACTCGAATTTGAATAGCCCTGTATATATATATATATATATATATATATATATATATATATATATATATATATATATATACATTTTTGAAGATATATCTTCAAAAGAATCAATTGTTTTACAGACTGCAATCTCGAAAACCAATGCATATCTCATCAGGACTATCCTGAATACCTGTCTTGTACTAAAGTAATTTTCGTAAATATTTGTTTGTTGAATAACATCACACTAATAGACACTGTGCTTCATAATTCGGCAAAAATAACTACAATTACCATGCCTCAAAAAAAGTTTCTCAATATTCTGCCTGACAGAGAATGATCTGACACAAATTTTGACATCAAATGGTTGCAAGTTAGGATTACAGGTTCTTGTTTTCAAGTGCTGAAGAATAATTAACAGCTTTTTCTCTGAAGAAGAAATGAAAGCACTTCCGTTCCATTTGGAATCCTATGTAAAACGTGAGAGAGACAATGTTGAAAGATGAAGATATTTTTAATACCTACTTCTCTGTGACAAATTTTCAATTTATATATTTATGACATAACGCTTCTGCATTTTGTTTTAATCTACACAACGGAAAATATTCAGTCGACGGAATCTCAAAATACTGTATGATATTGCATACTATATTTAATAATGAAACATATTGTCATAACAATTTGTTTATACTCTAAGACAGTCTCCAAACTTCGGACCCTTAGGGCCATAATGTTTTTTCTCCACGATCATCACAGAATTCGTCAATTCTGATATCAAATTTGATTACAGAATGCTGGAATTCTCTCTCTTGAGATTGAAGAAATATTCTGCAACACCTCTGCCCCCATGCAATTTGAATGTATTTGCTTTCTCTCCCTTGTGATAGAATAATATTCTCACACTGGCTAGCAATAATGACATTAGCCTTGACGCAGTTGATTGTCATCGTAGTGACAAATTTGAGTAAGTGTCAAAATTATTGCTGTCACGTTTTCATTCGAAAATATAATAAGTACCTATTATTATGAATTCATGCAGTGGTTCAGAATCAGAGTGTGAAAATACACCAATACACTGGTCAATTGTTATCGGAGGACGTCGGCTACTGTGTTAGTGGATACAGGAGCAGATATGGAAACACTAAAAAGGCATGGGAGGTGGAAGTCTTCTCAAGTGTCAGAAGGATACATAGAAAATTCGGTGCAAAATCGAATAAATGAAGCAAATAAGTTAGTCTCATCAATTACTGGATCTAATACACCGCTAATCATGCCTTCCACTTCAAATTATGTGACTGTTAGTTCATCTTCTACAAACTACGCAATTGTTGAAAATTCTTCCAATAATGCACCAGTTTTCATTTCGAGAACTGTACAAATATAACAATTAATACAAAGTAGAATGTTTCTTGAATTATTGAGTGTTTACCTAATATAATTGTGATTGAGTTCTGTAATATAAATTATCTTATGTTCGTTTTCATATAAAAATATATATTTAAAATTTTCGATCGTGGAGAAAGAATAGTCTGCTACTCGGTTAGAATGAAAATTCGTGATGCTCGTGGTTCCTCACGCTCGCCTTCAGCTCGCGCTCGGAACTTTTCCACTCGCATCGAATTTTCATTCTAACCTTGTTACAGAATATACTATCCAGTATGTTCCAGTAGCCAAAACACTTTTAATCTTTCTGCTCTCAGCTTCATTTCTTGACTAGACTAGTCGCAAAGTGGGTTGTTCTCTGTTTTTGGTACTACTTACTTGTGTGAGAAAACGTTTTCCAAGATGAAGTAGTTACACAAAGAATATTTACAGATCTAAATTAACCCATTAGCATCTTAAATTTCTTTAAGTAATTCGTCTTCTTCTTCTTGAAATAGGCTTTCAGCCTCTTTTTCTAGCTTTAAGGAGTTCCTCGCGATGTCGACATCCAGCTATCCCTCTACCTCTTCGGTGGCCTGCCTGTCGGTGTTCTAGAGTGTGGTTTACAGTCTCTCGCAATTTTAGCAATCCTATTGTCTTCCATTCTGTTGATGTGTTGATTCCACTCTCGCCGTCTCTTTCTCGTTCATCTCACAATGTCCTGTATGTCACAAATTCGTCTTATTTCTTCGTTGGGTTTTCTGTCACGTAGCGTGTGTCCCGTTATACTGCGGAGCATTCTCATCTCTGCCGTTCGGGTTATGCTCTTGGTTCTGCTGGTGTCTGCCCTGGTTTCTGCGGCATATGTGATTATTGGCCTTATGCATGATTTGTATATTCTGGTCTTTGCTTCTATTTTTAGGAACTGATTTTTCCATAAACTGTCTTTCAAACATCTGACTATTCTAGAGGCCTTATCTATTTGACTCTTTACCTCAGATATCCTGTCTTGATGGACGGTTATTTCTACCCCTAAGTATTTGAAGGACATCAGCTGTTCTACTATTTGGTCGCTAACAGCTAGTTTACATCTTTTAGGCTCTTTCGCTACAACTAGTAATTTTGTCTTCTTTATCACAATTGACTTATTGTAGCGTTTCACTGTCAGGTAAAATTGATGAAGTAGTCTCTGTAGTTCATCTTCGTTTCCTGATACAATTACTGCGTCATCTGTGTAGCACAGTATTGTTATTTCTCCTTTGTTAGTTCTGTAACCATGGCACGCGTTCTTAACGTGTTTTATTATCTGTTAGTAATTGGTACAAATAAAATTGATCCACAGTTACAAACTATTGTCGGTAGAAAATAACAATTATATAAATCTCATTAATGTTTTTTGTTTTACTGTGATTAGTGGGATTCATTTCAATTATTTGTTAGTTATCAATATACTTAATCTTAGATACTTAAGTTAAATTTTCTGAATCATTATTTGTGTCATTAAGTTTTACCTCGCAAGTAAATAAAATCGAGTAATTATCATTATGTGTTTTCTTCTACGACTTATCATAGTAATAGTCATAACAATAAGAAATTGTCGCTGACCAGATTGATGACACAAGTCTTAAGCTGTTTTCGGTCGGATTGATGACACTGGCGGGCCGGATTTGGCCTACAGGCCTTAATTTGGAAACCCCTGCTATAAGATAAAACGATTTGGATTCAAGTGTTCAAAATTGAAAATTATCCCATATCTTTCCGACAGATTTTCATTGTTTCAATTTTTTATACAGAATGCCGTCCAGGAAGTGTCTGCAAATGCTCAGTTAACAGCCAATGTCCAGGAAATTTATCTTGCGTGGGTGGCATTTGTATCGATCTTTGTTTAATGGGAAAGAAATGTGGCATTCACGCTGTATGTATGATGCAGAGTCACGTGGCCATATGCACATGTAGGCCTGGATTTACCGGAGACCCACAGCTCGGCTGTCAAGAAAGTGCGTCACAATTCCAAAGTAAGTACTTTTTTCTTCAAAAATTTCAACTTTAAGTCTTTCGGCCGAATCTGTATCAAAATTGTGAAATATTCGTCAACTGTTTTGTGTATTCATATTCAAGTGATTATTAGGAATTAGAAAACAATTAGAAATTTGTTAATTCACTGCGAGTCAAATACTTCTGATGAGATCTAATAAGATCGAAACAGCTGTATGCAGATTTTGAGTCGGGGTGACTTGACGATTTCTATAATTCACTGTTGGATTGTGAATGTAGAATTCTAGTCGCGGAAAACATATAACCAGCTCCCTTGGAAAGTAGTCTGATAATTTTTTAAATTGTTGAAAAATTTTCATTTATGTAGTATGAAAAATTGATAATAATGTTTCGTCCGAGAGATTGTCAGGCAAAATGGGGTATTCTGCATGGTTACCAATGATTGGTTACTGATACCAAGAATGCTGAAGCAACCGTCACTTGTTTCAGTTGTTTGTTAATGACCTACTTGATGTTTGTCATATTACTTAGTAATGACAGTCCATTTAGGTCAGGAAAACGACTTTATTGAACAGTTTACGTTTCGTCATGAAATTCATAACTTTCTCAAACGTTTTGAGAAAGGCAGGTCTGTATATTCCCAACCTTCTTCATTAGTTTATTTTCAGTCTGCCTTCCTGGAAGCAAATGCAAATGCTCGAATAACTTCGATTGTCCTGGACACTTGGCTTGTGTAAGAGACATCTGTGTTGACCTTTGTCTAATGGGAATGAAATGTGGAAAAAGGGCTGTATGTAGGATGCATAACCACGAAGCTGTATGTACATGTGAGGTTGGTTACACTGGAGATCCTTTGCGTAACTGCGATGAATTTGCTCTTCAAGAAACACGTGAGTTTTATGTTCTTGATATTATTGAGCTGTTATAATGCACCGGAAAATCTTGATCGAGTTTCAAATTTTCAATTACCTGTTTGTTATGAAATTACAAACAAAACAGGTATAATATATATATATATATATATATATATATATATATATATATATATATATATATATATATATATATATATATATATATACAGCGTGTCCACGGATGAGGTGCTCAAGAGAAAGAACTTTCTTATTGTCAATTTTAGGTAGAAATGCTATTATTGAAAAATTTTTATTTTCAGTTTTAGAGAAAAATTTTATTCTTGATAAAAAGTTTTTCTTGTTTAAAGAACCCTATAAATTGAAAAAAAATTACAAGTTTTCATAACCTGCTTCATTTTATACTCAATTTTATGCAAAACCGTATGAATTTTTATTCATAAGAATTAGAATTGTGTCATACAAGTTCGCAATTAATTCATTGAATGAAAAATAACCTAATGCACCATGTAAGAGAAATGGATTTGAAAATTTAATAAGGAAATTAGATAGGTACTCATTAGATTATTATTACATTTCCCAACTTTTCACATAAAAGTGAATTTAAAATTAAACAGCTTCAGAAAAACTTGAATTTTATTTCATTCTGTAGGATTTTTGAGCAAGCAAAACTTTTTATCAAAAATAACATTTTTCGCTTTTTTTTCTCTTGGGCACATCAGCCGTGGACGCGCTGTATATATATTCATATACATATATATATATATATATATATATATATATATATATATATATATATATATATATATATATATATATATTTTTATATATATATATATATTTATATATATATATATATATATATATATATATATATATATATATATATATATATATATAATATATATATATATTAATATATATATATATATATATATATATATATATATATATATATATATATATATATATGTATATATATATATATTAATATATATATATATATATATATATATATATATATATATATATTTATATTTATATTCATCCATCATGAAATTTTTGCCTGTGTTGAAGATTTCGTGGTTTTTTTAGCCAAGCAATCGTTTTGAAGAAAATACCAAATTTTATTAAAAAGCTGTCAACGTTTCGTTGCAAAATTTGTGACTTACTGACAATATTCAAAAGAACAAATATTATTTTAATGAAGGAAATATCTTCAATGCTAGAAAATAAATAACTTAATCAAAATCATTTTTTCCCGAAAAAATTGAATGGTATATATTCATTAACATTTGTCATTTTTTCTGATGTACATATATATTTGAATAATTCTTGCCTGTGTTATATTATATATATAAATATATATTCATATTAATATATATATATATATATATATATATATATATATATATATATATATAAATATATATATATATTAATAAATATATATATATATTTATATATAAATATATATATATATATATATATATATACTTTTCTTCAATTACTTGTCAAAGGTGTAAACAACTTTCATAAAACGTCGTCTCTACAGCTAGGTATATAATAAAATAGTACATATATCTTCTGTTAGATATCTGCTGATCTAACGTGAGAATGATAATAATGTATGATATACCTCAAGGTAACAGTCGAATAAGCTCTTCTTTCAATTATTCGTTGTTTTTCATTCAACTTTTTCCTTAAAGTATACCATGGAAATTCATCGACTAAACTCATTCTATAAAAAAACAAAATTCCAAAAATGCAGAAGAAATTTCTTTTTTCGCCTTTCTTCCTATATGAGTGAAATGCTATGCCAGTAACAATAAATAATAATAATAATACTCAAAGAAAACAACTAATCGTTTTTATTAACCAATTAATTCATAAAGAAGAAATTGGAACATAGCCAAATAAATTATTCAAACGAAAGAGAAAGGATATACATACATACAAATATATATATATATATATATATATATATATATATATATATATATATATATATATATATATATATATATATATATATATATATATATATATATATATATATATATATAAATATATATATATATATATATATAATTATATATATATATAAATATATATATATATATATATATATATATATATATATATATATTATATATATATATATATATATATATATATATATATATATATATATATATATATATATATATATATATATATATATCTGATATTTTTCATCCCCCTAAATTTTAAGGTTGGTCCACCCCTCAATTTTTTTTATTTCTTAAACAAAATTTTGTGTTTATTTTTATGATACAGCATTCAAAGATATATTCACCCCTCTACGATCAACCCCTACTTTTCCATCGCGATTTTATTTTTTTTATTTTATCCACAGATCCGCAATAAGGTTGCAAGATGGCAATTGAAAATAACAATAGTCGGTCTGAGAATAGGTCGTTATATATTTTTCATACCCCTAAGTGATAAGGGTGGTCCAAACCAAATATTTGTATAAATTTTTTGGACGAAATTTTTTATTGAAATTTTTTTATGATGTTGCATTATATACAACTCTAAATTTTCACTCTTCCATCAACAACCCATATTTTTAATAGCCATTATAATAACTCAAACAACGTTTGCCGGGTCAGATAGATAGATAGATAGAAAGATAGATAGATAGCTAGATATCTAGATAGTTAGATAGTTAGATAGTTAGATAGTTAGATAGTTAGATAGTTAGATAGTTAGATAGTTAGATAGATAGATATATAGAAAGATATATAACTATATAGATAGAAATAGAGTTAGATATATCAGTGGCGGCTCGTGACGTTTTGGTTTGAGGATGCTACAAGAGGTGTTAAAAATACACCATAGGCGAAAATTTTTAGGATTTCGAGGTCAATATAATTTGAAAAAAATCAAAGTAAAACAAGCACCCTAAGCTATTAATTTGTTTTCACTTTCGAGTGTCTACCTTGAGACCTACAACTCCTATTTACAATATTCACAAAAATTCTTCTCAGCCAATTAATCAATTCATCTATTCATCAAATTTTTTCTTTCACATAATAGGTACCTACCTACCTACTTAACGAATTTTTTAACAGCTGGTGAGAGCAAATAAAAAGTTATTATATATTTTTGAAGATTAGCGGGATTCTGCGATCTTTTACGTTAGCAAAATGATCTATAATATCCTCATAAAATTTTTTTACTTTCGCCAAAAGTTTTACCAATTCCTTTTCAATAGACAACAAACTAGTATTTTTCAAACGATCCTGGCTCATTGAATTTCGTAAATAAGTTTTAATTCTCTTAAGAGTGGAAAACGAGCGCTCTACGGAAGCTGATGTCACCGGGATAGAAACAATTAGACATAAAAGTTTATAAACTTGGGATAATTCTTGATTCAAATCATTATCAAAAAGATATTTAATAGTCCTCACATGATTTTCATTTTGCCCCAAAATTTCATTGTCATTATAACCAAAACACAGTTCACTTTTTTATGGCCACCTTATCAAAAAAAGTGTATTTTTGACATAAATTTTCCAAAAGGTTATCTGGAAAATTAGCCGAAAATCTGGTAAACAAATTTTCATTGAGTAAGTCGAAGAAATGCAGTTCTTTCAAATCAGAGAACCTTATTTCTATTTGACCCCTAATAGTATCCAAAATTTCATAAAATATTTGCTTATAGTGGAGCTCCATATCTGCGTAACTGAATTTCTTTCGTTTTGGGCTAAATTGAGTCGTATCATCAGTAGTTTGAAATACAGAAAATAGTTTTTTAAAATAAACTTCTGCACGAAATTCTGAAATTTTTTCCAAAAGAAACTTGAGCCGATTTCGTGAGTAAATTACATCTGAAAACTTGTGCTGTAAGATTTGAAAAACTATTTCTGTTCAAAAATTAATTTAAAGATGTTTAAAAAATATATAAATTCCTTATCTTGTAAGTAAGATATTAATCCGCGTGCTGTATTTAAAGTTACTTTATCGGTGAAAAATTCCTCACTTTCAACTAGGTATAGAATTAAATCCTCAAATCCTAAGCGGCCCCAAACAGAGACATTTTCACTAGTAAAAAGTAAACACTGCCAACAAAATAATTTATTTTTTACCTGTGATCCGGTTAGGCAAGGATGTCTCTCATAATGTATTAAAACCGCGGTTTTGTTTTCTGTTACGCTGCACCAAATTGTTTAATTCAGGGGTAGGTTTTTTTTGTTTTTATCAAAACTTTATCCTCATAACTAAAGGCACTAAAGTTATGGGATAACAAATATTCCACTAAGTCACCATTGAAATTTTTGAAATTAAATTTCAGTAATCAAAAGTGGATATTTAAAAACAATACGCGTAACACGAGCTGATTCCGGCGTCCATTATTCAGACCAGTACGAATTAGGATCATACTACGATTCAATCAACGACTTACTCGATGTCAGGGAGAATTCTATAGTTGTGATTGGTCCGACATTTTATAAGACTGGGCTTTTATCGGTGTTGCCATGTACATGTGTTTTGGTTTTCTGTTTCAATGAAGTATTCATTCGGAGTATTTGTTTTTAAGTTGGTTTGAGTTTGCTTTTCTGTGGCAGGCATAATGAACGGGTTGAGAATATACCTTTCTAAGCTTTCCGCAAGCGTTGCCACAAATCTTGAAATGAATGAAATGCAGTAAATGTAAATAACCTTCTATCTTAATTAATAAATTATATTATATAATGTAGGTTGAAAGGAAGGTAGGTGCAAAAAATAAAATGATTTTGATTAATATGAATATGCTGAATAATGACTATTCAATATAATATATATCTAAGTGATACTCGTCATATTATTGAGGAGGATTAGCCTCCTTATCTCTATTCGACTAGCCGCCCCTGATATATATATATATATATATATATATATATATATATATATATATAAAGATATATAAATTTTTATATATATATATATATATATTATATATATATATATATATATATATATATATATATATATATATATATATATATATATATATACATATATACTTATATATAAATATTAGTTCAGATTCCCCATGTATTTATAAAACCAATAATATTCTTTTATAAATAATTTCTTACAGCTTGTCCACCTGGACTCATTTGCAAATGCTCGAAGAGCAATGATTGCCCTGCACATATGTCTTGTGTAGAAAATTTTTGTGTCGATTTATGTTTGTACGGTCACAAATGTGGAATAGGAGCTGTATGCACAATGCACAATCATCAGGCTTTATGCACATGTGAGCACGGATTAACAGGAAATCCTTTACACATTTGCCAATCAATAAAGATTTCAATGCGTGAGTTCTTTCTTTCTTATATTTATATAATAGCATATGTATATATATATATATATATATATATATATATATATATATATATATATATATACAGGCCGTTTTTTTTTAGCTGATCCCACTATTGCAATCTCGGAAACGGAGAGACCTACAAGATCGGTTAAATTGGGTAAAAGTTTCCAATTTTAGGGAGCAATAATAAGCTTTTTTCAGATTTTAAATATCAATGTTTGTTTTTGAGATATTCGCCAAAAACTAGAATAGTCGAATTTCGTTTTTTGGCTCTACCGCTTCCATTTCGAATGATATAAGAAAAAGTCAGAGGTGTTTCAATAATGTTTCATACTCATTATAATCTGATATGAACCAAATTTCAATGAGACGTTTCGTTCATTAGGTTCCATCATCAGTTTTATTTTTTAAATATGGGTCTCTAGGTTTTTTCATCAATTTTAGTAGCCACTGTTGTAAAAAATTCACCTATTAATTACAATCGAGTAAAAAAGCATCAATTTCAGTATCGCCACCTCTGTTATTTACTGTACAGCTCTTACTCGACGGTTTTTCTAATGAACCATGATTCCGTGAAGTCCTCTCAATGCGTTGATAATATCTTTCGGATGGCTGATACTTCTCGGGGTACAAATACCTATACATAGCTAGAGATCAAGTAGCATTTCTCAAATATTTCGCGTATACAAAAAGCAAATCAACTTTCTCGTCATTTGAAAAATTCATGGTTTTCACCTCACAAATTCACAGGAATCAAATAATTATTTATGTAGGTACTTGTAAATAGATTTGACATTTTGTTATTCTGTTAATTCATGGCTCACTTTGAAACAATAAGTCCATTTCAGTACTCTCAGAATTTTTTCTCCAAGATTTCTATTTCCCAGAAGACATCATAAACAAACATTTATGCTCCATAAAAGTTGTCTTTTGAACAGTTCTTTCATATTCATATGAATTACCTTCGTGGTAGCAAACCGGTATCAGAAAAAAGGAAAAAACCAACTAAATTTTCACAACATCAGTTTTTCGAAAAATTCACTAATTTATCCAATACTAATTTCGATAGTAAGGAAGTGAATTTATTGCAAAAAGGTTTCAAACACAATATACAACCAACTCATTCAACACGTCACTTCGAACAACTCGGGAAGATACTGAAATAGCTGTTAGAAATTTGCCTGATAATCCACTTGTAAAACACCTAGCTTCTAATATTATTAAAAATGAGTATAACAAATACAACGCCAATTTATCAGAAATGTCCATTGTAAAATCAATCAAACAAAAAACACTCTCTAATGATATCATTTTCACCAAAGCTGACAAAGGTAATACAGTTATCGCTTTGAATAAGTGTGATTATTTACGTAAAACTTTAGATTTTTTGAACTCCGGTAATTATAAGTTACTAAAACATGATCCAACCAGTAAATTTCAGAAAAAATTAAAATAAGCTATCGATAACATTAACATTCTTATACAAAATAAAGAGAAGTATAAACTCATTGTTTCAAATCCTTTGGTACCACAACTTTACTCTTTAATTAAATCACACAAACCAGGCTATCCAATCAGACCAGTAGTGTCATTCACTACAGCACCTTCATTGTTTTTGTCGCAGTTTCTAATAGAAATAATTCAAAATTATTGTAAATTTCAGCCTAAATTCTCTATCAAGAACTCTTAGGATTTAGTCAATAAAATTGAAAATATTCAATTGCCACTTAATTCTAAATTTATGTCCAGAGATAGTTAATCTTTTTCCAAGATACCCCCAAGGTTCCTTTAAACCTAATAGAAAAGTTACTTAATAGCAATTTTGTTAATCCTTTCATAAAATCAGATATATTGTCACTTTTGGAATTATGCCTGGAACAGAATTATTTTAGTTTCAATGATAAGATTTACAGCAGTACTGAAGGCTTAATTATGGGAAACCCGCTGAGCCCTTTGTTGGCTGAAGTATTCATGGATAATTTGGAACAGTTAATTCATAATCATCCTGTTAGTCGACAATTCGTTTATTGGTTTAGATATGTGGATGATATTATTTGTTGTTTCACTGGTACTCTTAGACAACTAGACTGCTTTCAAACATTCATTAATACTTTACACCCTAATATAAAATTCACTTTAGAGATGGAAAAAGATAACTCGATTAACTATTTGGATTTGAAAATAACAAAAGTAGATAACAAACATAATTTTTCAATTTTTCGCAAACCATCGCACACTGATAGCGTCATACATAGTACTTCCCTACATCCTTTCCAACACAAAATGGCAGCTTTCAATAGTATGGTACATCGTTTAGTAAATATTCCACTTTCAAATGCCAATTTTAACATCGAGAAAAATATAATTGAACAAATTGCCGTAAATAATAATTATGATCCCAATATTATAGACAATATGATAGATAAAAAGTTTTTCAAAAATGCGATTAACCAGGTGTACCCCCTTACTAAAAATAATATCAAATACAACAGCCTCACTTTCATCGGAAATTCAAGTAAAAAACTTAAATCTCTCTTATCTAAGCACAACATTAACATTGCTTATCGTACCGGTAATAATTTAGGAAATCATATAAAAAATAATAAATCCAAAGTTCATAAAGATAATAAATCAGGAGTTTATAAAATTAATTGTGGCGATTGTGATAAGTTTTACATCGGTAGAACTTTCAGAAGTTTTCAAACTAGAATTTCAGAACACAAACGAAGCTTTGTTAATCAGAAGTCGGATTCACATTATGCAAACCATTCAATTCAAGAAAATCACACATTCAATTTCGATTTTAAAATATTAAATACTGAAAGTAAGGGAATTAAACTTAATTTTTTAGAATCATTACAGATAAATAAATACAAGCCTTCCGGTCTCCTATTGAATAGCCAAATCGATCATACTTCAAGCCCCCTTCTTAATCTTTTATCGAACTACCTGACTAGCAGTTCAGAATTGGTTTTTCCTTTTCTAATAATTATTTGTAACCATCTTTGTATTTACCCCTTCTACATAATTTGTCATTTCTTGTTTTCGAAATAAGAGAGAATCATAGTTAGTTTGCCATTAGCATCTGAAGAAGGTGAAGTTCCACCGAAACGTGCGTCATGCGTTATTTCTTATAATAAATGTGTAAATTGTTATTTTTAACCATTGTTTTAATATGTTTATTAATTTACACCAAGTATCGGCCCAATCAATCCAAAAAATCTTTCATATTCATATGAAAACCCTGGAATGCATAGGCACCTTCAAAATTTCAAAAGAAGTATGTAGTATCTTTGAGTTATAAAATTTTGGTTTCTACCTTTTTCAGACTACACTAACGGAAATCGTTTGACCAATTATTGATGATGTTTTTTCGGAGAAGAACGTCAAGAAATACATGTATTGTAATAATTAATAACTGAATTTGTTACAACAGTGGCTACCAAAATTGTTGAACAAATGTAAAGGCCCATATTTGAAAAAATAAAATTGATGATGGAATCTAATGAACGAAACGTCGCATTGAAAATTGGTTCATATCAGTTTATGAAGAATACAAAAAATTATTGAAACTTCTCTGAATTTTTTCAATATCATTCGAAATGGAGGCGGAAGAGCCAAAAAACAAAATTCGACCCTTTTAGTTTTTGGCGAATATCTCAAAAACAAACATTGATATTTAATATCTGAAAAAGGCTTATTATTGCTCCTTAAAATTGGAAACTTTTATCCAATTTAACCGACCTTGTAGGTCTCTCCGTTTCCGAGATAGCAATAGTGGGATCAGCTAAAAAACGGCCTGTATATATTTATACAAGTTCATCTACGGTAAGCATATGTAGTCAAAGATTATGGTTATTTATTTAGTTATTTAATATGGGGTATACACTGCACCATGACCTCAAGGTCTGTAAGGCCCCCCATCAGATTGTTCGCACTACTGCACCATCTACAGTCCGCCTTCAAGTTTCAAAGTACTGAAGAACTCCAATATATGGAATGTCTTCAAGGAGGTTACGTCCTCAGTCCTACAAGTTTCTCATCCAAAGAGTTCTTTCCATTGAATTGCAATGGCGAAGCATTCTGTAAGCAGGTAAACAGGAGTTTTCTCCTTATCCTCCACACAGAATCTACACTCATCAGATGCTTTCTGAGGAGACAGTGTCCTGTGTCCTATAAGGAATCTAGTGAAGAGGTTGAGTTTGTTCATACTAAAATCCAGATAACCTTTGGATCTTGCAGTTTTAAAGTTACGAAGGAAATTTTTGGACTGATCCATCCCTGAAAGATTCGGGCAGAGTGTTTTTCTTCTGGTTTCCTCCTTCTACCGAAACTCTCTTATACCTTGTGACGGTAAAATTTTCCGAGTCTGTTATAGTTAGCAATTTTCGTGTCTTTGTAAGTAAATAAACCCTTACACATTCGGTGAAACGTCCTTGAGAATTTGATAGCACATTGAGAGAAGGATATTGCATCTGGCAAATTCAATCATTTTCCGTTTACCTTTGCTTGTGAACACTTCACAGTTAGCGAGATTAGATACCGAAGGCGAAATTGCATTTTTTAGTTTTTTGATTGTGGATGTGCCATACTATGTAAGTAAATGCAAGTACATAAGTTTTCTGGCCACGCAATGATGCAAAAAATACTTTTCTTTCAGTGAAGCTATAATTCAATAGAGGATATTCGAACATCCATTTCAGTTTGTACTTCAGTTTGTACTTCAGATTTTCTTTTCCATTTCAACCTTAACTTTGGTTTCAACTCAAAAATTTGATTGGACGCTCAACAGCTAAACCTGCCGATTGATAAGAGGTTGTCTTTTTGCCATAATTTTTCATAGATTTACTTCAAGTCGGGGTAAATCGATTTATACCTTTAATTTGACGCTGAATGCAGAAGCCTACGTTGCCAAGTGTATCCGCATTCCTGTTATCTTAGGACCACTTGAAAACTCTTAGTTGCCTCATCCCGAAGGAAGTGGGAAACTTAATTCAAAAATAATATTTTTTTGTGTATATCAACTTTCAAAAAAAATAGAAATTATCTTTGTCAGTAATTAAATTATACTATGTGAGGGGAACGTAGCGCTACGCTTCTGTAATTAATTATTTTACTTATTCTACTGTTAACTATTACTATATGATTATTCTTCTTTTCTGCCTTAACTAGCTATTTACAATTTTATCCTGTATTCACCTGCTTCGAAATTCTGTATTATAAGTCTAAGATTTCGACTTGTTTCTTTTTTCGTATTTTTTTTAACTATTTCTCATTTCTCATTACTTGAATGCAATTATAAAAATTACGTGGCGCCCTTAGGTCCCACCACCCAGTGCCTCCGACGAAAAGCAAGCCGACGGCCCCTTTTTAGGGTATAACCTTCATCATCCCATACCACAGAAAGGTTCTGGGCTAGTAAATGGCGTTCGTGCTTTTTGGCAACTGTATTGGCCTCTTCATTTCCTTTGATTCTCGAGTAACTGAGAACTGAGAATGAAAAGACCTTGTTGTCCTTGCCTATTTCAATGAGTTTTCTTTGGCAACTTTGAATTGACGATATAGGAGCTCAGTGCTTTTGATAATTGCGAGTATTTCTGCCTCAAGGATACTTGAGTAGGTGCCTAACGACAGTGCACACTTGGTGCCTTCCCCATACACTTCAGTGCCTACTCCTGTTGTGGTTTTTGAATCATCTGGGTACCATTTTATGGTATTTATGAATTTTAGTTAGACTATAATAAATGAAAACTCTTTTTTCTGCTTTCTAAGCTTTCAGTTAACTTTGTTACCACCAACAGGGAAAACACAATATAACAAAATGAAAACATTTAACATTTCGAAGTAACTAACACTTACGAAAATGAAGTCATAAATTGAAACTAACAAACACAGATACACCGAGAAATTTCCCTGTTGACAACCGCATACAAAATCTTCTATAATATCTTCGAGAAAATTATAACGAAATATGCGGATGAGAAAATATTAGAATATCAGGTAAGATTCAGGACAAACCGCTCCACCACATTCCAAAAGTTACACAGGCTAATCTTGTAAAAAGGATGGGAATGCAATGATGTAGTATGTCAGCTTTCGTAGATTTTAAACAGGAGTACAAAGATCCGAATATATCATGCTACAATTCGACCAATGACAGTATACGGCAACCAGTGCTGGACCATGACGAAGAAGTCTGTGGAAATTCTTTTTGAGATTTGAAAAAAAAATACTTCGAAGTATCTTTGGACCAGTGCAGGATGAAGATGACTGGAAGTTTACGATATAACCAAGATCTGAACCACTATACTGAAGCCCGGATATAATTACCTATATAAAGTTCCATGAGATGGAAGAGGAGAGAACACCGAAGCTGAGTCCCAATTTGCTGAAGCCCAGACCAGAGGAAGACCAAGACATAGATATTGGGAGAACACCACGACGGATGTACGAGAAATGCTAGGAGTTAGAAAATGGGCGAAGGCAGCGAGGCGGAGAGGAGAATGAAGGCATAGGATAGGGCAGGACCATATGCTCTAGGACACTGGAGCCACAGAGATAAAGTGAAAATCTTTGGCTACATACCCTCATCGTTGATGATGAACTCATGAATTTATATAGAAGCTGTTATTCACTTCTTTATATATATATATATATATATATATATATATATATATATATATATATATATATATATATATATATATATATATATATATATATATATATATATATATATATATATATATATATGTACATGTATATATTTAAATATATACTTACCATTTTGTGTAAATACTCAATTTATTTTTCACATTTCACAGCCACCTTTCACAACAAATGCTTGGATAATCGGAATTGTCCAAGATACTTATCTTGTGTTAAAGGTATTTGTGTTAATTTGTGTTTAATCGGTTATAAATGTGGATTGGGAGCGGTATGCAGTATGGTTAATCACAAGGCTGTATGCACTTGTAGAGTTGGATCAAGTGGAAATCCCCTACATTTCTGCCAAATGGTATATGTTGTATCAAGTGAGTAATTTTCATTCTTTTTTTGCAAAGAACAACATATTTCTTTCACATTCACATTTTTAAATTAACACAATTTTTAATGATATTATTTTTCAGCTTGTCCTCCTGGACGAAGATGTGAATGCTCAGAGAGCAGTGAATGTTCTGGGCATATGGCTTGTGTAGAACATGTTTGTATCGATTTATGTTCACGAGGTCATAAATGCGGAATCGGAGCTATATGTAGAATGCATAATCATCAAATTGTATGCACATGTATGAAAGGATTAACTGGAAATCCTCTACAAATGTGCCAACCGATTAACCTCATAGCATGTGAGTTAAATATACAGGGTGTTATTTAATTAGTGTGTGATATTTCACAGGACGATTCCTTATTTACATACAAGGTGAACAATTCATATAAGCATGGATCCGCAAGGCCTCCATTTTTGAGATACGGATTGATTAAAATTTTATTTTATTTTTGACATAGCAGCGGAAAAAAAAACATTAAAATTAACGTACTGGCTTACTTGATACATTTGAAAAAACATTGCAGTTCGTGAATCAATGAGAAAAAGATTGTATGCATCGATTAATTCAAATCAAAATATAGAGGCCTCGGTAGCCCAGCGGTAAGGTATAGCGCTTGTAAACCGAAGATTGTGGGTTCGAGTCCCACCTTGCTCTTGGATATTGTGTATGTCCCATGAAATTTAGAAGTTCTAAATATGATGAACTGTTGGGTAATGACTTAGTTTCAAGCCCATTGTCGTTCGGAACCGGCGTTAAACTGTAGATCCCTTGAGTTAAAAAAAAAACAGAATCTCGAAAACGGTTACTTGTAGCGACTTTTGTCAAACATATATTTTGCACGTGAAAGTGATTTCTAAATTTCTAAATACCAATTTTCCTCCAAATATCTCATAAATAAAGGCCATGCTCTGAACATTTCACCATATGAATAACTGAGGAATGGCTCTGTAAAATATTGGACACTTATTAAATAACACCCTGTATATACGAGATGATTCAGAATTATATATATATATATATATATTAATTTTTAGAGTTAATAGTATATAATCCATCCCTTATGAATACAGGGTAGTTTCGAATGGTAAGTGAAGGTAATTATGTCACATTTTTAGCAGCTGTTCACTTTGAAAACCTGCTTATTAAAACGGATGCGATTAGCAAGGTTCGACCTAGGACCAAGATAGTTTTTCGTTTCATGACTTTTTATGATGCTTGGACTAAAAACTCAATTTCATATCTCTCTCTCTCTCTATATATATATATATATATATATATATATATATATATATATATATATATATATATATATATATATATATATATATATATATGTTTGTATGTAAGAGCAATTGTATTTTCAAGGTGTTTATCCGATAAAGGGCGCCATTTTGGAACAATAGGGTTGAAAGCTTGTAAATGGGTAGTTTCGTATGATATCTTGGATGGGATTATTTTTGGTTATATGGTTGGAAGTTTGAACCTAGGTAGCTAGGTAGTTTTGTATGATAGCTTGAATGGGATTGGTTTTGGTACGAGTTGCTTGGGGGGGGGGGTTGACCCCCTAGGAGAGGAAATTAATTTTTTTGACACGATAGAAGGCTCAATTTTGGGAGAATAGGGTTGAAACTTTGTATGTAGGTAGTTTCGTATGATATCTTGGATGGTATTTATTTCGATATAAATTGCTTCGGGGCTTGACCCCCCCCCCGCAAGAGGAAATGAATATTATTCACACGATAGAGGGTGCAATTTTTGTTTTTAGAATTTGGAACAAAAATCATAACTGAATGAATAGGTTTTTCAAACTAGATACGTTTTGAGAACCTGCTTTTGTAATCCAGCTCGCTGCGATAGAGTTTTTCACTTTCCTTCAATGTTTTTAAAATTCATTCAAAAATTGGACTATTCTGAGCAAAGAAGGTCAAAAAAAAAGTTCGATAAATATAACCTTCTTCGAGTTATTTGAACTATTATATTGATTGATATTGTTTGCGTACATTTTCTGTAATGGTTATTTTCTTTAATACATAAAGTGGACTTAGGAATTGAGACTTACTTGTATTATAAACGACTGTCTAATTTTAAAATCTAATGAATTATTTTTGTAGAACAGTACAAGTAAATGTGAACATATCTAATAACTTTCACAACATTCAGAACTGAACTTTATTTATGAGGGATGGCTTCGGTGGTGACATAAAATTAATTATACTAATCTCTTATAATCATTCCTACAATATGAACTCCTTAATCAAAACCAGTTAGAAGATATTAAAGAAATAGGATTTTCAATTTACCCCTTTGACGGGTTGTATCTCCCTTATTATTAGCTTTTGAGAAAAATTGTTCATGAAGAAGACCCTTACTTTTGAAAGAACTATCCTCTCTAAATATTAATCCATATAATTGTGGACCAACTTGAGTATATATATATATATATATATATATATATATATATAATATATATATATATATAATATATATATATATATATATATATATATATATATATATGTATATATGTCTTTCACATTTCACAGCCGGTTTTACCAACAAATGCATCGATAGTCGAAATTGTCCAAAACATTTGTGTTGTATGAAAGGTGTTTGTACCGATTTATGTATATCCGGTCATAAATGTGGACTTAATACTGTATGCAGAATGCATAATCATAAGGCTGTATGCTCATGCGCACATGGATTCACCGGACATCCTCTACATTCCTGTCGATCGATGTATGTTGTATCAAGTGAGTAAGTTATCTTTTTTAGTATCTACTTGAACTCTGATATTAAATTTTGTTTCATTGATATTATTTTCCAGCTTGTCCCCCTGGAACCAGATGCAAATGCGTAAGGAATAATGAATGTCTTGAACATATGTCTTGCGTACAAGGTATTTGTGTTGATTTATGTTTGTATGGTCATAAATGTGGAATGAATGCTGTATGTAGAATGTACAATCATGAAGCTCTATGCAGTTGTAGGCCTGGATTTATTGGTAATCCGCTTCATATTTGCCGTCCAATCAATATTAAGACAAGTGAGTTTTTTCTTCATGATTATTAATTTACATAAAGTAACAAAAAAAAAGTATCAATCCAAAATTAAAAACAGTTGGCGACACTGATTCATATTCTTTGCTAATCAACATTTTTCAGAATGTTCTACTGGATGCAGAAGCAAATGCTTGTCGAGCAGAGAATGCCCAAGACATATGTCTTGTGTACAGGGTGTTTGTGTTAATTTATGTTTGCACCTTAATAAATGTGGAGTGAGAACTCTATGCAGAATGCACAATCATAAGGCTGTTTGCAGATGTAGGCCAGGATTTGTTGGAAATTCTTTAAGTATCTGCCAAACGATTAATATTAGAACACCTAGGAGAAGTGAGTTTTTTGTTATCACTGCAATAATATTTTTAGCCATATATTATGATCCCAGGATAAAAATAGATTTCTTCCTTACACCAAATATTTCTTTTTGGCATAGGTTACGATAAAAATAATTTAATTATCAATCTTTATTGATTTATTCATCATACCAGTTCATATTTTGTCTGAAACGTATACGAATGGTTTTATCCAGCCCATTTATTTATTCACCTACATATTCTCAAAATAATGATACTTTCGCCAATACTTTTCAATCAAGAGTACTCAGCTTAATTTTTCGTAATAAGTTTCTGGAGATCGAAAGTACCTACATATTTTGCAAATAAGGATAGCAAATTTATATATATATATATATATATATATATATATATATATATATATATATATATATATATATATGTTCAGAAAGATTTCCGCGGTCGAAAGTATTTGAAAAACTTGGTTCTCGGGATGAACCGCGTAAAAGATTTGAAAAATCTCGACGTTTCGGCTCCTTTTGCGAAGCCATCTTCAGGAGAATTACAAGGGAAAATAATTCAGATACGTGGCCTCAATCTGCCTACTCCACGAATCGAATTAGGAGGAATCGGAAATAATACGATTGCGTGGTCTCAAACTGCCTACTCCACCAACCGTACTGCTTCCTGTCAACTCTGAAGTCTCAACCTGCCTACTCTTCAGAGTCAACTGACGGGCCGATCGTCGCGTGGCCGTATTTATAGGGAAGGGGGGCGGGTACTCTATTGACGTAGTTATTGACGTAGTTATTGACGTAGTATTGACGACAATGGGGTATTCACGCACGGTATCAGTGCGGGATGCACTCCGATTGGGTGTGACACGGCGACCACTGAGAAGCGGCTTCCATGCTGATGGGAGTCTGTGACTGTCATCTCTGGCGTTCAAACAATTTGGACGTTTTTCTATTTCTACAGCTTCACGAAATATTCGGGATTTGAATGATCGGACGGGAGCAATAGTTCTTGTATTGGGGAAATCGATAATGTGGCCTGTTTGGGTGTGATGTTGGGAAAGGGCGTTTGTGATATCTGAATGTCTTACTGAAAGTGAATGTTCCTTGGCACGGACCTGAATTCGTCGGTTCGTTTGTCCTATATAAGAACGAGGACAATGGGAACAGGGAATCTCATAAACACCGTGATTTTCGTTAGGAATTTTATCCTTGACGGATCTGATTAGATGGGAGAGTTTTTGTTGGGTGGTGAATATTGTTTTGATGTTTGTGTTTTTGAGAGATCTTGCGATCTTATCTGTTACTCCTTTGATGCAAGGAAGGAATAATTTAGGTGTAGATTCTTGGTCAGTGGGATTGGAACGTGGTAGAGGTGGGGTGATGTTTGTGTGTTTGCGTAGGTTCTTGTTGATTTTCAAATCTTTTACGCGGTTCATCCCGAGAACCAAGTTTTTCATATATATATATATATATATATATATATATATATATCTATATATATATTTTTATATATATATATATATATATATATATATATATATATATATATATATATATATATATATCCCTTCTTATATGAAATGTTGGAACAAAAATTGTGTTAGTCTTAGTAATAAATGATGAAAATATTAGTTTGTGAAATAAAGAGTTCAAAATGAAAAACGTCATATTCAATTTGAAGAAGAAATATAATTTGCTTATATGAGGTAAGTTGGAAGAATATTTTTTTACTAGTTTCTTTTCTATGAAATTCAATACTCTATGAATATATATATATATATATATATATATATATATATATATATATATATATATATATATATTTATATATATATATATATATATATATATATATATATATATATATTTATATAACATAATTCATAAGAGTGAAGTGAGTTTGATAGAAGTAAATAAATTATATGTTTTCGAGTGTTCGATGAGTAACTTTCAATTGTCGTTTTGAAATGTTTAATTTCAATTTACTCTAATATTCTTCATTTGATTATACGCTCATTAGTACCACATTTTTGTAAATATGTATTTTATCTGTTACTTTATCTACTTCTGTAGTTGTTCCTTGTTCGGAAGGTAGTATTGATTATAATCACCTGCTGTAAATAATTGTTCAAAGATTAATTTCTGCTATAAATGAAAGGCTTATTGCACCTATCACATTTTATATATAAATATATATATATATATATATATATATATATATATATATATATATATATATATATATATATATATATATATATATATATATATATATATATATATATATATATATATATATATATATATATATATATATATATATATATATATATATATATATATATATATATATATATATATATATATATTTATATATATATATATATATATATATATATATATATATATATATATATATATATATATATATATATATATATATATATATATATACATATATATATATATATATATATATATATATATATATATATATATATATATATATATATATTTATATATATATATATATATATATATATATATATATATATATATATATATATATATGTATATATTATTCAATTTTCCATTATTCACAAATGGTTATTTTAATTACACTTCATCCCCACAACAGTGTCTTCAATTACTAAAATAATTTCAAACAAAAGAAAGTTTGTTATTTATATAAATTGAAGTAACTGAAGTAATAAAATCGCACTTATCGTTAAAGGAAAGTAAAACAATATAGTAACTATAACGCTTATTGACTAATCTTATTGATTTCGTCATATATATATATATATATATATATATATATATATATATATATATATATATATATATATATATATATATATATATATATATATATATATATATATATATATATATATATATATATATATATATATATATATATATATATATAATAGAGGGAGTATAAGATATTCGCTATAAGAAGCTGAGAGTACACATTTTGTAACGAAATAAAAATATAAAAAAATTATAATGTTTGATCACTGAGAAGCAATGAAAATAAAACACAGACAAAATTTACATAAATGAGAAATATACATAAATATAATATATATATATATATATATATATATATATATATATATATATATATATATATATATATATATATATATATATATTTGCTTATCTTTCATCAATAACGGGCCATTTGAGTTAGAAAACCGACTTTATTGAACAGTTAACGTGTTTGTGACTTTCAAAAATGGCCAGTTATTACTAAAAAAAAGACCCGTAAATTACAATACAACCCAGGCAAGCATAATTAAAATAGATGTACCTATGCGTATATATATATATATATATATATATATATATATATATATTACATATTAATATATATTTTTAAATTTGGTTGTCTATTTCTGATCAATCAATATTATTGGTTCTTTTAGCATGTCTACCTGGAATTGAGTGCAAGTGCTTAAATAATAAACAATGTCCAGGTCATTTATCTTGTGTAAGAGGCATTTGTACAGACGTATGTAGCTTAGATTCGAAATGCGGAAAAAATGCTATATGCAGTATAGAGAAGCACCAAACTGTATGCACATGTGCTCCAGGTTTCACTGGAGATCCTTTAAATATTTGCACGCCAATGCATGTTATTTCACGTGAGTTAATTCCCCTTCATCCGAGAGTGTAGTATTTTAAATTCATATATGAGTTAAAATATGTCATTGTTCCTTAAATTTTCATTTTACAGCTTGTCTTCCTGGGAGCAAATGTAAATGTTTGAATAACTCACACTGTCCCTCGCATTTGTCATGTGAAAATCGTATTTGTGAGGATCTATGTTTCTTACGTAATAAATGTGGAATGAGAGCTGAATGTAAAATGCACAATCACGAGGCTGTGTGCAAATGTGAGCCAGGGCTCACTGGAAATCCTTTAGTAGCATGTGAACCATTGCAAAAAGAATCACGTAAGTTCAATTTCTAAAGTCTGTCCAGCGAGAATTGGCGTTCACGTCATAAATAAAATTCGAAATTGTCAAAATTCATATCTGAAGTAATTTTCAAACAGAGTAGTTGTTTGGTGATAGTAACCGGATCATTCATTTCGACAAATATTCTATCCATCACTTATCGAATCGTATAAATCCCTCAAGAAAAATTAACATTCCCAGTAATGAAAATAAGTTGAATTGAATGTGAAGTTGTCATTATGTTTCAAAATTTGCAATGTTGTCGGAGACTCTCGACCAACTTTCACCATTGACAGTCAACGAAATAAACTCTATATCTCATTTTTGTTGAAAATTAGGCCAGCTAATTAGATTTAAGATTATTCATTACGTCTGGCAACACTGTTTCCGATCGACATCATATAAAATAGATGACGTGAACTTTACTCTCACTTGGCGGACTTTAGAAAAATATTTCTGTGCTCAACACTTACAGCTCTTAATATTCCTCAATTGTTTTCTTATTTTATCATTTCTAGCTTGTCTTCCTGGTAGTAGATGCAAATGCTCCAATATACTAAAATGCCCGACTCATTTAGCCTGCGTGAAGGGTATTTGTGTCGATTTGTGTGCCTTGGGTCATAAATGCGGAATAAAAGCTATATGCACAATGCAAAATCACAATGCTGTATGCGTTTGTGGTCCTGAATTTACTGGAAATCCCTTAGAGATTTGCCAACAGCTCTCCCCAGTGACACGTAAGAATTATTACCTTCTTGGGTAAATCTTTCCAAATATATTACTACAGCTAACATCCAAGGGTTGTAAATGTCATATAGTATCAACCTAAAAACGCGTGAGCTTTTTTTTTTCAAAATCGAATCTGGAAAATGTACAAGTTGACCATGGTCAATTCAATATACTATATGAAGTGAACAAGGAAAATTCTTCAATATTAAAAAAAATTAACTTTAACTTTCCAAGAGAGCTGGTTATATGTATTCCGCGACGAGAATTCTTCATTCACAATCAAAGAGTGAATTATAGAAATCTTCAAGTCACCCAACGTTAAATCTGCATACAGCTGTTTCGATCTTATTAGATCTCATCAATGCAGCTTATTTGACACTTGGAGTGAATTAACCCTCTCGGTCACGAATTAAAACTATTGGAGCGAAAAATCTGAAATTTACTGTAATGCAACTTATGATTTTTAGAAAATTTTTGATGTTAAATTCAGATTTTGAAAATGCTCCGTTTGGGCACTATGATATGTCCCCAATTGAGGACATCATGAGCTGATGGGAAAAAAAATTCAGAAATATTTTAAAAATGGTAAAATATCAATATGTTTCATTGTTTATTTTATTAAATATATTCATATTATTTTTGCGTCCATTTTCGAATTACTGAAGTGTATAAAATTTAACTTTTGCAGAATTAAAATAAAAGTGCTGTTTTATTCACCCAGATGTTGCCTTTACCTCTAGTTCACAATGTCCTCAAACTAGTACGCCACACTTTCAAAAATCGCTGATTACAATATGCACAAAAATCACCTACCGCAATTGCTTTGGAACAAGTCTACACTTATTTTGAACGTAAACAAACAGTTTTTAAATACATGGTCTAACGAATATAGCCAACAAAAAAATGAACAGTAGAGCGCTACACTGCTGTCATAGCTACCCTACGGAAACCTATATTTCAAATGCATGAATATTTATTTCATCAGCTTGTAGATGGCAGCATATATATTCATTTGGAAGAATATGATGTCCACAACTAAGGACAATATGACAGAGAAGTAAGAGCAAGCGGTACTTCATAGGAAAAAATCCAAAGCAGGTTGTCCTCAACTGAGGACAAGGTGAGCGAGAGGGCTAACAAATTTCTAATTGTTTCCCAATACAAATCGCGGTCGGAGCTACCATCTGGATAACAACCCAGAGCGCCCCCCACCTAGTTTGTTGTAGTTGGATTGTGAATATAGACTTCTCGTCGCGGATCACATATAACCAGTTTCAATGAAGGATTGTTTGATCATTTTCAATTGTGGAAGAATTTTCCTTGTTCAGTTTATGTTGTAGGTATCTTGATTTTTTTACATTCAAATTCTCAACTCAATAAGACAATTTAGAGGGGATGTGGAGGTGGTTAAAATATGCACAAAACAGTCATGAAATATCTACATTAAAATAACAGCGGTTAAGGGGTCATCCATAAATTACGTCACAAGAATTTCCGGACTTTTTTACCCTCCCCCGTCCTTGTCACAGCTGGTCACATTTGTGAGACTCCCCCCACCCAAGTGTGACGTCACATATTTTGCAAATTTTCATTTGGAAATTATTGAATGAAAACAGCGGTTCCGAAATCAGTTTTATTTCCATTTAAATTAGTTTTTAATGAAATTAACATCGAATCAAACAATTAACAAAACAAAAAACGATTTATTATATTAATTAAAGAATTTAAAACAAAAAACAATTGACTTTGTTAATCAAAGAAATTATTAAAACAAAAAATATTAATAGAATTATATTAATAAAAGATACAAACTTAATAATCTCTACTAGTCCATGGACTAATAGATTTTTAAATGTGACGTCACGAAATGCAGGACCCCTCCCTCACCCTTGTCACATAATGTCACACTTCGTCGACCCCCTCCCTCCCCCTAAACGTGTGACGTAATTTATGGAGGGCCCCTAAGGAAAATATTTGAAACCACCAAAAAGCATTTCCCCATCAACTCAATTTAGGTACGAAATTTCAACCCAGTAACTCATTCTAGAGGAGCTGTGAAGATCACATAAAAACAATATACCTCTATATAAAAATATCGGCGGTTAGGTTAGAAAAGTTTATAAATCCAAGAGACACTTTCCTCACAGAAACTTGATTCACGTACAAATTTTGAATCGTCTAACTCAATTTGGAGGGAGTTTGGGGTTTCAAAAATTCTTCGAAATCTGTTTTTCTTAGCTCTTCATGTCTTTCTTTAAGTTATTATACTTATTCGGAACAAAGCATAATAGAAACTCTCCATAATCTCAATAATCCATATTTTGATTATGTCAAGAAGGTTCTTTCTTCATGTTTTCATGTATTTATATGTTTTAAGATTGTTTTTGAAAGTGAATCATCATGAATTCAATTTTTAAATTATAGATAGGATACATTAAAGTTCTTGATGAAGCCTTATTTTTTTTAAATATATATGTGTATATATATATATATATATATATATATATATATATATATATATATATATATATATATATAATATATATATACATATATATATATATATATATAATATATATATATATATATATATATATATATATATATATATATATATATATATATATATATATATGCATTTGGACATTATTTTTCATCCGCGTATGAACTGGCATTACAAGAACATTATGGAGATGGAGACGTCTCATAAGTTATCTTGTAACAACTTCTTTTTTTATCCTGTCCTGGCTGATGAAGTCATATGTATCATCAAAAATTTGCGAAACGGTAATTGCTCTGGCCCCGATGCTCTATCCACTAAAATTCTAAAAGCAGTAGCTCCACATATCTCGATCCACCTTGCAAATTTAATTAACCAGTCGGTATCCTCGGGAGAATTTCCATCAATTTTGAAAACAGCTAAAGTTATCCCTGTGCTCAAAAAAAAACGATATGACTGACATAACTAACTAACGTCCCATTTCTTTACTGAGTATTTTGTCTAAGGTATTTGAGAAGGTGGTTCATGGTCGAATGTTGAACTATCTTAACAAATTTTACATCATTTCCAGCTACCAGCACGGTTTTCGCAGTGGTAGATCAACCCAGTCTGCCGTATGCAATTTTGTTGAATTTGTGTACGGTTGCCTTGACGATGGCTCCTATGTGGCGGGTTTATTTTTGACGAGTCACGAGCATTTGATTGCTTACAGCTCAATTTCATAACCAACAAATTGTATAGTTTAGGATTTAGAGGAGTTTTTCTGAACTGGATCACGAGTTTTTTATCTGACCGCAATTTTTTTGTTGAGAACAATGAAGTTCGAAATCGAAATGTTATGCTCATACTATGGGAGTGCCCCAGGGCTCTCTGTGTTGGGACCTCTGATTTTTTTGTTATTTGTAAACGATGTACCCGAGTACATCAATGCTGACTCTATCACCTTGTTTGCTGATGACACTTCCTTGGCGGTGTCGGCTCAGACCACTGGTAAACTCAAGTTAAAATGCGAGAGACTCATCCGGGAATTCTAATATTGGTGTTACAAGAATTCTCTAATGTTAAACTTAGATAAAACAGAATTTATGCAGTTTCAACTGCGTGAAATGAACCTGAACGAAGCGTTGGTTATCGATTTTCAGAAACATTACGATCCGCAGATAGTGTTAGATTTTTGGGTGTACATGTCGACAAGTATTTGAGGTGGCACTGTCACGTGGATCAACTCAGTAAAAAGTTAAACAAATCATTATACGCGCTTAGTCGTCTTAAACACTCGTTGCCAATGGAGAGCCTACACACGGTGTATTATGCACTCGTTCACAGTCATCTGAGTTACAATGTTGTTTTGTGGGGTGGCTCGACTCACAGAAAAGGATTATACGCCTCATTTATAATTTGAAACCCCAGGAGTCCTGCCGACCGACATTTATTCAGCAGAAAGTTCTACCATTGCCGTGTATCTATATTTTACATTGTCTCTTGTTTGTTCGGCATAGGTTATTGAATCTGAATAAACTTACTAGTTTTCACGAGTATAATACACGGAATAAGGACACATTATGTATTTCCACGCATGCTACCTCTAAGTTTGAGTTATCACCTAGTTATGTAGGAATCAAACTTTACAATCGTCTCCCCCAAGGGATTAGGTCTTTAGATTTATTATGTTTCAAGAAGGAAATTGAGAAGATTCTATTTAAACACTGCTTTTACTGCTTAAAAGAATATTTTTCAGTGGAATTCTGTTAGTCTTTCTCCTAATAAGTTAATTTGTTACTTGTTAGGTTAATATGTATATTTAGTATGTGACGTGTCCTATACATTTATGTAATGTCTGAAAGGATAAATATATTATTATTATTATTATTATTATTATATATATAATTACATATATATATATATTACATATATATATATATATATATATATATATATATATATATATATATATATATATATATATATTCTGTCGTTATAGCATGTCTTCCTGGAATTGGATGTGGCCCTACATGCGTGAGCAATACGGAATGTCCGGAACATTTAGATTGTGAGAGAGGAATCTGCATAGATAAATGCATTTGGAAAAGAAGAAATAGATGTGCGATGAATACTGTATGTGTGATGAGAAATCATAAACCCGTCTGCATCTGTAAGCCTGGATATTATGGTGATCCTTTACGTGACTGCAAGCTGAAGAATGAAACATGTAAGCATAATAAACAATCGAATATTCTCGAAGTGTCGAACGTATTCGTCTTTTGATTACTCGTGAGTCTAAAGGGGAAAAAAATTTGATACTTAGAGGTAAATTCAAGAATAATGTTCCCAACCGCTATCGAAAGATCTGCCGAAATAAAGTGCAACAATAATGCAAGCCCACCAAATATACAGAAATTTGTTTTATCCATGGATATTTTAACACTATATTTACAATTAAATAACAATTGTTTCAGCAACGCAGTAGTTACAAACTAATTCTTAAAATATATCACAGTGCTTTCATATCATAGGTATCAATAACAGGAGGATGTATTTATTTATTAACCTATCTCGAGAAAATTTCAACAAAGAACTAGATTATTTTCTGGTTTCGGGGGTCCACTGTTGCGCTTATTGCGGTCTTATCTTCGGAATCGTACGCTATTTGTTGAATACAAAGGACATAAATCACTCGAATTTACGCCATCTAGTGGCGCTCCTCAAGGAAGTAATCTGGCTCCTCTTTTGTTCTCTCTGTTTATAAATGATATCAATTCAAATATTTCTAGTAACATACTACTCTTTGCTGACGATTTGAAGATTTTCAGACCTATTCAGGCAGCGGAGGACTGTCTTATTCTACAGAAAGAAATTAATTCTATACATGAGTGGTGCATACTAAACAAGCTTCCGCTGAACATTCAAAAATGTAAATTTATTAAGTACACCCTCAAACACAACAATGTACAGTTTGACTATGCAATAAATGACATCATATTGGAACAAGTTACAGAAACTAAAGATTTGGGCATCATTTTCGATCAGAAACTCAGCTTCACGTCACAAATTAATCAAATTACACCTTCTGCAAAACGAATGCTTGGACTTATTTTCAGGACGTGTAAAGACTTTCAAAATCAAGAATGCTTTATAACACTTTTTAATGCTTTTGTCCGATCCCGTTTGGAATATGGCTCCCTAATCTGGTCGCCTATATACAATGTGCATATTCAACAACTAGAATCTTGTCAAAGAGTTTTTATGAAATACATGGCATACAAACTGGATGAAGTATACCCATCCCAAGGAATTGATAATAGAGTGTTGCTAAATAGATTTTCCCTCTTATCCTTGGAAAACAGAAGAACATATTATGCTTGTATCTTCATTTATAAATTGATTCATAATCTGATAGACTGTCCAGATTTGTTATCTCAATTAGATTTTCACGTTCCGAGACTTAGTAGTAGAAGCGAAATGTGCTTCTATTTACCTCTGCCAAGAATCAATGTTTTAATAAAGTCCCCAGTTTACAACATTTGTAAAACTTATAATCGTTTCTCTTCAGAATGTGATATTTTTGTTGTTCCATTTAGATGCTTCAAGTATATAATTCGTAACAAGTTAATTAATATGCAAGTATAACTACAATCTAATTGCAACCTCTCCTCATCCATCCTGTAGGGGTGATATATATGCATTGTGTTCAAACTCTCTGTGTCCAAGTCAATTAGAATTCTACAATATATATTATTTTATTGTTATTTGTATGGATCACTGTATATTGTAAGTTGTTCTGTTGGCCTGTTGTTATACTTATACTCATTTATAACTGTAAACCATACTATGTCTGTCTTATAATTGGGATTACTCCTGTTAGACAATAAACCCTTTTTTTTTTTTTTATTATATCAAACAAATATCATATAACAATGGATATACGCCAGATGTTGTCTTAAAAATTCTGAATAAGCATTCTCATGAGAAATCTATAAACTTAGTATATTCCACGAATAATACAGATAATATGAAACAATATAAAACACTTACATACACTGGTAAATTAACAAATGAGGTATCCAAAATGTTTTTGAGTAATAGTCATAATTTAGCTTTTAAAACCAACAACGAAATTAGATAAAAATAATAAATCTGGAGTTTATAGACTTGATTGTAATTCATGTCCTAAGTTTTATATAAGTCGGACGGGAAGATCGTTTCATAATAAAATCAAAGAACATGAAAGAAGATGTGTTTATAATAAAATCGACTCTCATTATTTTAAACATTTATCAAAAGAAACACGTAATTTCAACCTTAATTTTAAAATTTTGCATACCGAAAATAAGTCTCAAAAATTAAATTCATTAGAATCTATGGAATTTTTAAAATATGAATCTTCAGATCTTTAACTCAACGAGAAAACTAAACTTAGTAATTCCCTGTTATGAAACCTGGTACCTATTTGAAACATCTTAATAGTTAACCGCTCCAAATAAGTAGTTACCTGTTATACCGTTCTTGGAATCATAAATACAACTCCCTGTTATTAATACCTGTTAGTAGAATATTTCAGATAAATTTTAAGCACTGTGATATATTTGGAGAATTACCAAGCTAGTTACTCGAGTATGTTAGGTACGCTGGCTAGTATTTTGGAGGTCTCGGGTTCAAACCCCGGGGCCGACTGGTCTGCCATGAGTTTTTCTCAGAGGTTTCCTCATGGTAATGTTGATGAAGAAGAATATTATTATTCAATGATTAGTAGTAATAAATATCTGATCTATGATCGGAAGTAAGATAGTTAGGTTAGATGAATAGATGGTGTTCTAATGTTAAGTTGAGATGTTAATAAAGATGGTAGCGCAGTAAAAGCAAGTGTCTCATTATTCATTATGAATTCTATCAGTAGTAGCAGAGCGTGGTTATGAAAATAAGAAGGGAATTATAAAGAAAAAGAGGTACAGAAGAAGAAATTCAATTAAATAGTCAATAGGAGAGTTATTCCATCAAGATTATAGAAGATTAAAAAATTCAACATGTCGTTGAAGGAGAAGTACAATCTGGTGCAGTTTGCAGGAGAAGATTTTAGTAATTGGTGTTTCCGCATGAAAAGTATATTGAAAGAGGCCGATGTATTGAAAGCAACAGAAGACTCTGAATTTTCAAACGAGAAAGGGGAAGCCAAGGCACAGGCACTGCTAATAGCTGGCGTGAGTAATAGTCACTTAGAATACATTAAGAATGAAACAAGTGCATATAAAATGTTCAAGAACTTAGAAGAAAGCTTCAAGAAGAAGGGTGTCAGGAGTCGACTATTCTTAAGGAGAGTTTTGAACGACATGAAATACAAGAAGGGAGAAATAATGGCGAACCATTTTAATGCAATGGAGAATATATTTACACAACTAAAGGATGCAGACAATCCCTTGAGTGAAGAAGAAAAAATCAATTACTTATTATTATCAATGCCTAATAGTTATGAAAACATTGTTACAGCTCTGGAGACGATGGATAATTTAACCTTAAACTTCATAAAGAATCGACTACTGGGAGAAGAAGAAAAAAGAAAGAAGTCCCTTCAACCAAACACGAGTTCAGGGGTTGCCTTCAATTGCTATAATTGTGGACGGCCAGGTCCCAAGAAGTTTGAATGCAGAGAACTCAAGGAAAGAAGGTATAATCAGAGGCAGAATCAGCGAGTCCAAAACGGTCGACAGTTTCGTGGATCAAGAGGTAGCAACCATCAGCAGAATGAGAGGAGACAGGGACAAGGAGGAGCTTTGAGAGTCTGAATTTATTTTTAAGTAATCATTGGGGGAGGGTGATGAAGAAGAATATTATTATTCAATGATTAGTAGTAATATATATATCTGATCTATGATCGGAAGTAAGATAGTTAGGTTAGATGAATAGATGGTGTTCTAATGTTAAGTTGAGATGTTAATAAAGATGGTAGCGCAGTAAAAGCAAGTGTCTCATTATTCATTATAAATTCTATCAAATGTAAGTCACTGCTTGCAAACTTATAAGGCGAATGCTGGGCCAGTATTACTCCTCTGAACCCTACCCACACTTCCTATGTTCCATAAATATCCCGTCTCACCTATCCTTAATGCACTTGTACATACAAGTGTATCCTCTGATCTGGCTGAAGGAGTTAATCCCAAACTCAAGCTGCCCGCCTCCCTGACACATACTTCAGGGAGAAATGAAACACGTGTGTTTCTTTTTTTTTGAGAATTAGTTTGTAACTGAATCTGATGAAGACACTGTGTTGTCGAAACAATAATCACTTAATTGTAAATATAGTGGAAATTAAGTTTAAATAAACATGTTCTTATTTCTCTGGATGATCTTATTTTGAAATGAAGGCACTGTATATTCTTCAAATATTGGTTTTATGAATGATGTTGCAGCCTGTGATCCGGAGATAGGATGTGGACCTGCATGCGTTAGTAATAGAGAATGTCCCGAAAATTTATCTTGCAAGAAAGGTATTTGTATCGACATATGTTCATGGAAAAAAAAAATTAACTGTGCTAGGTATGCTACATGTGTAATGAACAATCATAAACCTGTATGCATGTGCAAACCTGGTTTTACTGGTGATCCTTTACGTCTATGTACGGAGGTCAAAGGAGGAAATGGTGAGTTGATAAAACTATTCATGAATTTTTGAGCAGCAAGACTTCAGCACTACCTCAGCATCAACTTGATCCACATTCAAATTTTCAAACAGATAATTTAATTTGGAGGGAGTTTGGAGGTGCAAAAATCTTCTAACAACCGGGTTTTTTAGCACCATGAGCCCTCCAAAGAATCCTAGAAGTCTGAATTCCAGAAATGGTGTTCGCAATTTATTTTCACATCTTGCCTCTGCTTTGGAAAATATCTGATCATTCGCCTCCTTGACACTACCTTGCTCAAAAGCTTGAAGATTTCAAAATTTTAACTGAATTCCTCCAATTTTTTATTAATTCGTTCTGCCTCAAAAATAACCTCAGATTCCAAATTTCAGCGTAATTGTTCTGACGGGGGCCGCTGGGGATGCCGAAATAGACGGAGGTGGTGATATATATATATATATATATATATATATATATATATATATATATATATTAATAGATATATATATAAATATATATATATATATAAATATATATATATAGAAAAATATATATATATATATATATATATATATATATATATATATATACATATCTATATCTAGTAGTGTTAAAATAAACATTGAGTAAAATATTTAATGTTATAGCTTGTCCTCCTTCTACAAATTGTGGAATGCATGCTGTGTGTATAATGAAATCTCAAGGACCCGTATGCATTTGTATACCTGGTTTTACTGGAGATCCCTCACGTAGATGTCATAAAATAGAGGACTTAGGTATGTTCTAAACATAAAATCAAATTAGCCAACACAGCACAGCAATTTATTGTTTCAATTATTTTAGTTACTGATTATGATGTTACCAACATTATGATGTTAACAACTCTCACATTAAGGATGAGTGTAAATATCATGATGTCGATAGCTATATGTATATATATATATATATATATATATATATATATATATATATATATATATATATATATATATATAGTGTATCCCAAAATGAAGGCACCAACATTATTATCTCGGTGAATATAAGAGGCAGAAAAAAGATAACATGGAAAATGTTTTACACAATTTCTGGTTGATTTCATATCTCCTTTCAGATTTGATATATCTTCATTCATTTTCGAGTTAAAAATTAAAAACTAAAAATTGACCATATTGTTTTTCCTCCATGAATAGAAAATCGTTGATTTTTGTTGGTGGAGACTTGTACATTGTGAAGGCAGTTTTTGATTAGCATTCGATTGATGACATTTTTGACACTCTACCATCTTTTATTTTCCAGATTTTAATAACAACTTTTGTTTTTCATATGATGGCCATCTTTGATTTTCAGAAATTTTGGAGGGCCTTGAGATGGGTTTTCCAATGATATGTCACTTGCCAAAGTAATTTTCGTGTCAATCAAGTTATTCGAAGAAAACCAATTTGAATATGAAAGAGTTAATCGTGGTAGGTCATGACAAATAATAAATATTATTTAATGACTACAAGCTTTTCCACAATTCAACTCTGAAACTCCAGAAAAGATATTTCTAGAAATGATTATTCATAATGGTTAGCAAACCCTTTTCCTGAACACAAAATCATGGAATACCTTGAGATGGACTTTTCAATGATATGTCACTTCACGCAAAAGTTATCCGTTTTGATCGAGAACCTTTGTAGATGTGGCTATTAATTTATTATTTCAGAATTAGTGTTCCATTTACAGAAAGAAGAAACTTAAAAAGCTAAATTTGTTTGAGCTAAGAATGCCTTTCGAATTAATAAATAATGAATTTGAATAAATTGTTCTGATAATTTCCGAGAAATGTATATGTTAGCATTTATGATTTATATAAAATTAACTTTCTAGATAAAATGGCATAGTATCTCCTACTTATAACGGAGATATTTCATTGACGATATTCCATGATTTTGCTTTCAGGAACAGGGTTTGTTAACCATAATAAATAATTACTTCTAGAAAAATTTCTTCTAGAATTCCAGTGTGGAGCTGTGGAAAAGCTTGGAGTCATAAAATTTTTTTATCATTTGTCATGACCTACCATGATTACTTCTTTCATATGCAAATTTGTTTTCTTCGAATATTTCTCTAGCAAGTGGCATATGAGTGCGAAACCCATCTCAAGGCCTTCCAGAATTTGTGAAATTCAAAGATGGCCGCCATATGAAAAACAAAAGTTGTGCCTTCACAATCTCCACCATCAAAAACCAAGGATACTTGATTCATGGAGGAAATACAATATCGCCAATTTTTAGATTTCAATATTTATCTCATAAACGAATGAAGATATATCAAATCTGAAAGGAGATATGAAATCAGCCAAGAAATGTTTAAAACATTTCCCATTTAACCTTTTTTCTATCTCCTATATTAACCGAGATAGCAATGTTGCTGCCTTCATTTTGGGATACACTATATATATATATATATATATATATATATATATATATATATATATATATATATATATATATATATATACACACATCAAAAAAATGTAAGGGTCAGCAATATTTTTAGGGTTTCGTCTCTTGGTAATGAAAAATTCAATACAATTTTTGTTACCCACGTAGAACATAATCTTTTGCAACATAATTTATATATAATTTCATACAAACTTTGAAAATCAATTGAAAGCTTTAATCTAAGTGAAAAGAGTGAAAAATTCGAATTCAATGCACTTAGGATTCTGAGCAAAAAATTTACCAAAATTGTCACTGGTCAATGTCTAATACAGAGTGTGTCCACGGCGGTTGTTCAAAACTGCCCTACATCGATTAAGTAAGCTGAGAATAAGGTTATCGATGCTTTCCTGATGAATCGCATTCCATTCTTCAACCAGAGTATGGAACAATTGATTTCGTATCTGGAATAGAATGTTACGCCTTAAAATTCTTCTGTCAAGCAAATTCCACACACGCTCAATCGTATTCAGGTCTGGCGATTGAGCAGGCCAATCCAAAACACTTATAGCACTCTCATCCAAGTAATCTCTTACGATTGCGGCGGTATGAGAGCGCGCATTGTCATGCATGAAGATGAAGTTTTCACCAACTGCAGCTGCATACGGAATGACAAATGGTTCTAATATCAGGTCCCTATATCTAAGAGCATTTACAAACCTCTCCAGTAATACGAGATCGCTTCTTTCGCCAATGCTGATACCACCCCAAACCATCACCGTTTCGCCTTGGTAGCTGTGAACTTCCTGTGCAGTCCTAAGTTTCCAAACATTTCCAGGTTGTCTCCATACACGAGTACGTCTAGTATCTGGACGTAAACCGAATCTCGATTCATCACTAAACAACACAGGAGTCCATTCTTGCATGCCCCATTCGATGTGATTTTTAGCCCAGACTATTCGGGTCTCGCGATTTCCTCTGGGTAATGGTGGAGCTCTCCATGGACACCTGGCACGTAAATTGAACTCGTGCAGTCTATTTCTCACAGTTCGGTCACTTATCTGTATATGGTGAGCGATTCAGAGTTTCAAACTTAGTTGAACTGCCGTGTGGGTTAGATTTCTCAGACTTTGAATTCTCAGAAATCTGTCCTGTGCCACCGTTGTTATTCTGGTACGACCAGTATGTTGCTCTCTAACATCACCAGTTTGATTATAACGAATCCATAAACGACTTATAGTAGACTGGTTAGTCCCTAATTCATTGGCAACAACCCTCTGCGACATTCCAGCTTGAAGCATTCCAATGGCCCTCAAGTGCGCGTCTCTCTGAAGGTGATTACGCTCCATAATTTAGACAAACAACACTACTCAAAATTTTCAATAATTACCATTCGCTGGTTGGATAACATCTGATTTGATCTGATGAATGAAACAAGGAACGACATGAAGAAAATGAATAGTCGTTGGAAAAAAGGGGAACACATGCCATAATGTTCAAAATGATAAAAAAGTATTGTGTGAATAACAAACAAATATCTGCAATGCGATAATACCACGTGGATCTACAAGCAATAACAAACAATCCCAAAATATGCTTGACCCTTAGATTCTTTTGATGTGTGTATATATATATATATATATATATTTATTTCAATTGTTGTTACCTGTGAACTATTTTTAACTTTTCGATAATTATTAGCAATAACAAGCTTGGTGAATCTCAAAAAATTCGATTTTATTAAAAAGTTGTCGTGGCGAAACGTCAACTTTTTAATCAAATCGAGTTTTTTGAGATTCACCAAGTCTGTTATTGCTAATAATTATCAAAAATTTATATATATATATATATATATATATATATATATATATATATTTTTTATTTATTTTTTTCTAGTCGAATGAAACTGGTTCCGTTATGAGATTCATTCAATTAATCATCAATATTTTAAATAAGTGTCCCAAAATATTATTATCTTTATATATAGTATTGCGTAAGCCGTTATAACTGGATGTAATTTTGCTGTAATTTTTCATAGCTACAAATGATGCCTGCAGTCCTAGTCCTTGTGGAGCAAATACTGTGTGCATTGTGATTGATCTGAAACCATACTGTAAATGCCGTCCAAAATACGTAGGGAACCCATCGGAAGGATGCTATCACTCATGCGAAATAGATTTTGATTGTACCAATAAGCAGGCTTGTATTGAGCATGAATGTCAATCTCCTTGCAAGTTGTGTGGAAAAGCTGCGAAATGTGAAGGCACAAAAAGACATAGACCAATATGCAAGTGTCCTCTGGTGAGTATAAAACTTGAATAATCGAAGTTTTGGATATAAAATGTTTCAATAACACTAGCATAGCATAACATAAAGCAAAAATAATCGGTTATATTAAATAACACAAAAGCTTCTTCAAAAGTGATACTCAAGTCATTTACAGAAATGTATACCTACATAATTTATTCAAAGTGTAATTCAACTTAAAATAATTCTATATTACCTCAAAAAATCAAATATAAACATCTACGAGAGCGCAGCTCGAGTGATGTTTTAAGAAAATACGTCGAGTGACGAGGTCAGTATAACAATTATTTTCTATTGCTCGAGTGGTATTCGTTACGATTATATAACGAATAAAAAATACTAGGTACTATTAATTTTTTTTTGACAAACGTCAAAACATCACAAACATTGACAAACGTCGACATGAAAATATTCACATTTTGACACGAGGCGAAACACCAAAACGATTATATCTCGTCGTCAAGGGTATATTTACTTATCAATACGCAGTAGTTATGCAAAATTCACGGATTGTATTGGCTTTTTCATACATGAGTTATATAATCAGTTATAATATCACGAAAGCATCGAAAATAATCGATTATACTTCCGAGTCACGAGACGTATTTTGCGAAACACCACGGTAGCGCAGCTCGAGTGGTGTTTTAAGAAAATACGTCGAGTGACGAGGTCTGTATAACGATTATTTTCGATTGCTCGAGTTGGTATTCGTTACGATTATATAACGAATAAAAAAATATTAATTTTTTTTGACAAACGTCAAAACATCGTCAATATGAAAATATTCACATTTTGACACGAGGCGAAACACCAAAACGATTATATCACGTCGTCAGAGGTATATTCACTTATCAATACGCAGTAGTTATGCAAAATTCACGGATTCTATTGGCTTATTCATACATGAGTTATATAGTCGGGGGTAATACCACTAGAGCTCAGATTTAGCCAGATATTTTTTCGTCGTTGTTTTCGAATACTTACTTTCATTGGCGATTTAACGTGAGCTGTTCTGATTTTGTCTGAACAGATCGAGTTAAATTGCCAATGAAAGTAAGTATGAGTAAACAACCACAAAAAATATCCTGCTAAATCTGAGCTCGCGTGGTATTTGGTACGACAATTCCATGAATTATTGTTAATGCCAAATCAGTGAAAGGATTGAAAGTAACATTAAATTTTTCGAAATACATGGTTTGCAACATTTTCGCGGTTGTGTTCCACATTGTTTTCACCACGTATTCTTTATAATCTTTCCCATTCTGTTTCTTCATATTAAAGCCACAGTCCATCAATATTCCTGCCACATTTTCCACTGACTGTTCGGTTTCCAAATTGAAGTTTCGTTGTTTACAAAATTCGATAAATTGATTCCAAATGGAAGAATGACATTTTTTGTATTTTCAGGAGTTGATTTTTCGATATCCCTTATTATTTCTGCCTCGCAAATATTTCCAAATCTCAACATATTTACTGGAATATTAGGTATTTGTTGTAAAATTCTGTTTTCGACATTTACAATTGTCAAACTGATGCAACGCTTGCTAAACAATAATTGCTAGCGTTGGTAAGGTAACGTAATTTATCCGATATTTTTATCCACTTGCATTTCTGTTCCTTCCTATTTATTCGATAGCAAACTACGATTTTCGTTCTCTCAAATGGGAATTATTATACATGAGTGGAATTGTCAGTAATAATATCACAAGAGCATCGAAAATAATCAATTATACTACCGAGTCACGAGACGTATTTTGCGAAACACCACGAGAGCGCAGCTCGAGTGGTGTTTTAAAAAAATACGCCGAGTGACGAGGTCAGTATAATCGATTATTTTCGATTGCTCGAGTGGTATTCGTTACGATTATATAACGAATAAAAAATATTAATTTTTTTTGACAAGCGTCAAAACACCGTCAATATGAAAACATTCACATTTTGACACGAGGCGGAACACCAAAACGATTATATCACGTCGTCAAGGGTATATTCACTTATCAATACGCGGTAACTATGCAAAATTCACGGATTCTATTGGCTTATTCATACATGAGTTATATAATCAGGATAATACGGAATTATATACAATAATTTCTAAAGTTGATAGTACGTCGAAAAATGAGTATTCATCTTCATGTACACTTTTTCTCAAAAAAGAATAATAAGGGAGAGCCCTTCAGGGGTAAATTGGAACCCCAAATTTTTAGATATTCTCAACAGTTTTGATCAAGAAGTTCATAATAGTTCAGATGGTGGTTTATAGTACATACATGTCTCAATTCTACAATCTACTTGATATATAGAAGAAATATAACGATTATAATGAACAGCGAAATACCTTCTAGTCCAAATAATTCTAAAACGTTGATATTTATCGAAATGCTATAAGAGTCCCTTTTTCGCGTGGAATCATCCAAGGAAACATTTTTTAAAGAATTTTCTCAAATAAATAAAAATCTAACGTAATAACGCAACATTCACAACTATCCTGTATTCATGGGGGATGGGCTAGGTGGTAACATAATATTAATTATTCTATTGCCCCCACTCTATATTATCACTAAAATATGAGCTTGAGGCCTCGGTAGACCAGCAGTAAGGAGTACCGCTTGTAAGCCGAGGATGTGGGTTCGAGTCCCACCTTGCTCTTGGGTGTTGTGTATGTCCGGAATTTAGTGGTTCTATTTATAAGATAAATTGTTGGGTAATGTACATCGTTTACAAGCCCATTGGCCGTTCGGAACCGGCGTTAAACTGTAGGTCCCTCGAGATAAAAAAAAAAAAATATGAGCTTCTGGAATGGAATTTTCCATTCACCCCTTCGAAGGTTTGGAAGTGTAGGAAAAAAAGTACCGTTATTTTTTAACGTACTATCGCCTCTAGTAATGAATGTATATGATTCTGGACCATCCTATATATATATATATATATATATATATATATATATATATATATATATATATATATATATATATATATATATATATATATATATATATATATATATATATATATATATATATATATATATATATATATATATATATATATATATATATATATATATATATATATATATATATATATATATTCCAAGATATATCAATTATTGGTATAACAGGTTTATTTCAAACATTACATTTTAAAATTAAAATTCATTGAACATTACATTTTAAAATTAAAATTCATTGGACGTTTCAATGGAGTTTCCATCTTCATCAGCATAATGTTTGACGGTAATTGTTACAGTAGTTGGGTATTTTGACAACTACTGTCGAACATTATGCTTATGAATATGGAAACTACATTGAAAAGTCCAATGTATTTTATTTTTATAAAGTAATGTACATTTAAATTTAATTTTAAAATGTAATGTTTGAATTAAACATGTTATTCCAATAATTGATAACTCTTGGAATAAATACGATAAACAGGTAAAAATCAAGAATTCATATATATAAATATATATATATATATATATATATATATATATATATATATATATATATATATATATATATATATATATATATATATATATATATATATATATATATATATATATATATTAATATATATATATATATATATATATATATATATATATATATATATATAAATTTACTGATAGGACAATTCAATGAAATTTCAGTCTTCAATGAATGTCGAGTTTACCTAAATTATCGGTCAATTTTCCTTAGGGTTACATGGGAAATCCATACAAAGAATGTAAACTAAAGCCAGAGTGTACTACCCACGCAGATTGTCCCAGATTCAAACCGTTATGTAACCAGACACGATGCAGTAATCCCTGTGATGGTGCATGTGGAATCAAAGCAGTTTGCTATGTTGTAGGAATTACTGCCGAATGTTCTTGCCCCAGGCCTCTCAGAGGAGACCCAAAGAAGATTTGCACTCCTCCCGGTATAAGTAAGTGTTGTGACGAAATGTGGAGTTATTAACTATGAATATATTGAATATTATAAGTGTATGTTGTGTAAAAGATCCAATAATGTATAAACATTTCAAGTTCTCCACTACTCCCTAAAAAAATTGTTACATACGCAGTTTTCTCAATATTATAATCTCTTCTAGTCATGATAGATGGAATCTCCCCAGACAATTTAATTGTAAATTCTGGTGAACATCATATAGTTCTTTTTTTTTTGTTGCAAATTAATACAATGTTGAGTTCGAGAAATAAGAATATTGATAACACTGTTTGTTAAAGATAGTTCCTAAATTGGTTGATCTGGTATGGTCGCTCTTCAAAACTTTGAGAGTAAATGGTGAGTCCACTCACTATCTGTTGCCGGACAAAATGGTTTATAGAGCCTCTTGTGGCATCCTATTTCCGAAAAATGCTGACTCTCGGCTGTCTTATCATCCATGATTTTCTCATTAGACATGTCAAGTTCGATTTGTTACATAATAAGTACAATACTCAATTCATTGATAATACTTGGAACGATCCAGTTTAACAAAGACTTTTCCTAAACGAGTCGTTAGGGGACACTGTGCAATTTTTTCGTTCACAGGTTAGTTTATGTCATTTTTCATTTTCGAATGCCTGTGGAATATATTCTATCGGCCCCATTTTTAGCAGGTTTTCACTTTGACAATCTGCTCATTAAAATGGGTGCGATTAGCAAAGTTGGACCAAGGACCAAGATAGTTTTTCGTTTCATGACTTTTTATGATGCTTGGCACCAAAAACTCAATTTCATATATCTATATATATATATATATATATATATATATATATATATATATATATATATATATATATATATATATATATATATATATATATATATATATATATATATATATATATATATATATATATATATATATATATATATATATATGTATATATATATATATATATATATATATATATATATATATATGTATATATATATATATATATATAATGAAGTGAACTAGGACATTTATTTGAAACTAATCAAACAAACCTCCTATCGGAGCTGGTTATACGAGTTCACGAAACATCGAAATGCCTCCATATACCTTAGGATGGTGTATGTTAGAAACATTAAGTTGTTTATCACAATCAATGGAAATGATAGACAGTCTGTTTCGCCCTTATTTGGGGCTCATCAGTATCATCTATCCATCGAAAGTGATAACCAACCAAATATTTCTAACGGCGTTATATTTTCCTTCAATCAAAGGAGAGTATACGAGGATAGTATATATATATTTATATATATATATATATATATATATATAATAATATTTTTTTTTTTTTTTTGGATCAATAGGGTTGAAAGTTTGAAAATAGGTAGTTTTATATGATATCTTGAATGGGATTGGTTTTGGTTCGAATTGGTTAGGGGGTCGACCCCCCAGGGGGCAAATGAATCTTGTTTACGCCACAGAAGGCGCAATTTTGAAGCAATATGGTTGAAAGTTTGTATCTAGGTAGTTTTGTATGATATCTTGAATGGGATTGGTTTTGGTTCGAATTGGTTAGGGGGTCGACCCCCCAGGGGGCAAATGAATCTTGTTTACGCCACAGAAGGCGCAATTTTGAAGCAATATGGTTGAAAGTTTGTATCTAGGTAGTTTTGTATAATATCTTGAATGGGATTGGTTTTGGTTCGAATTGGTTAGGGGGTCGACCCCCCAGGGGGCAAATGAATCTTGTTTACACCACAGAAGGCGCAATTTTATAGCAATAGGGTTGAAAGTTTGTATTTAGGTAGTTTTGTATGATATCTTGAATGGGATTGGGGGGTTGACCCCTCGGGGAGGAAATAAACTTTCTTTATATGATAAAGGGCGAAATTTTGGAGCAATAAGATTGAAAGTTTGTGATTAGGTAGTTTCGTATGATATTTTGGATAGGATTGGTTTTGGTACGAATTGGTACGTTTTGGTACGTTTTGGTACATAATTGAATTAATAGATTTTTCAGACTGGATACGTTTTGAAAACCTGCTTTTCAATGTGCAGTTAGATTCGAGAAATGATAAAATCTTCACTTTTTCCGATGACTATTAATAATTGTCAAAAAGTCTTTGGAAAATCTGTAAGTTGATAGCAGGACACAAGGGCGTATACTCTCCTTTGATTGATAGGGAATTTCTTTGTGGACAGTTTGATCATGTGGTTGACGATGAAGGTACTTACCAAGATACTCTGGTGTGCCACAGGGTTCTTTCCATTTTTCCAAATTATTCCTTCCACTTTCGTTACTTCATGGGAGAAAAAGTGTGACTTCCAGGTAGTTCTTTAATAGACAGTGAAGGGTTACACGTTTCATAATATGCCTTATATGGTAAAATTATGACATTCAGCTAACAATCAACTCAAATGTATAAATTGACAGAAACATATATGAATCACACATACATATAACCAATGATGTCTTTTTTATATACGCTCATAATATTCCTATTTTTAATATATGAAACTCAATATAAACTACTGCTGTACGCAATTATTCAAAATATATCCGTTGTTTTCTAGACAGGTTATGTAACCAGAAACTTTGTGGGCCAAATTCAAAATGTGAAATTCAAATCAATGAAATGGATCAATATATAGCAGTGTGCAAATGCCTACCTGGATACCACAAACATAAAAACCAATGTTTCGTTGAAAGTTGTACTAATGATGATCAGTGCGTGGATCATAAAGCCTGCATCAACTCTGTGTAAGTATATTTAAACTTCAAATACTATTTTTCGTGACACGCTACCATGTACAAAATTACTTAGTGTCCTATATATAAATTTGGATAGGTAATTAACAATTTTTTTTTCATGGAAAATTTTAATTAAAATTTTTTTTAATATTAACAAAAAATTGTTTTCTGCAAAAAATATATTATTCCTTTATTTTTATGTCTTTAAAACTATAGCTACAACGAGGTAAATTAGAATTAAATATACAATCGATGAAATTTGCTGTTAATGAATGAACAGAAGAACAAAATATTCGCTCTCTTCAAAATGATTTAATATCTATATATGAACCTGACAAAAGAACTTGGGTTCATTTCTATAAAAGGAATAGATGAGACAAAAACCACGATTATGGAAGCTACGAAATCATATTAAAGCCATTTGCCTAACTGCTACGAGTTCTGTTTATATCATACACAAGTTTTTTCTCTAATTATTGAACAAGACTGAGAAAAAAAGAAGATATTCAAACGTATGACTCATATTTTCTATTGTTTCATTATTTAAATATTCTATATATATATATATATATATATATATATATATATATATATATATATATATATATATATATATATATATATATATATATATATATATATATATATATATATATATATATATATATATCAAAAAAAATATTGCACTTATAAAGAATGCTTATGTAAGTTATTTTGATTAATTTAGATTCTAGACAATAACTAACATAATTGCATAAATATGTATGTTACACTACATATTATATCGACCAATTACAAGAGTTAGGTATCTTATCTTAATAGAGTCAACTTGTAGATTCCAATCAAGTAGACAATGCAGATCGAGTAAACGAAACGTGTCATACGAATCTGGGGTCTGTTATTGGTGCTTCCCTGAAATAAACTTATTCACCCCAGTGAGCGCAAATATCAAAACACGAATTCGTATGACACGCGTCGATCATGAGGTCAGCATTGTTTACTTCGTTAGAATACCCAATTTTTCTCTCGTATAAATGGTTCAGATTCTTATAATATTAGTGAATCCAATAGATCTTCTGAGTTATAGATATTCAACCATATTTGATATAACCACTATAATAATTATTACCTCAAGCTTGTAAGGCCGAACAAATCTTCTGGACTGGTTTTTTAATCCGTTTTATATCTTCTGGACTACGATTTTTGAGCTATTTATGTCTGATTATATATTTATTCATATATATATATATATATATATATATATATATATATATATATATATATATATATATATATATATATATATATATATATTTGACTTTTCTTAGAAAGAACAGGCCATTTTAGTTAAATAAAAATAACTACTTTTCTGGTACATCTTGGCATCTTTAGCGGTCCAAATGAGCTGACTTGGTAGACATAGCAAAACTATCAAAATCTGTTTAAATTCAGTAAAAGTTTTGGGGGAATGGAGTAGCGGGGAAGTGCACGAGCGGAAATTCGTTAAACCCAGTGCAAAAGATGTGTCAATCCATTATGAACAACATAACCGAAATTATTGGGTGTATGCACCCCCAAACTCCCACCAAATTGAGTTAGCAGGTTAAAAATTCGTAAGTGGATAGTAGGAAAGTGCCTTTTGGCGGAATAATTTTTTTCTCCAACTACTGCTATTCGTACGATTTATCTTGTTTAGGGCACCTCCACAGCTTCTGCAGATGGAGTTAGAGGTGGAATTTGGTGCTTGGATTGAGTTGGTGTTAGGGATTTATTCTTCGGGTATCAACTCTATTCCTTAATCGATTCCTTAATTAATTTTAATATATAAATTTAATATTGTTCCGTGGTTTTTGGGGGTTTGCTCAATTCCACAGCCTCTCTTAAATCTAAAAAAAGCAAACATATGAGGAAATAAAGTCCTCATTTCTGATTTTGCTTTTTTAATTGAGGATGCATGCTTCGAAAGGTCTTCGTTACACTTCCATGGGTGACTATTGGAATAGATAATATGGAACCAGTCATTAAACAAACAAAAATCGATGACAAGCAGGAAGATATTTTGATTTAATTCAAATCACAGATTAACAATCACCTCCACCAATCACTTCATAAATCGATGTTTTGTATTATCTGTACCTAGTTGTCATCAGCATGTCAGGACATATTTCGTAATCAGTTTTGTCTTAAAAATTTCCACGTTAAATGGATTTCAAAGTTTACGTTTTAGATCAAATCAAAGAAAATTACAAACCGTTACTGTTACTCCTTTCTGGAACAGCAATTTATTTAATTGCCTCCAGATATTTCAAGATCAAAACATGCGACTGTGCGGATGGCAAGAAAACTATAACGAAGGAGATTCCCAGTGTGGAGGATATACAAAGGTTCATCGAAGAACTGCCTTTGGATGTGACCCAGCTAGAAAATAGCCAAGAGGGACTGAAGGAACTTTTGAGTGAACTGTCGGAAATAAGTGAAGATGAAGAGTGGAAAGAGCTTGTTGCCAGTTTGCAAAAGTTTTACGATGAAAGCACTGTCATGTAATTGTTAATTGAACACTTGTAGTGTATATGTCGATGAACTTAAAGATGTCCATTCGTTATTGACTAAAATGAACTAAATGCAAATCGCATATTGACCAATATAATACTGAAATTAATTTCACAAGTTTTTTCTTCACTAATAATATAAAATAGTATCAAAGTTTTTCATTAATTCATAGATACACTTTAGTGTCTAGAATTAAAAATTAACAAAATTTTGAAATAGTTTCACTCTCAGGAAGTTCTCATAATGTTAGACAGAACGCCAAAAGAAGAAGTATATTCTTCTTTTTGAAGTACCTCTTTTAGTGAAGAATTTTTATCATCAGAACAATTTGGACGTTGGGGGCTGCTGTTTGGAAAAGAGATCTAATACTCTTTCCAACCAATGATCTTAGGTAATTCAGCAAAGATGGCCTTTTTCACCCTATAGTACGTTTTTCTTGTATTCTTCTCTGTATGATCAGGTGCAAGAGTCGATATTTTTCATTTCGCATAACCAAAATAGAGCGCTCTTTGACCAGAAGAATCAGTTCAGCATTGGTGTTCATAGAAGAGTTTCAAGAACTTCTGTATTTGATACACAGTCCATTCAGGAGATGATGAGCATCTGGTAGCATAGCCACTTCTCCAACGAGTAGGTTCTTCCATACCGTAGGTATAATGGAATCGGCAACATATAACACCGAAACATTATCAAACGCAGGTAGAAAAAGATAGTAGTAGTAGTATTTTGTTTGTTCAGTATCATCTGCATTTTTATGAAGACATCCCTTGCCTGCTCGAAGTGACATATCTAACCCAGCGTTGACAAGACAGCCAGGTATTTAAAGTTTTTAAACTTCCAATGTGGACGCCGTTTAGAGTGATAATTGCTGGTACATGTTCTTTTTTCGAGATCGAGTTCATCTTTGCGATTATGTTGATGTCGTAATTCTGCTTGTTCCAATGACTCTTTCTACCAGCGTTTGAAGTTCCTCTTTCGATGACGATTACAATATGGTATCATCGGCATGTCTCAGGTTGTTGATTTATCGATATCCCTTTCGTAGCTCGCTCTAACGCTTCCATCATTATATTTTCCAAATACAGATTGAATAAGGTCGGCGATAGCACACAGTCCTTCTTGCACTCCACATTTGGATCCATGATAGATGCTACCTGGTGAAAGTATGAGTTAGATGTATAGCTTTCAAGTGCATATCTCACATGTTAACAAGTTTTTGTTAAGCATCGTTATACCAATCTTTGGATCTTATAATATCTAAGGAAATATATAGTCTGGTAGTTGAGATATGCCGATGTCACAATGTGATAATTTGATTTGAACGTGATAATTAAATTTTTTATTGAAAAAGAAACAAGTTTTGTTCTATGATTCTTTCATAGATATAACGAACTATACATATTTAGTTTAGTGCGATTGCAATAATTACGGACATTAGACCATCATCAGACAGATTGAGTTTGGTATTCAGAATATCTCTTTAGTAATTAAATAGATGTAGGTACTAGTTATTAGTTTTTATATTAATGATACATATATATATTCCAAACTGAAGATTACTGAATCTTTATTCAAGATAATAATTATCACATCAGATAGTGAGAGTTCAGAAGATCACTTGTTTTGTATGTGGTTGATCATTCAAAATATTAGTTTTAGAAACACCTACAATATTATTTACGAAGAATATTTCTTTTGAACTTTGTGAACCATTGAATAAAACATTGTCTGTTTCCAAAAATTAATAACTCTCATATTATGCAGAAATATAAATTGAAAAATTTTAAATGAATTATTTAATATTCCTTCAATCGTGTATTCCATGTGTAAGTAAACTGAATATACCGTCGTGGAAATTAATAGAACATAGAGCTTGTGGTCTATATGGTAAAACTATCACAGAGTAATGCGAAACTGTATGTTCTTTCATTCAATGACATAATTCACCGCACTAGTATGGTAAGGAGCAATTTTAGCGCACTATTGCGGTAAATAATTAATTGTTCAATGTTTTGGCTGATCTAATAGTTATTTACACTACAAGGGAGGCAAGTGATACTTACCAGTCGAGGACGTAGTTTGCGCCCGAGCGTCAGCGAGGGCTGGAAAAATAGTCCGAGACTGGTCAAGAATAATGCCTCCCGAGTTTAGTATTATATTTTTTCTACTCCACTTCTCTTGAATTAAAAAAAAATAATATTTTTTTATTTCTTTAATTTGAGCAATTCAGAAATAACCTGTATGTATGACAGATCTACAAAAGCCTAGTGTCCCTTGACATAACTGGTTATGAAATGGTTATTATGAGATTCCCAATCAAACAAAAGTTCTGTCAGTGTCAATTTAAAAATTGTCATAATGGATGTAGATTAATTATTATTCCCCAGAGGGAGGTAAGTATTTACTTACCTCCCTAGGGAGGTAAAATGTACTTACCTCCCCCAAATCAGTTTGATAATGGAGTACTTACCAAATAAGGAGTAGAAAAAAGATATTTATTGTGTCAGCAAAGGAGGAATAAAATATTTATGCTATTTATTTACACCATGTACCTACCTTTACGAGAGCGAATTTTTGGCCATGACAAACTCAAAACTAAACACTGTCATAAACTTCAACTCAAAGACGACTTTAGACTAAATCTTACGAAAAAGCAAACAGATTTATCAGGGATGTGAAAAGAGAACTTGCACATTTCACTTTGATAGTAATAAATGTTCAAAAAAAACTTATTTCATTTTTTAGCGTAGGTAATAGCTACTGCTTGCATACTTACAAAAACGAATTCTTTGTCATTATTTATCCTCTGAACCTAAGCCCACCTCCTCTCTTTCATAAATAATCCAGTCTCACCCATACTTAATGCACTTTGTACATACAAAGTTTATCATATGATCAGGCTGAAGGAGTAATTTCTCGTAACTCAAGCAGCCCGCCACCCTCACACCTTTCCTCTCACGTCATAACACTACGACATATTTCAATATTCATAGTCTAAACTATGAACCAATATCGAAACACCATTATTAGGCTCTTGCACCGTATATTTTGAACTAAGATTAATGGTAAACCGAATTTAATTGGACATTTTCGCTTGTCAGATGTCAAATTAAACTCGGTTTATCATTAAACTTAGTTTAAAAATCCGAACACCCTACTGCGTAGCACTAGGAATGATAAAACCCCTCGGCGCATGTGCATGTCGTGATGCCTGATAAGTCTATCGTAGGTCATTTTTCCTCATGGTGACTATATCGGGAAATGTATAGTATTTGAGATATAATCAAAAATTTGAGTGAAATTCATAATTTTTACTAATTATTTTTTTCTAGGTGGCGCCCGCGGTTTAGATTTAAGATTTATAGATAGCACCACATGTCTATGGACAAAAAAATCTAAAAAACGCTATAATTTTTTTATTCTTCGTGGGGAAAAAATTTTTAAAACGCTTATGAAATCATATGTGTTTTATCGATATCCGTTGGAATTTTTAAAATCGGACCAGCTACTAACTTTTTGTCGTGATACTATAACCCCTTAGCTTCGCCTGGGGCTAATAATAGACGGTGCAAGAGCCTAGTACTGTTATTTATAAAACGTGTTCTGATAAAAACATATCGCCGTAATTATCTAGCTAATTAACTTGTTCTTTTGTTCATTTTACCTACCTATTACTCATATATTTTACTGAACATTTTAACATCTTACAGCTGTGCAGATCCTTGCAAAAGAAGATGCGGCATAAAAAGTACTTGTAAAACCACAAATCACAAACCAGTTTGTTCATGTCTTGAAGGATTTGAAGGAAATCCAGAAATCGAGTGCAAGCCACAAAAAGTAAAACCATGCGTATTGTTAAAGATATGTCCAAAGGAATAACTGTGGTGTATGATAGTCTTTGTAGAATATTTAAATCTCTTTCCTGTAATATAATTTTCTAATATAATTTTTGCTCTGAATTATTTGTTTCGTTTTCTTTTACCTATTCTTTCTCTTTCTCTCACTGGAAATTAAAGCTCGTACAATCTACAGCTAAGAAATTTGAATAATAAGGTACCTACCATGTCTAGTAGTATTTTCAAATTTTACTTTCGTTTTTTTTCTCAAAATACCAATCGATTATTTCTTTATATTGATACTACCAGAAATTCTAATAACGTTTAGAAAAAATTGAAATAAAAGGTACCTACCTAATATGTTTAGTAGTTAGTATGCTCCAATTTCATTTTTGTTTGTTTTTCTAAATACCTATCAATTATTTCTTTATATTGATACCATCACCATAAATATTTTTCATTATACCTCCATTATAAAATTTTTTATATGTGTCAAATTACAAAATAACCATTTCAAGTGAATGGTGAATGTACAATTCTGGTTGTTTCATATTTGAATACCATTTTTATAATTGAAAATCATATGAACTGTCGAATGAACAATTGATATATCCATTACATACCTGATTAGATGTACTAAAATTTCAACAAATAAAAAAACAAATTAACAATGTATCATAAAAACAAAAAATCCATAAATATGAATGAAGAAATAGGTCTTACAGCTTCGCAAGAAACTTCAAATTTAATTAGTCTAAAATCAAAGGAGAAATATAAAAAAGCAATACATATTTTGTTAAATAGTTGATGGAATCCGTCGTTACTACGTGATAATTTAACATGATGAACAAAACTAAATTTGAATTTACTACCTTTATTATCATAAAATATTTTGAAAAATTTAACACTGCGTTTGCAATTTCGGTCACTAGACCATCATCGGGCAGATTGAGTTAAGAACTGAATACAGGATTATAGATTTGCGGGTGGAAAAGAATTATTGCAGGTACTTAAATAGACAAGAGGAACATATTTCAAGAAGGGCTAATCGAGTGAATTTCACAAATTGGTACAATACAATGTTCTTAGAAAGGTCGTTATTGTTTGAATACACTAAATATAGGAGAAGATATCAAGTCAATATGGTCGTTCAGCAAGATATCTTTTGCATTATGATTGAGTTTAAAAATTTCTAATGATTCTAAGTAAGTTTGGCTCCTTTCGGTAATTTGTGCATGATTTGAAAATTATCTATTTGTGGAAATGGGTGGTGGTTTTCACGGCAGTGATTTGAGAACGTTGAATCCGTTTTATTTTTCAAAAAAGATTGTTGGTGTTCTTTAAATCTTGTCTTAAACGATCGACCAGTCTGACCTACATATACTCCTTTACATACAGGACAAATCAACTTATAAACTCCTGAACTATCAAATTTTGAAGTGATATCTTTGGCATTGAATAAAAATCCTGAGTTTTGTCTTAGTTTGAAAGCAATTTTAATATTACATTTAGGTATGACATTAGCAACTTTTTCTGTTAGAGGACCAAAATATGTTAAAGATGTGAAACTTTCCGATTTTTCTACTTTTAATTGAGGATATATGCTGTTGTACGCTAGTTGACTACGTTTCTTGTTTATCATTTTATCTATCAAACTTGTATTGAAACCATTATTTGAAGCAATTATTTTCATAGTCGAAATTTCTTTTGCTAAATTTGTTACGGATAATGGAATTGAAAACGCTCTGTGGATCATTGAATTAAAAGCTGAATGTTTATGGGAAAGAGGATGATTTGAATCCGACGGAATACATATATCCGTGAAAGTTGGTTTTCTATATATATCGAAACTCAAAGTATTATTATTATGGAAGATAGTTAAATCCAAGAAGTTTATCTGTGGATCCAATTCTTTTTCAATTTTGAACTTTATATTTGGGTGAATGCTATTAATATAATTCAAAAACTGATCTAAAAAAAACTTTGTAACTCCTGCTAACTCTTTGACTTAGTCAAAATTACTTCCAGTTTGATAACAAAATTTTTGAACAATCTAGTGGGCTGGCTATGGGTTCCCCCTTAAGTCCGCTTATTGCAGACATTTTCATGTCACATATAGAGAACATAATATTCAATTCTACAAAAGCATCACATATAAGTTTTTGGCATAGATACGTCGATGATGTAATTGCTTGTTTTAAGGGCACCGCGAGACAATTAGATCAGTTTTTGAATTATATTAATAGCATTCACCCAAATATAAAGTTGAAAATTGAAAAAGAATTGGATCGACAGATAAACTTCTTGGATTTAACTATCTTTCATAATAATAATACTTTGAGTTTCGATATATATAGAAAACCAACTTTCACGGATATATGTATTCCGTCGGATTCAAATCATCCTCTTTCCCATAAACATTCAGCTTTTAATTCAATGATCCACAGAGCGTTTTCAATTCCATTATCTGTAACAAATTTAGCAAAAGAAATTTCGACTATAAAAATAATTGCTTCAAATAATGGTTTCAATACAAGTTTGATAGATAAAATGATAAACAAGAAACGTAGTCAACTAGCGTACAACAGCATATATCCTCAATTAAAAGTAGAAAAATCGGAAAAATTCACATCTTTAACATATTTTGGTCCTCTAACAGAAAAAGTTGCTAATGTCATACCCAAATTTATTTATTTATTTATTTATTTAGGCAATTAGGACTACAAACAGGTGAAAACCACCCAATACAGTACCCAATACTTGAAAGTACAAAGTGTGTCAAAGTGAACAATTGAAAAAATGAAAAGTAACTAAATTAAAAGAACAAATAAAAATATCTTAATACAATAAAAACTAAAGTAAACTAAAATATAGTGAAACAATAAAAGTGAAATGGTGAAAAAATCTTATTCGCACAAGAACATCTTTTTGAGTTTTTGCTTGATTGAATTTTGAGTGAGATGGAACAAATCAACATTACTCAAACAGTTACAGCATCGCATCATCCTGCAGAGGGGCGAGTTCATCGCGCTATTAGTATTTCGAAAGGGAATATGGAACATATCACTACTTCTGAGAAGACGGCACGGAACATGGAAAGTTACGGAGGAAAGAAGGTCAGGGGAATTATAGATATTGTTGAGAAGTTTATAGAGGAAAAGGACATCACTGATTTTTCTTCTATTTTCGAGGGAAATGAAACCAAATTGGGTTAAACGAAGAAGATAGTTCTCGGGATTTCTAGGTGTCAAACGAAAGTTAAATTTAAAAGAGATAAATTTCAAGAATCTGTTCTGGATCCTCTCGAGCCTGGCGATATATACTGAATATTTTGGACTCCAAACTACTGATGCAAAGTTGAGTTTACTGTAAATATAGGAGTTATATAAAATGGTAAAAGTTTTCAAATTCGTAAAGTGTCTACTTTTTCTAGTAATAAAGCCCAAAATTTTATAACAGGAATGTGCTAGTTGGTCAATATGACGGTCAAAAAAGAAGCTTAGAATCAAAAATTATCCCCAAATCTCTTATGTTATCTACCCTAGGCAGGACAGTATCATCAAGATTATAAGGATATATAATTTTATTTATATTGCGCGTAAATGAGATGACCTGGCATTTATCTAAATTCAAAAATAGTTGGTTTTTCGCCGCAGTAAACTACAAAGGGCATTCAATTCACACTGCAAATCCAAGCAATCCTGTTCGGAGCTGATACTTTTCATTATCTTCAAATCGTCCGCGAAGAGAAGGAATTTACATTTGGTAAAACATTTTGCAATCTTGTTGATATATATTAAAAATAATAAAGGTCCTAAGTGAGAGCCCTGAGGTACACCAGAACATGCCTCAAAAAGATCCGAGGAGTAACCCTCCACCGAAACGAATTGAAACCTATTGGACAAGTATGACTCAAACCATCCAAGCATACTGCCAACCACACCAACCCCAGCAAGGCTAGAGATATGAACACTGATATCTGTTTTATCAAAAGCCTTGCTGAAGTCAGTATAGATGACATCAACCTGAACACGTTGGTCAAGTCCAGTTTGCAGAAACTCCACAAATGTTATCAAGTTAGTTTCGATTGAGCGCCCCCTCATGAAGCCATGCTGCTCCGCGACAATTTTCGATGCAACTAAATTTAAAAGATATGGATAAACTAATGACTCAAATACCCTTTCGAAAATGGATAATTTACTTATAGGTCTATAATTACTAATTAAACTCTTATCTCCTGTTTTGAAAATTGGGGTAATGGATGCAGTCTTCCATCTTGTCGGAAAAAAGGCCGATTTCAAAGACTTGTTATAAATAATCATAAGTGGTCCAACAAGAGAAGAGCTACAACTTTTAATGAAAGATGACGGAATTCCATCAGGCCCGGCACCCTTCTTTTCATCGAGACCCTCCAGTGCCCTCCGTATTTCATGAGATGAAAACTGAATGTGATTTAGTTGATTTGGAAAATTAACTTGAGGAAAATTTGAAGTTTGGCGAGACGTTGTATGAGGTCGGGTTCTCTTAATGTACACACTCCTGAAATACTCCGCGAACAACTCAGCCACCTCCCCCCCGGACGACGCTGATCTGCCCCCGCAAAACATCAACTCCGGAAGGCCCTGATTACGATCTTTCCTCGATGCAAACCCAAAGAAACTTTTAGGGTCGTCTGTAACCTTCTGTTCAATCTTTGATATATATTTTTTATAATCCGATTCAATTACTTTTTTTGATGCAGTTCGTAAATTTTTGAATTCGACTAAATATTTTATGTTTTTATAGATTTTCCATTTAGCATGTAATGTATTTTTACGCTTAACTAGTTTAATTGCAGTTTTAGAAAAGTAAACAGGAAAACGTTTACGAATTTTTTGTTCAGGCACATGAAGTTTGATAACTTCGAAAAGTTTATCGTAAAAAATATTTAAATCGCAATCAACGTTTTCATTCGTTAATAATATTTCCCAATTAACATCAGATAAGGATTGATTTATAATATTGTAGTCAGCCCTTCTAAAGCTATAAAAAGAAGAGACATTGGACGGAAGATGTCTGGGTGTATCAATTTCAAACAAAAATTCCAAAGCAGGATGGTGACAATTTTCAAGAACTAATGGAGACAGACAATGTTCCAAATTATTAACTCTGCGAGAATTGCTAAATACAAGATCCAGGATTCTATTATTACAATTTTTTATATGATTATATTGCATTAGTTCTAAATACGCACAAGCGTCAACAATATGTTCAAATTTATTTTCTACATTAAAGGCATTCAAACAGTTGTAATATTAAATTAATATTAAAATTGCTTTCAAACCTAAGACAAAACTCAGGATTTTTATTCAATGCCAAAGATATCACTTCAAAATTTGATAGTTCAGGAGTTTATAAGTTGAATTGTCCTGTATGTAAAGGAGTATATATAGGTCAGACTGGTCGATCGTTTAAGACAAATTACCGAAAGGAGCCAAACTTACTTACTTAGAATCATTAGAAATTTTTAAACTCAATCATAATGCAAAAGATATCTTGCTGAACGACCAAATTGACTTGATATCTTCTCCTATATTTAGTGTATTCAAACAATAACGACCTTTCTAAGAACATTGTATTGTACCAATTTGGGAAATTCACTCGATTAGCCCTTCTTGAAATATGTTCCTCTTGTCTATTTAAGTACCTGCAATAATTCTTTCCCACCCGTAAGCGCAAATCTATAATCCTGTATTCAGTTCTTAACTCAATCTGCCCGATGATGGTCTAGTGACCGAAATTGCAATCGCAGTGTTAAATTTTTCGAAATATTTTTTGATAATAAACGTAGTAAATTCAAATTTAGTTTTGTTCAGCATATTTTGTTGTTTTGGTTGCTAACATGGAAAAGTATTGCTAATATGGAAAAGAATTGCTAACTGGAAAAATGTCACTCTGTTTTACTACTTTGTGACGTACATAATTAAACTTTACTATTAAGTATAAGAAAAAATTTCCAGAATTGTTATTGAAGTTATGATGAAGGTATAATAAAAAACTGCGTACCATAATATAATATTTTGAATCAGTGAATTGAAATGTTCAATCAGATAATAATGCAACAAAAATAATTTTTCACTTTTATTCAAATAAAATAAATAATAAAAACAGTACAATATAACAACTCATAATAGTTGTAAAAAAAACTAACACAAAGTTCGAGAAAAATATTTCATATTCGTGTTTGCGTTTGTGTTAGTTTTCCTTAAATATAAAATAACTAAATGTAAATATTCTTACTATTTATATAAATTATACTAATAATTCATAAAATTTCTAATTAATCAATATAAATATGTAGAGCGATCAGTATAAAAAATAAAACAGTCTTTTATGAAAAATAATTAAAAATTCAAAACTGTACCTCCGTCTGCTCAAACAAAATCCATTTCAAACACAACAATTGATAATTAGAACTCGCTTAACAAAAACTCATCTTTAAAAACACTAACAAAATACAAATTTGAAATCTCAAAATAACTGATAGGCCAATCCCAGATTACAACGAATGTGCGTCCTTCGCTCAGTATCTCACTGAAATTTTCAATTGAAAATAATTCAACTAAAACAAAAGCTCATCGTTGAAGACAATGGTCATCGATTCTTCAAATACATTGTTGTAACTGTCATCTCTGGAATTCGCCCACAGAGAAAAACAACATTTTAAGCAGACGAGAGATAGAATGAGGAACAAAAATTCTAAAACTTTCAGTCGCATCGTCGCGCCTCCTAAAAATAGAAGGGACTTTGCAGAAAACTGTCACCCGCCGCCATGTTTCTGATATTACTGAATCTGCCAAAACGGTTCGGGAAATTTCCTCTTGAGACATTCATCGGCATGTCCCTAAAGGGCATGATTCCACGGAACGGTAACATTCCTAGCGAAAGAACTGATGAATAAGAAATGTCGGTATATTTGTATGACTAAAATGGCGAGCAGGGACTTGCAGATTAAGGAGAATCGAATATAACTTTAGAGTCCAGTCGAATTAGAATTTATTTTCGTTTTAGTATTTCAAATGACCACCCTGTATATCAGTGCCGGATTAACATTTTTGGGGACTATAGAATGAGAAGTGGTGGGGGTCTAATAAGGAGGAAGAAAATCTCATGTGATTTCTATAATTCAGTATGAATTGAGAGTCAAAATTTTCTATTTGGGTGGGAGCCTTGATTGGCGGGGCATAAAGGCTGCAGCCTACTTAAGTCTATTGGTGAATAAGGCACTAATGTATATAATAGATTTTTTATTAGACCCTCTGGGTCTGCTGAAGAAACTTCAATGGAAAGACTAATTGTTCTCATGACATATATGTATATATGTATGAATATATATATATATATATATATATATATATATATATATATATATATATATATATATATATATATATATATATATATATATATATATATATATATATATATATATATATATATATATATATATATATATATATATATATTATAAAGAGTGATTCATTGATAACAATAAGTGTAAATATTTGACACACAAAATCCTGAGTCTGAAATGTGAAGTTTTAAACGATAAATAATGCTCTCTTCTGAAATACAGGGCGTTTTATGTCAAAATCTAAAAATTGTTTTAAAATGATCTATTCTCATGTATATTTGTCATTAATAAACCTCAAATAGCAAATTACAGTGTTTTATTCATCTATTTAATGCAATCTCATGATAAAAAACTAATCATTCGATGAAACAAACCTTCAGATTTGAAAACACACGATTTTGCAGCCGCATGTTCAACTGTAAATATTAAGCAAAATCTTGCCTTAATCGGTACGAAGAAAGAATAGATCATTTAAAAAAAGTATTTAGGAACCGAAAAATTCTACTGAAATAATTCCTTCATTAGACGTAGGAAAAAATCCTTCTTGCCCTTGTTCTACACCTTTGCTAGGAGGCAAACACTACATCTTAAAGAATTTTAATATATTTTCATATGCTTGAACTCATTACCAAGTATGATAGAAAAATATCCAAGTCTTGCAGTAACTAGCAAAAACAATTTTTACATATAAAACAACTTTATTTCAGAAGAAAGCCTTATTTTATTGAAGTGTTTTGGTTTAAATCTTCACATTTTAGGCTAAGGATTCTAGTGATGAATATTTACACTTATTAATTAATCACCCAATATATATATATATATATATATATATATATATATATATATATATATATATATATATATATATATACATGACGTCCTCTGCAAATGCCGGCAGCCGTCTCTATTCGAAATTAACTAGGTATCTCTAAAGGCAAGAAAATTCTATATAAATCGATTATTGAAAGCCGTTACTAGATTTAAGTAGATCTATTTCAATTAGAAAACTAGATACAAATACTTGTTATTGAAAAGATTCACACTAAATTTTATTAGGGCGAAGTGAGGGAATTATCGAACCCTTAAGAGACTTCTCGAGTATGTCGGACAAATTATTATTCGGAGTAAATCTAGGAGGTTCAAATAAATAATAATGAACAAATATAACATGTATATTAAAAGAACAGTTAATGGAAAATTTTTCAAAAAAAATCAGTAGACGATATTACCCTGCAGCTTGGTTGTAATAACAATGTTTATTGATAGAATGGCATACAAAGATATTTTTTGATCGATGTACGCGACATCCGAGACTGAACAAAAATCACAAACAAAATTCCGTAAGGTTCAAGTTGAATGAGTGAAAGAAAACATAAATGAACTAACACATACCTACAAACAATTTAAACAATACAATCTTATTGAAATATGCAGCCTGAAACATGTGCCTTATAGTTTCTCTTATTTTTACATTAATTTTTGCATATCGTATTAGAGCTTGCTCTTGAACTATCTAAACGATACTAATCGAGTAATCATTGGGATTCTTGATGTGACTTACTTTGCTCTAAAATTTTGTATTCTAATGGGAGAACCCCGAAGGCAAGTATTCCCCCACTTTACCCTACATGTTGACATAGATTTCGCCTCTACTAAGAGCTTGTAAATCCAAGTGTTATTAACTTGTTTCTAACTATACTTTACTGAACGGCGTCTCTGTCAATCATTATCATGAGCAAAGTAAAATGAACAAAAAGACTTCTGTGGGAGTACTTAATTTCACGATTTGTAAAAAATATAAGATTGTGCGATTCTATAGAGATAACACACAGAAGTAAAATACATATCGAAATTTTGCTTAGACTACCAAACTTGTATCGCTTAAAATCGACGTTGCCAAACAGAGTCTAAGTTGGTAGCACTGTAGGCCTGACCTAATCCAAAAAATCTAATAAGACCAGCCACACTCCAACAAACATCAAACCCAGTGATACAATTGGCAATGCCGTGAGGCTGAATATGGAACTAAATTGAACAATTTCGACAAACAAAAATAAACGAACAGGTGCTTAGCAACACGACCTGATTTATCAGTTATTGCTTTCATATCAAGGTGTTTCCTTATTTAACCTACGCCAGTATTAAAAGTTTGTTTGCTTTAAAACTGTCAGAAAGACAAATTGACAACTTGTATAGGAAAATAACTATTCTTGTTCTAAAAGACAAACGTTCCACTTCCTTTTTTAAAAAAATGATGTACGAATATGAAACAACAAGAAATCTGGAAAGGATTGAAAATTATTCGCAAAATAAAAAGGGTGGCCACATACGACATGATTTTTCAGCCAGTGGACTAGACTTAGGGTATGTAAGTGTTCGATACATCGACCTCTCGATATAACAGTGCCTGATCTAAAAATGCCGTGAAACTAATCCCCAATTGATGTACCAAAAATGTCATTATATAATATATAGTAGGGGAGGCCAAGCGGGGATTTTGGGATTTACTCAAGCGCAGCAGAATAACATATGGGGGGAAACCTTGCATCCTGTACCCCCACCATACATGAACACTTGATATGGGGGCGTTCGACTAGGGCAGGCGATCAAATTAGTAAAAAAAATCGATAGTTAGAAAAAATCGAGCGCAGATTAGGGCTAGGTGAGTTGATTACATGCAGAAGAGTTAAAAGGAGGAAAAAGGAGACTCACAAAGTTGCAAAAAGAAAACATCACCTGGACATTCTCGAGCACGATTGAACTTTTTTTTCGGCCATGAGTTTTGGTCCCGTCCAAATCGTCAGTCTTTTCAATAGGAGCTCCTTCAGGATTAACTTAACATCCCTTCTCAATATCTGACGCGCTCGAATAATTTTTTTTTTCAATATTCAACCCCTTCGTATATGGTAACCCCCACCAAGCAAACCGGCAGATTAACCTACCTTCGTTATCAGAGACATGTGGGGTGAATAAACTATTAATATCTGACGCGCTCGAGTATTTCTATTTAACGATTTTTTACATTTTTGACATCTGTACACGTTAACCCCCCCACCTCAGTGAAAGATCATAGATCATAGATCATAGATCATATAACCTTTTTTTCGTTTTAGCATCTAATCTTCACAATCCAAAAGGTCCTCACGACGCTCGAGTAAATCCCCATTTACCATCTCGGGCTCCCCTACTAAGTCATAATCACTCTGCTCAGTATTAAAATTGGCATATTATCAATCAAATATATGGTCCATACGGTTAGGAAACATTCTAGGGAACAGACGGTACCGAGTTCGAATCCTTGTTAAGACATGGATGTTGTAAATGTTCACGAGTTTCAATGGTTATCATTCAATTATATTCGGAATTGTACACATTTTACAAGCCCATGTAGGTAGATGGTAGAAAATAAGAGCGATGCTCCTCTGTATACCACCATCCCCTCTAAAAAAAATATTGCATAGGTTCCGTACTGTAAAATACATTTCGTTTGTATGCATTTAAGGCATAATTCATTTCATTTACAGACGACTACCGAAATTTGCAGAGGGCTCTTTAATTAAAAGGATATCACACCACACAACACGGTATGAATTACTGCGTAGTGTTAAGAGAGGGAAATTTTGAAGAATGATTTAATTTAAAATTGATCATTTAATTTAAGAAACCATTTTTCTTCTATAGCTACTGTCTTCAAAAGATCCGTCAGAAGACGTTAAGTAGTTAGGTAGCCATTTGACAATATTTCATAAATGTGAAATATAATTCCCAAAAAGATTTCATATTAAGTTTTACATTTCTGCTAACGTATTTGTATCTTATTTGACTGGACTCATATATTAGAGAATATGATGAATACTCGATGTTCTCAAAAACATTGCATGAACAGATTTTTTGAAAATTTTAGTAATATTCTTTAAAGTCAAATACAACATATATATATATATATATATATATATATATATATATATATATATATATATATATATATATATATATATTAGGATATCAGGTAAGCGGTTTGTCAGGAAATTGAAACGCTTATTTTCTCATTAACTCAATGTTTCGGAAAAATTAAAATACAAACACAACATTCAACGGATGCAACACGACCTTATTACTCCTGATGAAGTCACAAATGGTGACGAAATATTGAGTTAATGAGAAAATAAGAGTTTCAATTTCCCGACAGACCGCTTACCTGATATCCTTATATATTGAAATTACAGTACGGTCGATAACAAGATTTTTTAATTATATATATATATATATATATATATATATATATATATATATATATATATATATATATATATATATATGGATGTGTGTATATATATATATATATATATATATCTAATTAAAAAATAGGAATATATGAATAGGAATATTCAATTGTGACACTATACAATCAATTCTCATAAAAAAATTAAATACTTCTTCAAAAAATAACCTCATATGTATATATGAAACAACATCCAAACATTTAATGACATGCAACTGTTCTATGTATTAGGTAATCCCAATTTTCAATTGAATTTTTTAAAACATCAATCAACTATTGAACAGACGAAGTATTCAAATATTTTAGCCAATTATCAAGGCACTTCAAAAGATAACAAAGTGAATAAATATTGTGAATATGATTTCTACAAAAACCTTAATTACATAATTATCACAAGGATTTGATTATAATATAATGACCACAATTAGCAACAAATAATGCATAATATTCTGTAACTTCACTATTGAACTAGAGAACCACTGAAGAATATTTCAAAATAAAATACATTTCGTAAAATTGATGAAGTTTTATGAACGACAAAACTCAAAAACAGAAAATGTGAAAAGTATTTCGAGATTAAAGTTTGCAAAATAAACCCATAATCGCAGATTTTCAAGTTGAATACTGAAAATTTGTATATACAGTACAACTTCAGTAGTTCGGACACTCGCTAAAACGGACACTCCAGTAATCCGGATTGCTCTGTAAACCGGACATTTTCAAAATTTTACCTCTCTAAACCGGACGTTAAAACGTTATGCAAGAAAACCATAGGACCATAGCAATAATTTTCCTGTCTTAACAAGTTTGATGCGATTTAAAGATTGTGGGCATTTTTGAATTCATTTTATTCTGAGTCGTACGTAAGAACATAGTTATCTTTTCTGTTGGGGATGTCTCCAAATAAAAGGCACCACGAAACATCAACACTCAGCAACAAATGTGAAATATTAGACAGTTTAGATAACGACTGCAAATTTTGGCGTGCCTAGATCCACGATTTTTGACATAAAGAAAAATAAGGACTAAAAGAAAAAGCATTTGAACTAGCCAAGAACAGGAGCATTCAAACCAAGTTAGACACCTTTTTCCCAAAAAAAAAATGCGGTAACTTACACAGTTTAAGTTATACCTACATAGATACATATAGGTACTGTAGTTTTATAACATTGGAATGATTTTTTAAGTTTTTACTTTTTTTTATATAAGCACTTTTACGAGATAAAGGTATTTTTGTATGCAATTTTGCGATTTTTAATCAAAAAATAAATAGTCCCAGTAGTCCGGATACCTCGATAATCCGGCATTGACCGGAACGATATGTGTCCGGATTACTGAAGTTGTACTGTATATACATTTCTTCTATTTTCTTCAAGTTTCAATGGTCTAAGAACAATTAAATCAATAATTTCAGTATGTTAGCTATACAACTTTCTTAAATAATTCAACCTCTTGACTCAGGACAGATGTGCTAATAGGACTAATTAAAAATTTAACGAAATCGATTCATGTATACTTGATAGTTACGTCTTCAGAGGATCCTCTAATGCTACGGTTCCACCGAAGGAACATTATATACGTACATTTCTTGTTTTCACTGAAGCAATTAAAATTGTCAATAGTCGCATATTGTTTTTTCAGTACGCAACTAGTGCTTCCACTGCATGTTGGCAGTAAGCTAGAGTATGGAGCAAGGTGATGATGAAACGTTGGTAGCACGTATACTGGAATAGGCCAAGTCTTTGGTAAAGCAAATTTATAATTTGTGTGCCTTGCGTTCCATAGACAATCGTAAAAAAAAATTTCAATTAATTCAACGGATAACTCATTCGTCCACTTAGAGGCCATCATAAATAATATGTTCATTCACTTTCGTACTTCAGTGCACACTGAAAATGTCTGCGACAAGACTGTTTATTAGTTGCGTTCTCGATACGTTTCCACGGCGATAGCAACAAGGATTTGTTTACCCATGTTACCTGTTTTCTTTTGAAGTTTACCGCTCAAAATGGAAACCGGTAACAAGTAGAAACAATCAACATTTGTTGCCGAAACATAAAGAAATTTTAAGAAACATGTAAGAACATTTTTGAACATTTACGGAAACGAGCAACAACAAAAAAGTTTCTCAATGCTCCTCCGTTGGAACTGTAGCTTAAGATTTTGATTCAAGTTGGTAATAGATGAATTAGAAAAAAATCATAAAATAGTCCTATTCTCAAGCTCTTGCATCAGTTTTGTTAGGACGATACCAACACATTAAGTGAAAAAAACCTAGAGAATTTGAAAATTTTTGTATAAAACAAATTACCACTAAAAACTACAGTGGCCAGTACATACAATTCATTTGTCCAAGAAATTTTAACTTTTTGTTTCGATAAACGATATGTTTATAAATCCTACGCTAGTTACAGTTTTACAAGTGAAAGAATTTCGTAGAGAACAATAATGTACCCGCTATAAAAATTCCGGTACTGATTTTACATTTACATCTCAATTACCTTTTCTTAGATAGTGAACGTTTCAAAATGTAGAATGAAGAATTCAACCAAAATGCCGATTCGTAAATCAAATTCCCAAACAAATTATAGTTAACACGTCAACGTCCTTACCAGAATTTCTGGTATTCTGGACTTCCATTGTCTATAAAAATATATCTGAAACAAAAATAAAAGAAAAGAAGTTTACACTTGAGAACGGTTAGAGATACCCAACTAACCGAAACGTCGTGTATATTAATTGTAGTATTTTATTTTTTCATCATTTTCCAACTTATTATTTACTAATCTCATTTCAATTCTTTTTTCAGATACTACTAATTCATTGAATTTAATTTTTCAGCTATTTTCTTTTCTTTTCTTGCCATTTACTAATCAAATTTTCTTTTCTTTTATTTTTGTTTCAGATATATTTTTATAGACAATGGAAGTCCAGAATACCAGAAATACAGAAGAAACATTGTCGAAACCTTTCAAACTAACGTCCTTACCAGAAAAATATCAATTCTAATGATGATAAAAAAATACAAACACCTAAAAGACAACTAGCATTTTTTCAAAACAAAAATTATATACCTGTAAATACATATAAATCATAAAGCTTCCAATTCTATTTTGAAAAGAAAACTGAATAAATTAGATCGCACATATAAAATGAGAACGTGTAATAATACAGAAATTATGTTCTAAATTTTTTTCAGTTAGTTGACAATAGGTAAATTACTCAGTTAATGGAAAAATACCCACTATTTCATAAGACAACTTCATTGACCCGTTAAGAGAACTTTCTGCCATAACGGTTCACAAAATTAAATCTCCATGGATAGACAAATCTTTTTTTGAAGGAATAGTTGACTGAATGCCTCCACATATTAAAAATAAAATTGAACTTTTCGCTCAAATCACGTTGACATTTATTCGAGGTGACAATTATATCAAATTATGTCAAAACGGACTAAAACTGACAACTGAACTGATTGTGTAAAAAGAAATTAACAAAAACTGATGACAGTCCGACTAAAACGGATACTTGAAATATATATATATATATATATATATATATATATATATATATATATATATATATATATATATATATATATATATATATATATATATATATATATATATATATATATATATATATATATATATATATATATATATATATATATATATTTATATATATATATATATATATATATATATATATATATATATATATATATATATATATATATATATATATATATATATATATATATATAGATGTAGAAATAGGAATTGGCAAAATATAGTATAACAATCTTAGAAAAAATTTTGAGTTTGATTGACTGGCCCGGCAAAAAATCCCTTGCAGATGGCATGAAGTACCAACCTCATTAGTCTTAGAAAAACTATGGTCCTTAGTTAAACAAATAATTATTTCCTGTATCAACATAAATGGCCCAATTTTGAGCATCAACACGGTATGTTGAAACATATTGGCAATAATTTCTCAGTTTTCTTCAAATAGAGCTTGGAATACTTCGATAATAAAAGTTGACCTGTTCATGGATATAATACATATTAACTGCAAGTCTGATTCATTCAAGTTGAATAAATGAATTATTTATCTACTGAATAAAACAGTTTTCTGAAAACGTACAACAAGCCAAAACTCACAAAAATTGATAACTGAATCGAGCATATTGTATGCTTCGTGAAGAAAGAATTTTGGCCTTTTTCTGCCTGAAACAAATCTCAAACCTTCCATTATGGAAATTAAAGTCGATAGAGATATTCTTAGAAAAATGTTTCATATTATCACGAATGGAACTCCGGAAATTTCTTCCTATTTGATGACATAGCTGACCTCTATCAAAATGAAGAACATTATACAACATCCAGAAGATATCCTACACAGACTCTATTTAAAATACTTGAAAATTTATAATATATTTTTTTCTTTTTTACGTTTAAATTAAAATAGTATACGCTGTTATAGGCTGAAGGACCCCAGGTCGATGGCCATTAATAAACGTTTATCTCTCTCTCTCTCTCTCTCTGTTCCTATTAGCATAACAGCTAATCTATCCACAATGATTATAGTTGAAACTTTTCCATGAAATGATTGACATAAAAATATCCCAAATATAGAAAATTAGAAACTTACATTATCAACAGTATTTCAGAAATTTACATTATTATTTATACATTAGGGACTTCTGAAAGTTTTGCGTAGAAGGCAAAACAATAATTGATCTCTTTTATTCACAACCACACAATTCATTCTGTATAAATTCAGAGATTATTCAATCTGAATAAATCAGACTGTAAATTGAATAATAGTTCAAAATATTCAATAAAACTCTGCGTCAGATTGAACATAACAAATGGGATGTTCGGTAATTCTACCGAATCAATAAATATACCCTCCTCCCTCAATACTCATCGAAATGCCTCCTCTTACCCCTGTTGTACATGAACGGATTCCAAACGTCGATGTACTGAGCCTTTTGTCGGCCGTGATCCTCAGCCACTCTGACACTGAGTGGGAAAATCGCCTTGTCGAGCATTTTCCCATCCAAATTCGCAATGGCGTTCTGGGCCTCTTCGCCTTTAGAATAACTAAATTAATAAAATAGATTATTTGCAAAAGATGTATCCTCTTTCAAGAAATTTATTATATTCTTTCGAGTGAGTTACGTTTCATGTGATACACACAATATAATAAATTATATATCTCCAAAAATAAATATTATTTTTAATATAATATGGGAAACAAACGGCGTGGCGACATCAATCCAACGAATGCGCAAGTATGTATACAGATGTCCCCCATAGGTCAACAATTATGATCGGAGTGAAATGATACATATTAAGCAGAACAAGACTGTTAACTTCAGAGATGTAGACAATTTGTCTCTCATATATAATAATATCCTGAATCTCAATTTTTAGTGACCGCTTTTGGAACCCATATCATTTTATCTTGTTGTGATCTGTTGATGGTTTGTTACCAGTTTTGGTTGTGCCCTGTATAATAGTGGTCTGTTACTGAATGTAATTGTTAATTTTGACAAATGCAAGAGTGCAGAATGCTTTGTTCATGGTATCAGATTTCCGATCATAATTGTTGACCGAGGGGGGACAACTGTATACATACTTGCGCATTCGTCGGATTGATGTCGCCACGCCGTTTGTTTCCCATATTATGTGGCAGTGATAGTAGATTTTAATTTCATGAATATTGTTGATAATTGTGTGTTTATGCAAACCATGTATTTCAAACTATATGTTTTTTAAGATTGATTGACTAGGGGGCCGTTCAAGTATTACGTAACGCAATTTTTGAAGATTTTTGACCCTCCCTCCCCCCTATGTAACGCTCCGTAACGTTTTCATGAACCCCCCCTATAAACTTTACGTAACACCCAAGTGACCATTTTTACCTAAAAGTCACAAATATGTTGCGCAAAGTCCGGAAAGTTGCTAAAATACCGTTTTTATTGTTTTAATCGTGTCGTTAATAATAAACAAAACAAGAGATTTTTATTTAATAAACAATCATACATAATGTGATATGTTGAAAAGGGCTCAAATTTGTCCTAATAAACTTTTACTACTAATCTTACATTTAATTATGCCGTTTTCCTGACTTAGCCCTGTCGTTGCATACATTTTTAGCTAACTTCATCCAACATTATTTTTCTCATGCATTATTCAATTTTCGCTTAGTAGCTGGTTTTCACTTTGAAAACCTGCTTATTGAAATGGGTGCGATTAGCAAAGTAGGACCTAGGCCCAAGATAGTTTTTCGTTTCATGACATTTCAGGATGCTTGGCATCAAAAACCCAATTTCAAAAGTCTCTCTTTCTCTACATATGTATGTAATATATATATATATATGTTCTTATGTATGTAGGTAGATAGTTTCGTAGTTTCGCTCCTGTGTATTTCGTGTTTAAAAACTGGCAACGGAAACAAAATATAAATGACGAATAATACAGTCGAGGTATTCCCCATAAAACATAAACGGATAGAGTTGCCAACTTGGGACAACAAAATAAAACTGACTTACAATACAATCGAGGGATTCCCCGTGAAAAATGAACGAAAAGAGTTACAAACTTCGGAGATTCAAATGCTCTAGTTTTTTATTTCAATAAAAATCAATGTTACGTAGCGCGTTGTTCGAACCCCCCTCCCGCCCCTGTAACGCATCGTAACGTTTTACAAGACCCCCCCTCCCCCCAAATTGCGTTACGTAATACTTGAACGCTCCCTAGGTAAGAATTTTACATTTGCCAATCCATGTATTGTTTTGTGATTTAAGTTGTTCATTTCAGCCTTGAAAAAGATGCAAGTAGCATTGAAACGTCGGCATTGTTAATAAATTAATAATAAACATTCTTTGTCCAGAAACCTGTGAGTTTATACTGATATTATTTTTATCATTTTTCTTATATAAACAATGTCAAAGTTATAGTAAAAAACGTGGTAAACAAAACTTCAGATGAATAGACGATTTCTCGCAGGATGCTAGAAGCGTTGGCGCTCCGAATCGGAAGGAGTAAGAACAGCTTTTGAATGCTGCATTTGACCTACCAACTTTTTATATGTGAGCGGTCTTGCAGTAAAGAGCTATGAATAATTTTCAATCCCATATTTTGATATATTCAATGCAAGCAGTTTCAAGCTGCAACTTATATATATGTAAAAAATATATATATATATATATATATATATATATATATATATATATATATATATTTATGTATATATATATATATATATATATATATATATATATATATATATATATATACATATTTATGTATATATATATATATTTGAATTAGAAAACCGTTAATGTCTAGTCACAAAATTAGTAACTAAAGACGGCTACATCAGCAAAAAATTTGATGAAACAGGATGTTTTTATTCCTTTTGTCGATTTTTAAATTATTCATAAATTCCTCCTTATATCAGACAATTGATATTAAGCTATTTACAATAGCTCATTCTTTTTCAAATATAATATGCTACACAGAAAATATTTTTTATCAGATCAATGAAGGTATATAAGTATTTACAAAAGCCATTTCATTATAGGTTTTTCATGAGGCATATCAAACTTAGACAATTTCAGATTAAAACAAGAATTGAAGGATAACCTTGACATAATTGATGCAAAATATACAAAGTTATTTGTGTTGCTTACAAGATATTAGAATAATTTCTCACCGTACAAAAGCAACACCTCTTGGCATTCCTGTAATTTTATCCTTTAGTACAGTACGTTGCACAATTTCTCCAAACTGACCAAACATCTGATCTATATCCTGTTCAGTTATGTCCTTTGGAAGGTTTGTCACATACAAGTTTGAATCTCTCATATCTGTACCAGGAGGCCTCGAATATGATACCTTTAATCGTTTATTTCTAAAAAATTATTGATTCATTAATGAAGTAAGCATACCAAGATTCCAATCAATATAATCACAAAAAACACTACTGAAGACACTTGCCTATAAGACATTCCATTGATAACCTCTATAGCTTTGGCAGCTTCCTCTGCAGTTGAGTATTTTACAAAACCAAAACCATAGCTGTAACCTGTCTTGAAGTCTCTCATAATTTTTATACTTTCTACTTTTCCAATTTGTTTGAAAATTTGCCCAATATCTTCCTCAGTTGAGAATTGTGGTATATAATTGACAATAAGCTTCGTCTTATCAATCTGGAGATGCTGAGACTGGTTGTTATCACCTGCCCCATTGTTGTTATTGCTTGTATTCATCATGATTTCTGAACAATTCAACGTCAATCTCTAGTTCTATCAACTGAAAAATAAGTTTCAAATATGTATGTAAATAGAGAAGCCGGCACAATGAATGCAATAAACGATACTGATAGCCACAAAATTTCTATAATTTCAACACAAGCTGAACATTTTTTTGTCGAAAGGGATTCTTTTGTATATTTGCTAATCTGGAAATAGCTGCGGCACATAGATTTAAGGTTATATTTGAAAGAAATTTGGTTGCATTAATTGAACAATTATTGTACTAAAACGATTCATCAATATTAAAATGTAAAATCTTATGACATACCCTTGTTTGGAGAAAAAATGCAAATAAACAAGTGAATTATATCAAAACTGAGGAGCTCACTTTTAAATTATTTTTTAAACATAAAAAAAAACAAAAATTGTCATAGAATACTATGTAAAGTTCAAATGTGTTTTCACGGCCTCCATAATATTGCTGCTTTTATTAGGATATTATGCGTAAAGAACATGGGTGGCTAATCTTTTCAGCAGCAAGGTTATGTTTTAGAAATAATTTTGCCGGTCGGGCTAATTTTTTCAAATTTTTTGTTTGCTTTGCTTTGTTAATTAAGGTAAACAAGTAAGCTTTTAAAGAAAATAAAGTATGACTTGAAATCAAATATATTTATCAGAAAATTTTGAAATATTTTATATTAGTGAGAAGTCTGACTGTATTTGACAAAACTATAGAAGATATTCCATTGCAATAATGGTACCTACATATATTTCGGATAGATGTATTAATTCATTGTTCCTATTGTATGTTTTTCTCTTAATATTGTTATCAGAATATATTTACATTAAGCATCGCCCATGCTCCATTTGATCTCAAAGTAACATACATACCTCTCTTTACTCTCTTATTATAAATATTATACACCTGTTGGTATGATAGAAGTCAAGGATATGAAGATAGGGCAATCTAACTGTAAAATCATAAAAGACGATCTTGTTTATCTCAAACGGAAGGGTAGAAAATGAGTATTATTCATTAATAACCATAGTTCTGGCTATGTCAAGAAGAAATAAAGGTGGAACAATGAATGAAATATTATGTTCTAAAGAAAGGAATATAATGCCAATATGAGCCTTGTGAACCAAATGAACATGCTCAAATCCATTTATGAAGTGGCATCGCATATTTCGATACCTTATTGATGTGTTACTAGTAAATTCCTCATTTGGTTCAAACAGCGATCCGATGGAAAATCATTTAGTATAGAAAATTGTATATAAAAATAATTGTTATGTTTTTTACTAAATAAAATAGAGGAAATAATCAATTATACTTAATGGAAATAAAATTGGTGTTTCATTTTTGAATTATACATACACACAGTGTCCTAAAGCATAGGACACGTTATGAGGCCTCAGCTTGAATTTTTTTTTCATCATAACTTATATTTAAGTGTTCACTAAAGGTCTCAGGGAAAATGCATTAATTCAGGTGCCAAATGGTTAACACCCGTAGTAATGACAAGTATATGTACTTTTTGCATGACTTAATTTTAATATTTTGTTTCTACTCCCGTTAATTTAAATTATGAATTGTAGTATTTATTCAATAGATTTAATTGCACTGAAGATATTTGAGTAACCTACGGAATATCAAATTATAAGGATAAATAAACTTATTTGTGCAAATGAATCAACAGGCATGAAATAATAGAAAATGTAAAATTCAACCGAATAAACCTTCCGAAGTTAAAATTGAAGTAAGTCTTTGCTACTCTTACTATATGTATGGGATTAATCAATATAGAATAATCTTAATCAGTATTATAAGATAATATATATTCGGTATGAACGGAAATTTAATTTGAAGACGACTGTCCATTCAACAACAGTGCAGTACGTTGATATAAGAATATTTCAATTTTCTGTGACATAACCTACTCTTCAAGTTGTTCTTTACTAACTTCATCTTCATCCATCTTTGCATTTTGCCTTCAGTAGATTGGGTTTGAGAATTTGGTTTCATTTTATAACTTCTACATACTTTTTATTGTTTGTGATTGTGAAATGATAATATGGGGTAAATTTGATATTTTCGAAAATTTTATTGCATTACACACATTTCTATGATAATTTTTAATCTCGATATATACTTATTCTATTATTCTTTTAACCGCAATTTTCAGCAATGAAAAACTAAAGCTGTATATTAGATTTCCGAAAAAGATTAAGGAAGAATTGGAAGTGAAGAACCTTTGCCCTAATATTGAAGCAGTGCATCTCCCTAGACAGGTACAATATTTATATTTTGTTGAATCTGTAAACAAATATTACTACTAGTAAATATGAAAATGAAACATTTGCTTGCGAGTTTAAGTATTAGAATGAAATAAGGAAAGTTGATTTGAAAATCTCTGTTTTTTCATATGTTAATATATAAATTTAGTAACTTTTATCCTAGAAAATATTCAAGAATTACTCTTTTTTAAATTTCCAGAAGTCTGCTCGATGGTGTATTGTTGATTTCAAAACCAAAGAAGATCAAGAAGGAGCCCGCAAAACTTTGAAGACCATTAAAATAGAAGGAAAACATATCGTAGTTAAACCTGTTCAACCCAAAAATAAACCTCAAACTGTTGAAAAAAAAATTTGTTCTATTAAATCGGTTGAAAAACTTTTGGAAAACTAAAAATATATCTTTTTTTCATTTTTGAGTTTTTAAAAATTATATAAATATTCAAAATGGGGAAAATGTTCATTGGTAATCCTTACAATGTAGAGTCAGAGTATGAAGATGATGATCTTACGTTCATAGTAGATGATGAGGGGCCAATAGAGTTTGAAAGCTCTGTTGATTCTAATGATGTTATTGAAACAAGTGATTCAGAAACAACTGATGACGAGGATTTTTTTTTTGGAAGTAGTAATGATTCAGAATGGATGGATGATGATTCTTATGTTACACAAGGTAAGTGTTGATTATTCTTTGACTCTTTAAATTGACAATGGGGGCCAGTGTTTTCATTAAATTAAAGTACAATTCGGTCTCGTAAGAATCACTGAATTATTAATGAATATAACAAATTAATACATATATTTGTAATGATTATTTAAAAAATTACCTTTGAATATTCAATTTCTGAGATTATGCTGAATTTTATATATAAATGTGGAACAATATATTTGGCTTTACATCAAAATTTTTTATCAATTATTTGCGACTATTTCGTATTACTATTATATTTTCGAGCGAATGAACATTTTAGCATTGTACAGTATTGGTAATAGTAAGTTGATCTCTAAATCCTATCAAAATTTGTTCTCTGTGAAGTAATTTGAATAATTAATATGTCACTGGTCTAAGACTACTCCAGATTGTACAGCTAACCAGATAACCAGACTTGAAATTATACTTTTAAAAAACTCATTTTGTCAGAATGCTTACCTATGGTTGACATGGTTTTTAAAGTATTTTATCCCCTTGTTTTTTTCACAGCTTTCTCATAAATTTATCTCAGTTTAATAATTAAAGCTCTCAGTTTAATAATTAAATCTGAGATTATTGGTGTTTCTGATTTATTTGTTGATGTGCAGATTGTTTCCTACATGAATACGCAATTAGTAGTTCCTGTATTCATTTGATGTGAAGTGTCACTAAAGGGCTTATGCCACCCTAGTATTTACCCTTCCACTGCTTTACATTAACACATTTAAACAATTCATTACAGTTTATATTTTTTCCAGTAGTTGATTTCTAAATTCATAATGTATATATGAAATGATATGACACCTCAGAGTAAATTATAAAGTGAAAAGATAGATACAAAGAAAACATCAATTATCTAGAAAACTAACATATGATTTTTAGAAGGTGCTGAAAGATATATGTCAACCTGAAACTTAATTTAGAAATAATTAGAAATAAATTTATTATATATATATATATATATATATATATATATATATATATATATATATATATATATATATATATATATATATATATATATGTACATTGAAAAGAATATAGATGTCGCAACTTAATTGCTACACTCACCAGGGGGAATTATGAGCTGAAATTTGATTTTTCAGATAATTGTCCTGGTTATATATAAAATTTCAAATTCCAGTATTGCAGCTTGTTCAATTTCATTTTTCTGTTTGATGTGTTTTGATAATGTGCTATATGCATTTGTCATAATTTATTGTATATTAATTTTATTTTTAGCCGATGTAGAGGATCAAATGGATGATTGTCAACTGATTGGTGCACATTTTGTTGTCCCTGTAGGTTTAGCAGAATCTTTTTCTAACTCAAAGACATCTACGGATAATGAAAATAGCTCCACCGATATGGAATCTCCTATAAATAACCCTTCCACAGAATAGCGATGGCATAGTTTGTTAGTATTGGAAATTGTAACTCTTGTTTTCTTTAGTTGTTTCATTGTTTTTTGTCAGCATTGATTTTCAAAGTACTTTAAAATATTGTAAAATATTTCAGATTGTTGAGAATGGTGTACAGTATAATAAGAATATATATCAATATTTTCATTTAACTGTTATTTTGTGAAAATTTGTATGGCTTGTATAAATATTTTAGAGATTTATTCGATGTTTCATTATATATATATATATCTATGTATGTATGTATGTATGTATGTATCTATATATATATATATATATATATATATATATATATATATATATATATATATATATATATATATATATATATATATCTATGTATGTATGTATCTATATATATATATATATATATATATATATATATATATATATATATATATATATATATATATATATATATATATATGTCAAATTTATAATTTGAAATCTGTGATTGATGAGTGGAATTCAGTTCAGAAATCAAATTCAGATTCTTGATAATTCATAAGAATGTCACTTTAAATTTGCTCATTGATACTTCAATTCCTTTTTTAATATATATATATATATATATATATATATATATATATATATATATACCTGGTAGCGAGAAAGTCTGGCAACAAGGTATTTTCTTTGAAACGATTAAACGTATAATTATCAAATATTAGGGTTATGCACAGGATTGTATTTTTCGTTTTTCAGAGGTCCTGTCAAACTTGAGGGACGTCAGCATTCAGTGTACTGCCGCCATCTTGAATTTTTTTTAATAACACTAGGACGAGTGATATATCGTAGAAAAGCTGATTTCGTCCTCTTTTCATAAATACAGAATACGTACCACATTACTAAAAAAGAAGAGACATAATTTTCTAATTCATACTAACTTACAAAAATATTAATATTTTCCTTATTACAGGAGCTCAAAATGTCAGCCACCTGTGTCTTAGCAATAATACAAACTGTATTTGAAACTTCGAATAGAATTATTTATCATTTATGGAGAAATTGTTTGTATCTCAAGACATTTCAGAGTATTTGATCAGATATGTCTGATATAAAGTGGAGTCAAGTCGGGAGATCTTGCAGGCCACTTAATCACACCTCTTCAAAAAATACATCTCTGAGGGAAATTTAATGATTATACGTTTAATCGTCTTAAGAAAATACCTTGTTGCCAGACTTTCTCGCTACCCTGTATATATATAAAACAGAATTCTTCGTGTTATCGATACACGTTCGTGGCAAGAAAATGAAGTAAACTAGGACATTCATTTGAAACTAATCAAACAAACCTCCTAGCGGAGCTGGTTATACGAGTTCACGAAACATCGAAATACTTCCATATACCTTGGACGGTAAATGTTAGAAACATTAAGTTGTTTATCACAATAAACGGAAATGATAGACAGACTGTTTCGCCCTTATTTGGGGCTTATCAGTATCATCCATCCATCGAAGGTATATGGAAGTATTTCGATGTTTCGTGAATTCGTATAACCAGCTCCGCTAGGAGGTTTGTTTGATTAGTTTCAAATAAATGTCCTAGTTTACTTCATTATATATATTATATATATATATATATATATATATATATATATATATATATATATTTATAAACTTCCGAATAAGTATTCAATTATTATGTATGATGCATATGAACTTAGTTGAGGTTACCAGATTTGAATTTAAGTGGTTCCAAAATATTCATTCTTACGTGTCATGTACACTAGAAAAATATAGTTTCTCTACTTTCATTGAGTAATATGAATTTTACAGTTCTATAAATTGTTTTGTAAGGGCATCTATTACAGAACAAGTGCTGTAATAGGTGCCTTAACAGCACTAGTGCTGTAATGAAAAAAAAACTTCCATCAGAATAGCTCATTTTGAAAAGCGCTTTTATATTTTTGGATTTGTTTGACAAAGTTTCGGCAGTAACCATGCGAAAGGTAACATAAAAAACTTGATTAGTAAACTTGATAGCAGGAGCATTTTTATTTTTTTAAATGCTTTTTGCCAAATATTTTGATTCATAGATGAAAGTAGATAAAATTTTGTACAATATTCTTGTTGTAAATTCATATAACTACTTTGTACTATGAATCTTTACAACACTAATATTGTAAATAACTATTATGTTACAGAATAATAAATTAATTCAAATTTCCCACGTATTTGTCAAAACCTCCAAGAGGTCGCTACTGTCGCAACCTTAATTTATACGTCACTTTCGGCCATTTTATCGAAGCAAGGACGTTCCCTGCGATTTCAAGCAAAAAAGGGTGGCGCATCTATTTACTCTTAGATTGTCGGTTTTGTGTTATCGTTAAAAGAATGTGATTGTTTGAGACAGAGTGTTCGAAACAACGCCTCATCTGAAGGTGCAAGAAATTGTAAGTATTCTTCACTTACTCTACTCACCTACTGACAGATCATTAGATCAGTATGTTTTAAAGGCCACTTGTATAAATTTATAGCTTGAATTAACCCAAACAATCAATTTTTCTATCATTTTGTAAGGTTTATGAGTTTCGATCTAAGAAATCTTCCGAAAATAATTTGTACTCATCTAATTATTTACACCAAATTGATAAATTATTATGCTAATGTGATACGTGTTGGTGCATGGTACAATAGTTTTACTTCTGATAGTTTCTCAATGAATTCGTTTCAAGATCAGCTGATTTTGAGGTATTTTGATAACAAATTGGGAATTAATACATTAAAATTCTCTCAATATACATGATTTCCTATATCTTGTTTTCTATTTTTTCAATTTGATATTTACCTAGGCATAAATATGTTTGAATATACCTACTTCATATTTAATATAATTATATACTTTAATAAAAGGACACTAATTCAATAGTCAATTACGATTTGAACGTGCCGACAGTGATAAGCATATTTAATAATAATAACGTTTGGTGCATTTTCATTGAATTTTTGCCAAAAAATATATTCACAAGTAAACATCTTTGTTCAATAATTTATTTTATTATCCTGTAAAATGTTGATATTCTGAGGAATGTTATCTTTTCAAAATGGCAAGGGCATTTGATATCTTTAGTGCAAAGCAATGTATGTAAGTTAACAGCTGGCATGGTTGAGATAATATATACATTTTGTTCAATAGATTTGATGGAATATACAAAAGCTTATGAATATGCCAGTCATCTGGGTCTGCATGGATCCCAAGGCAACAGTCATATTATATGGTCTTAAATCATATATAAAATATGCATAAGCATTGCATTAGCTATATTGGTGTTATCGCTTTGATGAAATAGTCCTTTTTGAATTTGTGCAGACACTCAAGCCACTAATACTGAAATATATAAAATACTCCAAAATTAATTGATCTACAGTTATTCCTACTTACAAAAATGTCACAAATACATAGCCCCATTTGGTTGACCGACAATTACAAAGATAAATTTAGTTATTTACTATTTGTTGATATATGGCAAATGTATGTTCGTAGGTCTTTCAGTAAGATTGCATGTATGTATTGATACTATATATCAGCACTATATACATAATTATAATATATATATATATATATATATATATATATATATATATATATATATATATATATATATATATATATATATATATATATAATCATATAAAATATATAATTGAATTCAGATTACTTGACTTTCTAAAATGGACCCTTACCTACAGTATAAAATTATCATACCGTAATCAATAAGCATGATTTGGAACATCTCATTCAATAATAAGTTTAAGAAGTCTCTTGAGCTTCTTAGAAACAGTGACCAGTACCTACTTATCATTGTCAATATGCCAAATGCCATGATACAATTCATATATATGTATACTGACAGAGTGTTGGACATTGATCCCTAACTTGTCAATAGATGTGAAGGCTTTTCATACCATCCTTCTAAGAGCCACCAATTGCTTTTCTTACCTTCAACTGAACGTTATATTTATAGTAACTGAATAATATATAATAACGTCCGTGTTTGAGAACATAAGTAATTAAGAATAAAAATGTATTCTATTGATAACAGTTTAAGGTACTCTGCTTTACTTGGTTTTGAATATTTGAATTTAAATAGCTCTAGAATTCTCTAAATCTTTCATCTGAATATAAAAAAAAATTATTTCTTTTTCTATTTTCCTAGTCTTCTCATTTTCCAACGAAATAATGAGTAAGAAAATGCTTTAGAGCTTATGGGACATTAAAATGCACTTGAAAAGGAAAACATATAACTTCAAATCTATATGCAAATCATTTTCTGTAATTAATTCGCTTCAGTTGTTGAGGTAACCAAACAAAAACATAATAAAAGGCCCCTATTGATTAGTAAGGCACATCTATTTCAATCATTTTTGGTGAGGTTTAAGTTTTGCTTGTTTCATTTTCACTACATGGTGGCTTTATCAAATCTGTTATATATATATATATATATATATATATATATATATATATATATATATATATATATATATATATATATATATATATATATATATATATATATATATATATATATATATATATATATATATATATATATATATATATATATATATATATATATATATATGGATGAATAAATACAAATGAATAGGTAGTAGGTGACGACTACGCCCTAAATAGGTCATGCGGAAATTATATCGCTATATTAGATATATTAATCGGTTTGTTTATTGAATAAGCCATTTTAAATTTAAGTAAATGTTGATTTTGGGGTTTTAACTATCTAAACAGATAGATAGATAAATAAATTGATAAAGTCCTAAAATCAACAGCTACAAACTTTAAAACTGGTATTTTCAATAAATAAACGAATTAATATATCTAATAAAATAATTTCCGCATGACCTATTTAAGGTGTAGTTACCTACTATCCATTTGTTATCACAGTTTCGTTTCATTGAAACAAATAAAAAAGCAATAAGCGCTCTTAGTTTATTTACCTATACGTGATGAAACATATTCAAATTTTTCGAACAAGACATAAGTACATTATTTCCAAAAAAGAAATACTATTGACAGAATATACAATATCTGTTACATATATTCGGGTCAGTAGGTATGCAGGTTATAACTAGGGTAGGGCAAAATTTTATTTTTAATAAATAAATTAAAAATTATTGATTTTTTCAAACAAATAGAAATTTTTTTGAGTTCAATAATAAATTCTCAACTTCTTACTGGTTTCAAATCATTACAAATTATTTTATTATATTTAATGTGAGTGTGAAAATGATTCTATAATACACAGCACAAATATTCGTCAGAACGCTCTGCTTGTATTTCTTGCTTTTTCCTGGTTTTTGAAAATTTGCGAACTAGACTATCTAGCTTCCGCAGATTTAGTTGGAGGGTTGAAATTTGGTACGTGAATTGAGGCCATTTGAAAATACGATCCTATGTATAGATTTGCACTCTTTACTCAACCCCGCTGCACTTCGCGCAGAATTCTTTTAAATTTTTATAATATAAAATATTTTCATATTTTTATTACGGTTTGCTATATGAACGTACCTAGTTCTTCAGTACGCGATACAGTTAAAATTATTTTTTAACAAAATGAATAATTTTTTTATTTTTATTTGGGTTTGCTATTGAAGTGTAGTTTTTTGAACCACGTCCTTAGTGACGTAGCTCTGCTGCTCCCGCGTTTTCAAATTCATTAGTATAATTCTACAAATGCTGGAGAATTGAGTGAAGCGGAGCAGCATATGAACAGTTACTGCCTTCATGGCTGCCTACGAAGTATTCTGGCCAGGACTGCGGGCTGCGCGAGTAGCAGCAGCAGTAGCTGCATGTAGATTAGTGCTGAAACATCGAAAATATCGATGTCGTGAAAACATCGGCTGTGAAACATCGATGTTAAAATTGTAATATTGTTATTCATTTAAAAAATGAATATTGTCGATTAAGAAAAAATAAAAATAGAAATGTACCAACATTAGACTATGTTCATTATGAAGCTAAGTTAAAAAGCATCAAAAATTTTGATGAATGCTATGCAACTTTGTTACATTCTGTAATAAAGCAACTTCATCAAATAAAATCAATTATTTTTGCTGAAAACTAGAAAACTTCAGTTTAAAGCCTCTATTTTGATTGTATTGAACACCGATGTTGTGATCTCTCACATCGACGTCTGTGACCTCTAACATCGATGTCTTCGACCTCTAACATCGATGTCTTCGACCTCTAACATCGATGTCTTCGACCTCTAACATCGATGTTTGTGACCTCTAACATTGATAATAATAATAATAATACCTTTATTTAGCATACAGCTATTGATAACAAAAATAATCATTACATCCATAATGTCCATCCAGAAAAAATTTCAAATGCATATACTATCAGAGATTTCTTGAATACTCTATAATTTTTACAATATTTACTGCTGATTGGCAGATTATATTATATAAAATGAGTATTATATTTACTTATCATGAAATCGTTTCGATGTCTAGTATCATGCTCATGCAACTCATTTACAAAATGTAGAATTTCACTTAAATAACTAGGTAACATATTTTCTTTCATCTTATATATATAGTTCAATGTCCTATAGGTTATTCTCTGGTAACACTCATCAACTGTAACACATTCAACATATTTTTGATTGGCGTTTGATTATTACATTTTAAAATTATTCTCATACCTCGGTTTTGAATTTTTTGTAACCTATCAACACTATTTTTTTGCAGATTGAAAAGAAGTGTAGAACAATACTCAATATGAGGCAGTGCAAGTGTCTTGAATAACATCAAAGTTGTGTTCATATCTAATTTATTTCTTAATCTTGCAATAAAGTGAATTTTTTTTTGACATTTTATTTGCTATATATTCTGCATGTTATCTGAAATTTAAATTTTCATCTATTATGACGCCCAGATATTTCATCTTATTTACTCTTTGAATTGCGATATAATTATGTATGATGTGTGTGACCTTTAACATAGAAATCTTTGACTCTAACATCAAAGTCTGTGACCTCTAACATCGATGTCTAAGACCTCTAACATCGATGTTTTCGACCTCTAACATCGATGTTTTCGACCTCTAACATCGAAATCTTTGACTCTATCATCAAAGTCTGTGACCTCTAACATCGATGTCTTTGACCTCTAACATCGATGTCTTTGATATCTAACATCGATGTCTGTGACCTCTAACATCGATGTATGTGACATCTAAAACATCAATGATCCAAAAACGTCGATGAACATCGCCCAGCACTAATGTAAATGGGGTATACGAATCGGGTTGTTTGAATTTTTACATATGAGCTTAAATTTTATTTTGTTTTTGTTGTTCATAGTGATTCTCTTCAATAGGATTTGTAGCTCTATACTTTCAGCCATTATCTCAATAACATCAGCGAATCTTTGATTTTCAACAATCTTCGCTCCATCGAGAATTTTATACCTCTAAATTTTTAAATCCGTACTTCCGCGTGGTGACATCATAAAACTTGAGAAGTTACAAATAAAATCGTTCGATTAACGTGTTAGATGTAGTGGAACAGGAAGTACGTCCCGCGAGAAATCGGAAATTGGAATTTGAATTTCGCATATAAATATAGGTCAGGTGTCGCACACTTGTTTACGGTTTAAAGGATATCATAAAAATAGACTTTCCTGAAGATATGGATCTCAACTCAACCTATACGTCGTACTATATCAGACTTTTCGGTTTTTAACAACCGTTGCGTTATTATTTTTTAATTGTTGGCGTTTAACCGTATTTTCTCCGAAAACAATACACAATTACCATCTCTAAACTTGTATGACTTATGTTTTTTTTTTTTAACTCGAGGGACCTACAGTTTAACGCCGGTTCCGAAGCCAATGGGCTTGTAAACGATGTACATTACCCATCAATTTATCTTTATAATTAGAACCACTAAATTCCGGACATACACAACACCTAAGAGCAAGGTGGGACTCGAACCCATATCCTCGGCTTATAAGCGTTGATATGTTAAATGATACAAACCTTTGAAATAAATTATTCGAATCCTATTTTATTTTTATTTTTCATCTCTGTAATTGATCATTGATGTGTTATGTTCGTAACTAATGAAATAAAAATTTTTAATAAATGATTCTTTCCTTACCGAAGCTTCCTTCTTTCATTTGAGATTCCATTAAGCGAACAATGAAAATTCTTCAATAATTCGAAATTATCAAACAGTCCTCCAAGGGAACTGATTATATGTATTCCGCAGCGAGAAATCTGCAGCTACAATGCAACAGTGAATTATAGAAAATGTCAAGTCATCCCGACTCACGATCTGCATACAACTGTTTCGATCTTATTGGATCTCTTCAGTACAGCTTTCTTGACTGGGAGTGAATTGACATATTTCTTATTTTTCCCCAATACAAATCGCGGCCGAAGTACTATATGAATAACATCCCATAGCTCCATCAGCAGAATATATTAGGAACCTATAAATCACTGTTTAGACAGAAAATGCAGAATCCCGATGAAAAAACAAATATTTCCTGACATGAATATGTTTACTCTACTAAAGATCTTAAGTCGGGATGACTTGACATTATATTATATTATTATAATTCACTGATGCATAGTGAATTAGTGAATGCATATTTCATTTCGCGAAATACATATAACTAGCTCCAGAGGCGGATTAAACGTTCAGAGCGCCGTAGGCAAGCATCTCATCGGCGCCCCTATATTAAAAATAACTCGTACTATAGTTTGACCTAAACTGATGTACCTCCCCTTAGGAAAATGCGGTGGAGTCCAAGGAAAAAAGAACATGAGTTTATATGAGATCGATATTGTCAGACAGATCTTACGATTTCGGTTTATAATATTTTAAAGCTTTAAGGACTGACATGTAAACCCGTAAATTATGAAATTCCCTTTACAATAAAAACTGGCTTTACACGCCGGTCGTATGAATTAAATTATTGAACAGGATAAAAATGAATTAAATCAGTGTATCTAATATTTCATTTATATAATTAACTAACTTTAATATATTATAGTTACTTAATTCCAACTCGATAGTATAGTATAGATAGTGGCCTAGGTGTTTGCCGTGAGCACGGAAGGTCCCGGATTTCTTTCTCGGTCCGGCAAATTTGGGAATTGAACGTCGTCGTGAATTGTCTGGCGCTTTTATTAATTTTAAGAATTTATTAATACTTGGTAAATAAAAAAAAATCAAGTTACGAGTTATTTAGTTAAACAGAGATACGGAGTTAAATTTTCAACACGATCTGAATTTTTAAGTATACTTACAGTAACCTTGAAGACACTCTGGTAACTTAAAGTTAGATATAATTGGAAATAATTGAATTATTTGCAAAAATAAGCAGTTTTCCGTCTCGAGCTACCTTTGTTGAATAAGAACGCAGATGAATACCTTCATCGACAAAACACTTTTCTAAATCACCGGAATACATTGTTACTAACGTACTTGCTCTATTTTGAACTTCTTCAGAACTCTAATTGGTCAAGTTGTTTAAAAATGAAAATTTACTGCAAAAATTACTGTATGATTCTCGTCTTTTTTGAAGTTCAAGTTTTCTTTATTTTACAACTCCGCCCGCGCGCCCCTTTGTACCCTCGCGCCCCTAGGCACATGCCTAGTTTGCCTTAAGGATAATCCGCCTCTGACCAGCTACCTTGGTGGATTATTTGATAATTTTGAATTATTGAAGAATTTTTCTTGTTTACTTTATGTGATGTATGGACTTAGCTATCCTCAACAAGTATATCTTACATAAATTGATTGTTCATTTTAGATTATCCTCTTTTTTATGGTTCCGTACCCAAAGGGTAAAAACGGGACCCTATTACTTCGCTGTCTGTCTGTCCGTCCGTCTGTCACCAGGCTGTATCTCAAGAACCGCGATAGCTAGACAGTCGAAATCACGATATATACACACCTAAGATAGGATGTTGCGCATGAGTGGGCGGTCGTTAATAAGACGCGTGACGTCACTCACGACCTTATTTGTATTGCTGAGATAGCTGTTTTGTATGTTTTTCTCTATTTACGCGTTTATTTAATTAGTTACAAAAAAAAACTGTAGAGACAAAGTATGCTCTAAATGATCTGTCCTATTCCCTAAAGACATAAAAGTTTTTAAATTTGTGATACTTATCACTCAAAACTCTTATTATTATATTTAAATAGTTTCGAAATAGTAAATACCGGATTTCAAGATAACATTTCATTTCCTACATATCACGTATTCTACAGTTTCTTAATATTTAATAATTAACAACTTAATTATTCTTTTTCTTATTTTTTTGGGAATTAAACCACAATATGTTTTTGTATTTTTTATTTCAACGTTTTGGTAGCGTTCTAGTTACCGTTGTGAATATTAATTAAATTTTGAAACAATTTTTGGTCCCTATCAGACACAACGAAAAAGTTTGACAGACCAAACGATTATGACAAACGTTTGACACGATTGCCACATTATTTAAGTTTAGGATCACCCTGTATACATGTTTTGCCTTGTTTTACTCACAAAAAATATAAGACTGCTCAAATATATATATACAGAGTGGCCCTCAACTCAAATAATTTGGTAATTGCTCATTTCGAACGTTTGTTGGAATCGCTTTCTCGGTAGGAACAGAGAAATGACAAAATATACAGGTTGTCCCATTAATAATTTCGATATGGGATAACCACCCATAACGTGTTTCGCCAAAGATGGCGTCGGTTAGAGAAAAATATACTGACAAAAGGCACGTATAAGATTTCAATCGTCTTAACTCAATTTTGAGTGGCTCCGTAGTTCAGTGGTCAGTGCGTTGGGCTACTGAACAGAAGGTCGCTGGATCGAATCCCGGCCGGAACAACGAATTTATGCGGAGCCATCTCTCGGAAGGCAATGGCAAACCACCGAGAAGTATTCTGCCTTCCCTCTATTCGTGTATCGCTGTATCACGCACAGCACGAGTAGTTGTAGAGAGGTCGCCACGCCCTAAACCGGGTACGGCACCACAAGAAGAAGAAGAACTCAATTTTGGGGGGTTTGGGGGTGCAAAATTTCTGATGGGGTTCTCTAGAAATGATAAAATGTACTGGGATCCAGAAGGTATTGGAAGCTGATATCGAAATCACTCCTGTACCTCTCTGTTGACTTTCGATATAGTGCAATAGTCGTATTATTTTCGGGGAGAATAGGAATAATAGTATATTGTTATATACTTGTTAGACCGTGAGCTAGCGCACATGAATTTGGAGTCATCGATAAATGTCTGGCATTTAGAGGTATGAAAAGTGTGATTCAGTTGATGAAAATAAGGCTGGTTTGAAGGGCCGACAAGTGTTCGAAAATTTGGAAAATTAATTTCCTTTTGCATGAATAAATTAATTTTTCACTGATCTAAAAGTGTCTGGCATTTGAATCAGAAATAGACATCAATAAGTAACTCCCAATTTTCAAATGCCAGACGTTTCAAATAGTCGAAAGGGTGATTCATAGGGGTGAAGTTGCAGAACGAAAAACAAAAATTCATCGTTTTCTTTTTGTCTGGCAATCGAAACAATGAAAATTATCGTCATGAAAATGATGAAAAAAAATTGCCAGACGGTTTCCAGTGTTCGGACTCGAGTTTCTCTGTGGAAAATTATGTGAAAATTTTTTACATTTTTCAGTGATCACTATTCGTCTGGTATTTTGGATACTTAAAGTTGATACACAAATTTCCCGTCAAAAAAAAATTGCCAGACAAATTGGCAAATGGAAAAATGGTGCCAGACGAAAGAAAATTGAAATTTCATTGATTTATTTTTGTCTGGCAATTTGTATTTCAATTAGAAATACAACTACAAACACAATATACAAATGCCAGACAAGTTGAGCTGTTCGAAAATGTATGAATTAATTGAAAAGATAGCAAAAAATAATGAAAAATTTCCTTTTTTTGTCTAATACACCATTTATTCATGTCCGTCATTTACAATTTTTTATGGAGTAGTATATTATTACCTTGCTTGAAATGCCAGCCTGGTTGGGTTTTTCGAAAATTTAAAAAAAAAAACAAATTAAATAATTGTGACAAATTTTTGAAAATTTCAGTGCTTTTTTCGTCTGGCGACTTGTTTCTCAAAGAAAAATTAACTTTCAAACTTAAATTAAAAATATCAGATAAGTTGGGCTGTTCTAAAGTATATAAATGAATAAAAAAAGTTTTGAAAAAATCTAATTTCTCATTTATTTTCGCCTTTTCCCCTATATTATAAGCTGTTAGTACTCGGGAAACGTACTTACTACTTACTATTTCCGACCTAAAAATTTATAAAATGAAAAAATACATGAATAAAAGTTTTTAATAAATCTAGTGAATCCTGAGTGAATAGTTTTGCGTAGCAATGTCGATCTATTTTATATTGTTATGTACCGGGTGGCCAGATAAGAATGCAAAGTGCTGTATCTTGTAAACTATTCGTCGTAGAGACTTGCGGTAAAAAATATTATAACGAAAGTGGCCAACAGAAAATCCTAGAAATTATTTTCAGGTTTCCAAGATGGCCGCCAGGGAGCGTAACCGCCATCTAAAATTTTTAAAGTGATTTTTCTCTGAAATACTCCTCGTAAACGTATCACAAAAATATATGCGTTTTCAAGTTGAGCTTCATTCGAGTAATTTTCGTTCGACACTTTTTGACGTATCTATTGAAATGAAGTGGTGGGGAGTGAATCGATGCTTTTTTAAATAAACATCTTCTGAATGATTCAACGGATTTTAACAAAGTTGGTCTCGTTGGGACAAACATTTATTGTTTTCTCAAACTTATCATATCCCTGATATGTCAAGTTTTTAGTGATACCTCTAGAGCGCCTTTTTTGATATACTAACAGAAAATTTCCAATTTCTCTGAAAAATTAAATGCAATGACCTGACTTTTTTTCCACAAAAATGTACTGTTATGACACCAAAAAAGGATAGTGAAAATCGTATCTCGATATCTTATTCCCAGACCAAAATATCGAAGAAACAAAATTTAGTTATCATGAAATTCTGGGAACACTCCATTACACCGTTATGTATTTATTTGACCTGTTTCAAGAATAAATGATGAAATTACATAATTTTATGATTTTTGAATAATTGTTCTTCGTTCAAAAAATTTAAACAAAAACGTGTAGGGGTATAATAAGCAATGAATATAATGTGCAAGTGCAAGGTAGTCAGAATATGGGAGGAAAAATAAAAGCCTGAAATAAAAACCAACAAATATAAATAAAAAGATAATAGTGAAATGACAATTTCAACTTAAGTTGTGAGTGTATTTTCAATTATTTGTTAATTTTAAAAAGCACATTTTAGTTATTTAAAATTCATGTTTCGAAAAATATTCTCCTGCCATTATATTTCTTAACTCGAATATGATTTAAAATGTGAATTATTTAAATTTAAAGAGATTTTTCTTAATTCTCAGATTTCATTGGCAAATTACTTCCGTTGACAGCATCAAATTTGGGAAACTTTAGGACAAAAATAGTATTTCGAGTAGCAATAGCTCATAATTTAAGAAAAAATTCGAAAAGAAAAGAGAAATTAGATTGAACAAAAAAAAATACTGAAATTTTTCATTATTTTTTTTACCAATATTTAATTCAATTTTTCATTAATTTTCGAACAACCCAATTAGTCTGGCATTTCAATCTAAGGTATAAAAATATGTTTTCAATCGAAATGCAAAATGCCAGACAAAACTAAATCGCTTAAATTAAAAAAAAACATTTTTTCATTTTAATTTTTAATATCAATTATTTAATTAATTATTTATACGTTTTCGAACAGCTTAACTTGTCTGGCATTTATAAATTGTGTTTTTAGGCTTATTTCTAATTCAAATACAGAATGCCAGACAAAAATAAATCAATGAAATTTTTATGAATTATTTAACAACTTTTTTATAGATTTATAAATTTTCGAACCGGCCAATTTGTCTGGCGTTGAAAAATTAATAACATTTTATGATACCGCAAACACAATGGCCCCTCTTATTTTGTAAATTGAGATCATTGAAAAATGTAAAAAATTTTCACATAATTTTCCACAGAGAAACTCGAGTCCGAACACTGGAAACCGTCTGGCAATTTTTTTTCATCATTTTCATGACGATAATTTTCATTGTTTCGATTGCCAGACAGAAAGAAAACGATGAATTTTTGTTTTTCGTTCTGCAACTTCACCCCTATGAATCGCCCTTTCGACTATTTGAAACCGTCTGGCATTTGAAAATTGGGAGTTACTTATTGATGTCTATTTCTGATTCAAATGCCAGACACTTTGAGATCAGTGAAAAATTAATTTATTTATGCAAAAGAAAATTAATTTTCCAAATTTTCGAACACGCGTCGGCCCTTCAAACCAGCCTTATTTTCATCAACTGAATCACACTTTTCATACCTCTAAATGCCAGACATTTATCTATGACTCCAAAATCATGTGCGCTAGCTCACGGTCTATGTACAGAAAAGCGAGATTTTCCTAGTGAGTAGGTATAATGTATATCCATGAGCGGAGCGAAGCGAAGCGAATTGATAATTTTATACCGACGAACTAGAGATAGCTTTTGTTACGTGTATAACACGATAGTTTTTTGCTGGTTTTCACTTTGAAAACCTGCTTATTAAAATGAGTGCGATTAGCAAAGTTTGACCTAGGACCAAGATAGTTTTTCATTTCATTACTTTTTATGATCCTTGGCACCATATATATATATATATATATATATATATATATATATATATATATATATATATATATATATATATATATATATATATATATATATATATTGGTAGGGGGGTTGACCCCCTGGGGGGAAATAAATCTTGTTAACACGATAAACTGAGCAAATTTGTAGCAATAGGCTTGGGAGTTTGTATCTAGGTAATTTTGTATGATATCTTGAATAGGATTGGTTTTGGTTCGAATTGGTTGGGGGGTTGACCCCCTGTGGGAAGAAATAAATCTTGTTAACAGGATAAAGGGCGCAATTTTGAAGCAATAGGGTTGAAAGTTTGTAAATAGGTAGTTTCGTATAATATCTTGGATGGGATTGGTTCAAATTCGTTGGGAGGTTGACCCCCTGGGGGAAGAAATAAATCATGTTTACATGATAAAGGGCGTAATTTTGAAGCAATATGATTGAAAGTTTGATAGTTTCTTATGATATATTGGCTGGGATTGGTTTTGGTACGAATTGCTTGCTTGGGGGGTTGACCCCCCACTAGAGGAAATAAATCTTGTCTACACGATAGAAGGCGCAATTTTGGGACCATAGGGATGAAACTTTGTATGTAGGTAGCTTCGTATATCTTGGATGGTATTTATTTCGATATAAATTGGTTGGGGGGTTGACCCCCGGAGGAGGAAATAAATATTGTTTACACGATATAGGGCGCAATTTTTGTTTTTTGGATTTGGAAAAAAAATCATAATTGAATAATAGTTATTTACGATACAAGTGAGTTAACAGCATCATTAAGATACGCGTGTGAAAGTTGCACAACGAGTGCGTAGCACGGGTTGTGTAACCACACAAGTGTCTTAATGGGGTTAACTCGCGTGTATTGTACAATATTTTATCTACTCCTAACCGGGATACTTATTTTTATTCGATTCATTTTTATTATAATTAATTTTACCTTAATACCTTTCACGGCTAGTTCAAGTCATCAGAATTTGAATATATTGAATACAAGTTCGGAAAATGTAGCTTCTTCATCAGGCATTTATTTGAAATATTGTGTCAACTGTGTCATTAACATTTATAACAAATAAGTTCATGTTTTTATAATTTATTAATAGAATAAGTAGTTTATTAAACTTGTATTTAGTAGGTATTGCAAAATAAATGTTTTACAAACTTTTTATTTTATTTTGGTAGTCATCTGAAGAAAGAGTGCGGTAATAAAAAAGCATGAGTTAAGAAGCTCTTAACTCACTCAAAATGCGTGCGATAAGAGCTTCTTAACTCACTGGAGTAGATAAATAGATTTTTCAAACTGGATACGTTTTGAAAACCTGTTTTTCTAATGCAGCTCGCTGCGATAGAGTTTTTTTCACTCGAATTGTCGTATTTAATCAAATAAATACAAAAAAACATTTAGAATATGATTCATTTTGTGAACTTGAATTTTTAACAAATATGTCGGAATAAAATAATATAAAATTTGACATTTTCTTGGTATGTTAAAAACGTGTATGTGTTGCCAACATGGAAAAGTGTTGCTAACATGCAAAAATGTTGCTAACGGAAAAAATGTCACTTTCTTTTACAGGTTTACGACTTTGTGACGTACAAAACTGCACTTTACTATTAAGTGGAATAAAGTAATATTTTATTAAATTACGAAATGATATTTTTGTAAATATTATATCGATGAGGTCGACGTTTAAATGGATTATGTACACGGCCAAACATTGACTGTCTCAGAACTGTCGTACATCCATTGAAATTCCACATTTTCGATGTAGATATATATGTTTTGATAATGGAAGAACGTCGACGTCTCGGCATTATTTAAATAAATATTATCACAACGATTAGATGGAATTTCGGTTCGGAGAGGTAACTGACACTTCCGTTTCATATAGTTCGATTAAATTTTGTGAAGGTGAAATGTTTAATCTAAAACGAGAATATTGAACCAGTATCTTACTTATATCATCTGTGTGCAGGTTTGAACTTTTTCTATTCATCTTCCCGAATAGTTTTCACAAGAAGGCACCGGATTCTTGTGAAATTCGTTTCTCTTCAACCGAGTTGAAGAGAAACGCTGCGTTAGAGATTTTTGAAGTGAGAATGCATCGGAATGAAAAATAAACATTAAAATGTTAAAAAAATTAACAGGTCCTATATAATATATATACAATAGCTATTTATGCCATCAGTTACGAAATGCCTAATTTTGTGTAACGCGTGAGGTTTTTGCGGAACGAACGAAGTGAGTTTCGCAAAAACTCACAAGTTACAAAAAATTTCATTTCGTAACGTATTGCATACAAGATTTTTTCTAATTTTGAAGAAAGTAATAAAAAAATAAAATTTAATATAATTGATAAAAATTTGGAAAACATAAATTTAGTTTGTTGCTGTTACTTTATGTTAGTTGTCAGTTTGACATTTTGTAAAAAAGTCTAGACGGAAGGTTTTTAGCGAGATTGATATATTTTTAGTTTTATTTTTTTTTAAATGAGTGATTCAAGTTCTGAAGAGCTACCAAGCGATATTGAAGAGGCAGCAGGTAATGCTCTATTATCAGTAATTCCCAAAAAGTCAAAGGCAGTTTATGATTTGGCATACGAAAAATTTGTTACGTGGTGTGATGAGAAGAAAATTAAACATGTTAATGAGAAAGTTTTACTTGCATATTTTGAGGGTAAGAAAGATCTAAAAGTTTCCACATTATGGACACTTTACTCAATGTTAAGTAAGGTCTGAACTAAATCTGAAAAGGAATATTGATATTAAAAAATATACAAATTTGGTAGCATATATTAAAAGGCAAGCGGACGGGTACAGTGCTAAAAAGTCAAAAGTTTTAATTAAAGAAGATTTTGCCAAATTTTTAGTGGAAGTTGATGACAAAGAATACTTAATGGCTAAGGTTGCAATGATAATTGGAATGGCAGGAGCATGCAGAATTAACATTTCTTCCAGTTGAAAGTGTTATAGACGAAGGAAGCCATTTTCGTGTTGATATCCCACCTTCAAAAACAAAAGTTATACGGCAGTTTGCAATTACCACTGGAGACATTGAAAATACGAATCTTGTTGAAATATTAAGAAAATATATTAAGTTGCGTCCCCAGGTTCTTAAACACAACAGATTTTTTGTAAAATATGCTAATGGAAAATAGTTACAAAAAGTAAGACGTTTCATAATGTCAATCAGTTTTAAAAAGTGTCACTTTATATGTCAAAATTAGAAAAATATTATAAAGAGGAAATATTTGATAGTTTGTTTGTTTGCATTGAATAGGCTCCGAAATGAATCGCGTCGAGATGCGATTCGAACGGAATAAATTATGGTTTCAAAAAACACACTTCGATAGCAAACAGAAATAAAAATTAGTAAAGAGTGCATTTTATTCCAAAAAAACATTTGCATGGCGTAAAGACAGCGAAGGAGGTATAACAATGTAGAAAAGAATTGAAACCCATAAATAATAGTATTTCCACATGAACTCAGTCTACGTACCCAGTTTCTGCCATCTGACTGAATCTGCAGAAGCTGTGCAGTCGATCAAATTTTAAAAAACGAGGAAGGACTAAGAAATATCTACTTAAAAATGAATAATAGTTTAAAAAAATAAAACACACGATTTAATAGAAAAGCAATTTGAAATAAGTTTCAATACATTTGAATTAAAAATAGTGTAACTAAAAAAAAAATTTTATTATAAAAAAACGTTGGGTTCTTGGAATCAATTTATATGACAGATATTGTTAACAGTAGAGTCATGGGAATATCTTGAAAGGCGTCCCACGCTTTTCTATAATAATAGAAATTTTTTTTAGTTACACTATCCTTAGTTAAAATTTATTGAAAATTTTTTTCTACTTTTAATTTGCTTTTCTATTGAAGCGTGTTTTTTTTTTTAGTTTTTTTAACTATTATCAATTTTTTACTTTTTCGTTCTGTTATCTACGAAAGAGTGTTTTTTAGTTTTTTTTAAATATTCATTTTTTATTTCTGCTAAGTACCTAACTAAAAAAATTTTTTTTTAAAATTATTATTCATCTTTGTTTTTATAGTTTTGAAACTATGATAATTTCGTAGCAACGAATAATCGGCTTATTGTGCGTATATATAGCGGCGGTTGGAAAAATTAACCCAAACTTTGATAAAATTCAGCTCTGCCTCGAAAACAAAGATTCCAAATTTCAGCTGTTTTGGTTTTCATGTAAAAAGTGTTAGAAGAAAACCAGCTGCGCCATTGTTTGTAAAATAGTTCCACATGATATAGTGATATGTTTTTCACTCGACTTTATTATTTATATCTTTGTTATCAACAATTTTATGCAAAAATTTTTTGTTCGTTTTTTGCTTATAAAATTGAAACTATCAGAGTAATCGTGATGGTGTCAATAGACTTATTGTAGAAAATGAAAAGACGAAAAAAATGAGAGGTCGGACGACTCGATCAGACCCTTAGTCTAAGGGAAAATTGGAAAAAACCGGCCAAAATGCAGTTTTTTCTAAAGTTCATAACTTTGTAGAATTGTAGCGTAGATCCTCCGGTTAGTATTAGTTATTGATATAAACTTTATTTGTGCGAAGAGCAGAAACTGTCCGATGCATTGTTTTTGATCTGTGGCCATTTGAATATTTTACTTTTCAATTTTCCAGCAGACCTGAATGCGACAGGTCCGATTTCAATTTACAAAAAAGATTTTGAAGGTAGAATTCTCATAGTTCAAAACGTTCATCTTGGTTTTTTTTTTTGGCCAGAGGCCCTCGGGCCGAATGTTTCCCTCAGGGCATAAGGATCTATATAACGCACTTGGTACATAAATAACTATTTAAAATCGATTCATTGCTCCTATACTTTCCATTTTCCTTCTCATAGTAGGCATGTCATTTGTTGATAGTTTGACGTTTGTGAATATTTTTGTCATCATATTCAGTGAATGTCATGCTGCTTTCTTTGTGTAGTTTTATAGAAATAATGAAAATGAATTTACCCAAGAATATCATAGATAGAAAATGCAGCCAAAGCTGCGAATAATTAATTGCCGGAGAAATCCAGAGTCGGATACGATAAGGATTATGAAGTATTTAATCAATGAAATTTGCTTCATTTCTCCTAGTACAATAAGCGGGCGTTTTAAATCCATTATGCCCGCAAATGCGGGCGTAATGGCCTAGGGCCTAATGAGTGTGTTTATAGCAACCGTATCCAAGGTAAAATAAACATATAATATACAAGTGAAAAATAATAGTATATTATTCAACGAGCACAAAATGATTGCTATTTTTCACGAGGGTGAAGTTTGCGACACGAGCTGCAAGCGAGTGTCGCAATTCACCCGAGTGAAAAATTGTAATTTTGTGCGAGTAGAATACTATACTTTGTCCACGACTTCCTCGAAAAAATTAGTAATAATCTGCATTTTCAACAATAAAAATAGTTATCAAAAGCGTTGACATAATATTTTGTGTGTTCACTGAAAATTGCATACTCACGTAAACGTCAACTATTTCATACTTGACATCGATTCCATTCCTTTCTTTCACTCTGATAAAAATGAAATAGGTAATTTATTAGAGTAAATATTCAATAAGTTGGGCATTATATTAAATATTAGCTTAATAATTTGCCTAAAAGTTATCTTAGTTACATAAAACCTAAAAATCTAATAACAATACTATCCTAACAATGTCAATGATAGTCTCAAGTTTGGACATACGTTTTGAGTGTGACGTCATGCAGTGTATAATAAACCATTATTCAATAGTAGTGAATAATAGGTATCATTATACTTCAGGAAGCACACGTATAATGAATGATTTATAGTACAGTCGTGGACAAAAATCTTTTTTGTAAGTTGAAATCGTGATACCTGTCGCATTCAGGTCTGCTGGAAAATTCCATAGTAAAATATTCAAATGGCCACACATCAAAAACTATTCATCGGACAGTTCCTGCTCTTCGCACAAATAAAGTTTATATTGATAAATAATACTAACCGGAGGATCTACGCTTCAACTCAAAAAAAATAACAGAGTTATGAATTTTTGAAAAAACTGCATTTTGGCCGGTTTTTTCGATTTTCCCGTAGACTATGGGTATGATCGAGTCATCCGACCTCTCATTTTTTTCGTCTTTTCATTTTCTACAATAAGTCTATTGACACCATCACGATTTCTCTGATAGTTTCAATTTTATAAGCAAAATACTAAAAAAAAAATTTTTGCATAAAATTGTTAATAACAAAGATATAAATAATAAAGTCGAGTGAAAAACATATCGCTATCTCATGTGGAACTATTTCACAAACAATGGCGGAGCTGGATTTCTTCTAACACTTTTTACACAAAATGCTCACTCTAATGCCCGCTACACACATAACGATATATCGTAACGATATAACTGTGCAGTCAATTTGCACAGTTTTATCGAACGTGTGTATGACAAATCTTTGCAGATAATTTCATCTGCACACTTCATCGGTGGCAGTTGCATTTTCTATTCGATAAATCGTTGATACTTGGGTTTGCACAGTTTTATCGTTTCGTGTGGATATGACGCCGCGATCTATTTGACTGAGAGCCTGTGGTGATATTAGAGTAGAGAACTTTATGCATTCATATGAGCGACCAGTAGCTAAAAATCTCAGTGTTGCAGATAATCTCTCGTGAGGACTTATTTCTTCTCTCATTACGGTGTTCCTTTTCAGAATCAGCGGGTGACTAACGCCAAGAGGGTTAAGTACGTCTCCTCGTTCATTCTTAAATAGTTATGCCAATCTTTTGGTGCCAATTTCAACTCATTTAATAAATTTATATGAGAGTATGACTTCCGTTCTAGAAGCCAGTCCTTACACCACACATTACGTGATTTTTTTTTCATAAGCATATCATCAAACCCAAAAATGCAAGTGCATCTTCATCATCTTCCGTTATTGCCGATGACATGTTTCTCGCGCGAGCTTCTGTTCTGTGTACAACTGACAATATAGACGCAGATATCTGTGCCGTGTAGAGGCACCAGGGCTATTCGATTTAACTGTGCAGTTTGAAATCGCAACGATATATCGTTATGTGTGTAGCGGGCATTAATCTCTGTAGCTTGGCCTAATTTATTATTCTCGAGGAAAATACGACAAAAAATAACAAAAATGAGAAGGAACGGTGCTCTGTTGCTCACGCTTTGAATTTTTATCATTGTATTATTGATACATTATATTTGGGACATTTTACGATCAGGCTGGATTTGAGTCAGCCTCGATTTCTATATGTAGCGATAAACAGCGGACGTTATCGTTGAAAAATATGATAAATTGCGAAAAATAAACATTTCGCAATCTTTACTTACGATGGCTAGTCAAAATTCGAACAAAGGACATTTTTTAAATCCTGGAATGCACTTGCTATTTACAGAAAATATGAACCGACCGTTTGTTGATATTTTTATTTATATACGCGTTATCGCTTGTATCACGTGAATCATTACAAAACAGATTAGGTAATTTTGAAATGATTGTGGAAAATTCTAGATTACGAACTCCTCGGTATCCCATCGTTGGAGGAGAAAAAAATTTTTTCTTTTTGTTGAATTTGTGGGTACGTGTGATTATTCTTCTTAATTTTTCAATCACTCTCATGCAAATATAGAGGTTATGACTGATAATAAATTTAGGTATTCAATCTCAATTTCGATGATGCCTACAAAAATAATGGTTTTTAATTGAGGAGCTAGTTTAATGAATTCCCATGAGGTAGAATGTTACAAAATTCGACATCAGCACCACACGCGATTGAAACACTAGACAGTCTCTTCAACGCTCTGTAACGAGTTCATGAGTTTTTTACGTTTGGCGTTTCTGTTTGGCCTGATCGGTTTCCAATGGATTTCTTTATGACTTATTCGCATGTACCTAATTAGTGCTCTTCTTAGAAACTATGAGGTGGGGTTATGTGGATTCGAAGTCGTAGCCAACGGTCGATGAACGGGACACTACTGATGAGCTCGTTGCTGAGCGAAACGTGCTGTCTAGTGTTTCAATCGCGTGTGGCGCCGATGTCGAATTTTCTCTCTCGAAGGATGAGTGGGAATTCCATGTCGTCGGATGTCATGAAACTAACTCATCACATTCGAAAAGCTACAGCTGTCTTCAAAAAACTTTTCGAATACAAATTTTTGTGTATCTGATCTTTGAACATCAAACTCAACTTTAGGTTATATTTCGGCTTACCAAAAAATTGATCTCAAACAAATATTTTTCCATGCGCCCGGCGTCTGTTTGTCAGTGTTGTCAAATGTAAGTGAACACATGCCACATTGCGTATGAAAGACTTCCACCTCGAACTGCCACGAATGTCACATTTCATCGGACATGAAATGACACCAAATACACCAGCATTTCCATAAATTTATAATAATATTTCGTTTCTATTGACGTGGAATATTCTCAAGGTCCCTGGTATATATTTTCCTTTACCATATTGACGAAATACTAGATAGAATTAACAATTTTACTAATGAACACGCCGAGACACGTAATTTTTGGTTTCGTTTCGTGTTATATCAAATATTCAGTGACTCCATTAGTGCTCGATAACTCGTGGGGGCTAACGAATAGACGAACGACGGCTTCGAAAGTGTTTTTTTTTACCCGCATATGTGACATTTGGTGGAATATCAATATGCGGATTAATTCGCGACCGGTATTTATGTAAATAGAACCGCTAACCGGTAAATGTTCTTTCATTCATAATACGAATTTCTTGCGGTATAATTTCTGTCTCTAGTTTGAACTGATTTAGAAATTACGATTTTACTGTCTGATGGAAGTCTGCTATTCGATAATAAATTTATACATAGTTAATTTCTAGTAACCATAAGTATATATTTATATTTATATAATGAAATATATCAATGACAATATACTGAAAAACAGTATTTCATAATATAATTGAGGCGTTGACTATGAAAAGGAGGTAAGTGCCAAAACTTAAATTTTCCAGGAGGAGCAAAAAACCAAATTGATACATGATGGCACTGTGTTTTAGGTGATAACATAGATAGTTGCCACCAGCGGCATCTTGTGACACCGCTCAAAACTAAACGAGAGGTGATAGGCACTTACCTCCTTTTCAACGCTATTGGCATTGGCATTTAGAATCGTTTCAGTGAAAAAAATAATTTTCGGCAATTTTGGCACTTACCTCCTTTTCAATGTCAACGACTCAATTATTTCGGTGGAAGTGGCGCCCTCTAGTTTTTTTTACTCAGCTTCATATATGACAGTGTTAAAAACGTCTAGTTGGTAACAACCTTCCAATAGATGCTATATATACAGGGTTGCGATAAAGTATGGAACCAAGTAAATATCTTTCGAAGGGGAATATTTATGAAATTTTGCAGGTAAGTCCAATGGATCAAAATGCTTCTGATGTATGATTTTTTGTTGATAACATACTTCCGGTTGTACCGGAAATAGACCCTAAGTTGCTTATTTTAAATAGGATACCTTATATATTATTACATTTTTGGATTCTACTTAAGATTCTAGACAGATTTTATGCATTATGTCCTATACCTAAGTCTAAGCGTTTTTGACATATTTAGGTTTTTATGTCAAAAACGACGATTGCAAGCCCTAATATAATTATCAGTTGTTCCTATAAGGAAGCCTTTTTTACTTACTTTGGGTTAAATTCCTTGTTGAAAAGGACCTACTTCAATAGATTTTTTATAATATTTGGATAACTAGTCATACAGGGTGTGCAAAAAATAAGATCTAAAATGAGATTGAGAAAACTGACAAAAATTAATTCAACTTCTCTTGAGATTTTTACATTACCGTAAAAAAACGTTCAGATAAACAAATTGATGTTGTGTGTATGCATATGTAGTGAGTAATAAACGAGTACGATCTCAAATACGATCGTGGCTATCCTAGATCTAATTGTTTAACGATTGAATGCAAAATCGCCATATAAAAATATTAAATTGGCAATATTTCGAAAACTTCAAATTTTAGGTGAAGATAACCTCATACAAAGTTACCTTCTTTTTAAATGCTGAATACTACAGAATAAAGAAAATGGGGGGTTTCCATTTGAAAAAATTGCTTTTTGTCAGTTTTCTCAATATCATTTTAGATCTTATTTTTTGCACACCCTGTATAACTAGTTATCCAAATATTATTCAAAATCTATCAAAATGGGTCCTTTTCAACAAGGAATCTAACCCAAAGTAAGTAAAGAAGGCTTCCTTATAGGAACAATTGATAATTATATTAGGGCTTACAATCGTCGTTTTTGACATAAAAACCTGAATATGTCAAAAACGCTTAGACTTAGGTATAGGATATGATGCATAGAATCTGCTTAGAATCTTAAGTAGAATCCAAAAATGTAATAATATATAGGGTATCCCATTTAAAATAAGCGACTTAGGGTCTATTTCCGGTACAACCGGAAGTATATTATCAACAAAAAATCATACATCAGATGCATTTTGCGCCATTGGACTCACCTGCAAAATTTCATAAATATTCTCCTTTTCGTTCGAAAGATATTTACTTGGTTCCATACTTTATCGCAACCCTGTATATATATATATATATATATATATATATATATATATATATATATATATATATATATATCTATATATATATATATATATATATATTTATATATATATATATATATATATATATATATATATATATATATGTATATATATATATGTATGTATGTATGTATGTATGTATGTATGAGGTCTGAATTTTAGCGTTGTTTACATGATAAATGGTGCAATTTTGAAGCAATAGTGTTGAAAGTTTGTAAATAGGTAGTTTCGTATGATATCTTGAATGGGATCGGTTTTGGTTGGAGGGTTGACCCCCTGGAGGAAAATAAATCTTGTTTACACCACAGAATGCGCAATTTTGTAGAAATAGGGTTGAAAGTTTGTATCTGGGTAGTTTTGTATGATGTATTGAATGGGATTGGTTTTGGTTCGAATTGGTTGGGGGGTTCACCTCCCGGGGGAGGAAATAAATCTTGTACACGATAAAGGGCGTAATTTTGGAGGGATAGGATTGACAGTTTGTGAGTAGGTAGTTTCGTATGATATCTTGGATGGGATTGGTTTTGGTATGAATTGCTTGGGAGGTTGACCCCCAGGAGATGAAGTAAATCACGATAATTACGCGATAGAAGGCTCAATTTTGGGACCATAGGGTTGAAACTTTGTGTGCAGGTAGTTTCGTATGATATCTTGGATGGTATTTATTTCCATATAAATTGGTTAGGGTTGACCCCCCCCTGGAAGAGGAAATAAATATTGTTTACACGATAGAGGGCGCAATTTTTGTTTTTTGGATTTAAAACAAAAATCATAATTGAATGAATAGATTTTTTAAACTGTATAAGATTAAAGACTCCACCATATCTTTATAATAAAAGAACTTTCAGAACGGCTGTCCATAATCTGAATTTAAGACGAAAAAATATACTTGTTATCCCTAAGCACACGTCAAAGTTTTTCGAGCGATCATTTTCATTCAGTATAACAAGCTCCATTAATAAATACGCGTCCGGTTTAAACTGGTCCACAGGGAGACTTAGAAGACATCTGTTCGATACGCTGAGTGGGACCTAGTCTAGCCCCATGTGTAGAACATCATTTTTTTTATTTTTTCTTTTACATATAGTTTTTTCTTTTCAACGCCGCAATATTCACGTTGTCTTTGTACTTTATTCATTCTTCATTTTTGTTTATTAGGTTTTGTATATTATTTCCGATTCAAATTGTTGGATAATAGTATAGTTTAGTTTAGTTTAGGTTTAGATAGTAAGTGAAACTTCCTAGGTTAGCTGAACAGACAGCCGGAGAATTGATACATTGGATGTAGCTTTTTCTGGCTGAACTGAAACTCGCCAAGAGTATTGGGTAACAACGTAATGTTAATTTTTCTATTTCTACTTAATAAAGTCCTTTATTATTATTATTATTATTATACGTTTTGAAAACCTGCTCTTCCAATGCAGCTCGCTGCGATAGAGTTTTTTTATGTATTAATTTACATTGTTCTAATTTTAATATTGCCTTTAGTTTATCGACGTCTGACTCTTTTTATAATTGTTCGGTAGCAGTCAGCATGTTACAATTAAATAAAATCTTCAGTATTTTGTTTTGAAGCACTTGCATCCTCTCAAAGGCAGTCTTAAAACATGAACAGGTAGCAAATATCGAAAGTATGGTAGAAAAGATGTAGGGGAAGTCTGGGATCAGAATTGCAATATTAAAAAATTTATTTACAAATTTGCATTGCCTATTGTGCCAGCTTATGTTGTAGAATAATGCGTACATATTTTTGCTAACATTTCGCCTTTAAAAGTAACAATTGCAACAACAAAAATTAATCAAACAAAAAAGATAAATGTAACACTGTTCCTTTCCCATGTGTACAGTGTTACACATGGCAAAGGAACAGTGTGACATACCTTGTTTTTAAAATATTTATTCAAAAAAAAACTTTATTCAAGCTTATTAACATAGAATAAATGCAAAAATGTTAAATATATCAAAAAAAAAAACAAAACAAAAGAATACATTCTTGTCAAAAATGGCAACTAAATCTCCTGAGTCCTATGTAAAAACTAAAATGAAAATGGTTTTGGTACTTAGGTAGCTTCAAAAACTTAAAACATATTGTTAATTTATGTTCATTTTAGACATTTCATGCTCTTCATAAAAAAACTTAAGTCACATGGAAATTTAAGAAAACATGAATTCCTTTCATCTAACGCTGTTGGCTCTGGCAAAGGTAGCTTTCTATAGACTTGTTTTTTACTAAAAACGTAATGTTCTTCAGTTCTTACAAACTTAAATGAAGGAACATGTTTATAGTACTGAACATCAGTATCATTTTCTGCCACTGACAAAATCTCTCCAACAGAAAAAAAGATTGTGCCTTTAGACACACCTTCTTTTATAACTACGAAATCGCCTTGAGATAACAGGATATCATCACCATCAATTTCATTATCAGTATTATCACTATGATTAAATTCATTACCGGAAGATGAATCTGCATAGTCGATACTTTCATCTGAAGAGGATTCTGAGGATTCTACAAGTATTTTCTTAGTTACCCTTTTCAGTTTAGATGCCTCTGGTTTTTTCTGTTTCTTCTTTTCTCGCAATGTTAACTCTTCAACAATCTGAAGTTTAATGGGAGTATCGGTTAGTATCTTACTCTTACCTTTTCTTTTTCTCAATACAGTTTTTCTAGCTTTCGCTTTTGGATATGGTCTCACTTGTTCAGGTGTTATTATTTTGTTCATATTTTTGTTAGAAGTTTTTTTTTTTCTCTGGGTCATCATGTCTTTCTATGCTTCTTTCATTTTCTTTCAATTTAAAATCATAGGATGTACTTGGATTCTCTTTGTCATTATGCTTTGCTGGTGTTTTTTCCATCTGCAGTGCTGTAAGCATTATTCCGGGTTGTTGAACGGTTAAACTTTCAACACTTTGTTCGATTTGTCGCGCCGTTTGTGAATGTGAATTTTCGGAGACTTTTTCATCGTTTTCCGGTTCCTCTTGGACAGCACCATCTTCTGCTTCTGCAAGGTTCCGGTCGGTTACGTATGAGCAAAGGAAATCGTCTTCTGTAAAAATATGTCGATTGAATGGCCATATTCCTGTATATTTAAAACCATTAATTATATTTTCTGCGGAGAATGCTTTAAGGTATGCTATTCCGAATAACCCTGCAATGTCATATATTGTAATTGTACGACTAGGATTCGAAATCATCCATTCATTACAGGCTATGTTATAATTAGTCTTCAGCGATTTATATACAGTCTTATCAAGCGGTTGTAATTTTCCACTCGTGTGTGGTGGTAATGTTAAAAGTATTATTCCGTTTTTCTTGGCATATTCCAAACTACCAATAGAAATGTGTGATTCGTGATTATCCATGATTAAAAGAACTGGTTTATCTTTTGTACACTTAACGAATTTTACGAAATGTTTCAGGAAATCAATGAAGATTACACTATTCATTCACCCAGCCACTTTTATTTGCATTACCGCCAGCACCATTGGGAGCTCCATTTAACATGTGGGGTTTGAAATTAACACGGGGAAAAATTAAATAAGGTGGCACAGCTTGGCCCGCAGCATTAATAATGCAACAAGCAGTAACTAAAACTCCACGTTCTCCAGAAGTAATCTGTCCTACTTGTTTTTGTCCTTTAGGACCTAGTATTTTTGGAGGATTATGCACTATAGTTAGGGCAGTTTCATCTAAGTTATATATATATCGTTTGCACTAATGTCTTTAATACGTTGATAAGCTTGTGCCAGATTATCAAAAAATTCATTAACATTTGTTTCGTTTAAAGCTGTTGCCCTCGACAAACTGGTACCCTCAGGTTTCCTAATTGATATAGCAGGATGTCGCCTTCGAAATCCATTTAGCCAGTCTTCTCCAGCCATTTGGTTTTTCCCATTGGGCAGGGAATGTCAAATTGTTACTTATAGCGAGTTGGTATGCTAACTTTTTAACGTCAGTTCTTGTTAACCCGTGATGAAGCTTGCAAGCTTTTATTATATATTCTTCAAGAAGTGCCTCGAGTTCGTCAGAAAAAACCTTTCTTACTGTATAATTTGGTTTGTATTTAATCTCTGTGTTCTCTGGTGCATTTCTCAGTTTTACAACATATCGTTTTAACGTCTGATGACATATATTATGAGTTTTAGCTGCAGCTCTAATAGACCACCCATCTAAAACTTTTTGAACAGCCGTTTTCATTATCTGAGGGTCGGTTTTTATTAGTTTTTTATTGGTTTTTGCTTTTCGTGGCATGTTCCTACAAGAAAATCAGAACACTAATTGAAAAGATAGTTTTCGGGAACACTGTTGCAATGTCCTTAAGGTACAGTGTTACATACCTGCCGTAACACTGTACCCCTGGAAATATTGTAACACTGTTCCCAAATGTACACTCGAACAAATACGCCATTTTTGCGAAACTGGCTTGCTCTAATTGAGAGCTGCTTACACTAAATTATCCTTTAAACATACCTGTTCAAATCAGCCACTTCAAATCTTATTTGGGAAACACTATTCTCAAAAATATATTGCTTTGTAATAGTCCAAATCGTTATTTATAAGCACAAAACACAAAAATGCGTACAGACACCATACGACTGATACAGGCGAAATGAAATTAATGTGAAGTTGGCGCTATAAACTGCTGATCGACATGAAATAAGCCGCGTTTCTCGATAGTGCATGCGGAGAGCGTTCCGTAAAATGTAACACTGTTCCCTGTGTAACACTGATCCCAGACTTCCCCTATTATAAATTAGATATTCAGTTTTGTCAGCAAGGTAGTATATTACCGAATTTAGTCTTAGATGCCAAAGTAAATTGAGTAATGTGTAGCAGCATATGTAATTTTATTACCTATAAAAGTTTATTATCTAATGACACAAATATTCAACCTTATACTTTCAATTGCAAGATGAAGCTATTGAAAAGCTTAAAACTTACCTTATTCTCATTACCTCACTCGAAGCATCTAGATTTGAAGAAACGGCAATTTTTGTTCTATTTTTCGCAAAAATTCGAATTATTGTTGACTGTTCGTGATACGTGTTTCAAATCCATAATATTTATAATCAATTATTCGTCACAAAGAAAAAGGATCAATTTCCAAATGTATTGTAGTATTTTATATCAATTTGACATGTTTCACGATTACAAATTTGCACAGAACCAATTAAGGATAATTATTTCTATTATTAGACCGCGGTACTACCGAATTAACGAATAGGTACTACGGATGTGTTGAAAGTTAATTGCGATAAAAGTTATATACATTTTGTTTCTATAGTACCACACTTAGCAATTCCATGTGCCTGGTAATAGTATTATTATACATCGATAACTTGTTGATGCTGTTAGTTTTCGATTGGTAGAGCTACTCTATGTATAATCAGATATTAATATTTTTTTATTCGTTATATAATCGTAACGAATACCACTCGAGCAATCGAAAATAATCGATTATACTGACCTCGTCACTCGGCGTATTTTTTTGAAATACGTCTCGTGACTCGGTAGTATAATCGATTATTTTCGATTGCTCGAGTGGTATTCGTTACGATTATATAACGAATAAAAAATATTAATTTTTTTTGACAAACGTCAAAACACCGTCAATATGAAAATATTCATACATTTTGACACGAGGCGAAACACCAAAACGATTATATCACGTCGTCAAAAAAAAAAAAAGGAAACACACGTGTTTCATTCCTCGCTGAAGTATGTGTCAGGGAGGCGGGCAGCTTGAGTTTGGGATTAACTCCTTCAGCCAGATCAGAGGATACACTTGTATGTACAAGTGCATTAAGGATAGGTGAGACGGGATATTTATGGAACATAGGAAGTGTGGGTAGGGTTCAGAGGATTAATACTGGCCCAGCATTCGCCTTATAAGTTTTCAAGCGGTGACTTACATTACCATGAGGAAACCTCTGAGAAAAACTCATGGCAGACCAGTCGGCCCCGAGGTTTGAACCCGAGACCTCCCAAATACTAGCCAGCGTACTTAACATACTCGACTAACTAGCACGTCGTCAAGGGTATATTCACTTATCTATACGCAGTCGTTATGCAAAATTCAAGGATTCTATTGGCTCATTCATACATGAGTTATATAGTCAGTAATAATATAACAAGAGAGTGAGAATAAATTGAAAATAATTTGACAAATTTTTTCAAAACTTGTTGCCTGGCAATAGTCACGAGAACCCGGAGGGCTCGAGTGGCTCTTTCCAAATGGCAACAAGATCTTTCAAATTATTTTCTATAATTTATCGAACTCGCGAGTTATATTTGACTAGATTATTTTTTGATTCAAGAATTCTGTATTAGAAAGTGTCACCGAACTTTGTGCTTTTCAGGATATTTTTGTAAAATTTTTCTTTTTGCATCTCTTGAATCTCGAGCATTTTTGAATTCTATATCATTGAAAGGATCAAATGACCTGTTATACTTATTAAAGTAAAGTTCTTGAACTAATTTTGCCGTTTTATTCCACATTGTCTTTATTACTGCTTCTTTATAATCATTTCCGTCCTTTCTTTTCATGTTATAAGCCCAATCTTTCAAAATCAATGCCAGAGTAGCTGTTGTAGTAGATTGATCCAGAATATAATTTCTTTCTTTGGTGAAGGTCTTAAATTGTCTCCATATAGACTGATTACTTATTAGATTGTTTTTCGAAGTAGTTTCTGAAATATTTTTTGTTATTTCTGCATCAGAAAAGGTACTAAACCGATGATTTTCATCCATTTTATATATCGCGTTGACACAATTAGGTAATTATTTTGACAACTATCTGACACTTGCTAAGCAAATAAAAGCTACAGTGATTATTCCCGAGAATAATCACAAAAGATTTATTCCCACTATAATAATGACATCATTGGTTAAAACTTACTCTTTTGACAAATAAAGAAGCATTTCATTGGTTTTAAGAAACGTCAAAAAATAATCAGTAATAATATCACAAGAGCATCGAAAATAATCGATTATACTTCCGAGCCACGAGACGTATTTTGCGAAACATCCACGAGAGCGCAGCTCGAGTGGTGTTTTAAGAAAATACGTCGAGGGACGAGGTCAGTATAATCGGTTATTTTCGATTGCTCGAGTGGTATTCGTTACGATTATATAACGAATAAAAAATATTAATTTTTTTTGACAAACGTCAAAACACCGTCAATATGAAAACAATCACATTTTGACACGAGGCGAAACACGAAAACGATTATATCACCTCGTCAAGGGTATATTCACTTATCAATACGCGGTAGTTATGCAAAATTCACGGATTTTATTGGCTTATTCATACATGAGTTATATAATCAAAATTATACAAGGTAACTTAACTAAATGGATCGTTCTGATTGGTTGAAAATTATACGAAAAAAATAAACGTCAAATATACTTCATTTTTCACTTGTATATTATTTGTTGATTTTATCATAGATTTGGTTGCTATAAATACACTCATTATGCCCTAGGGCGTTATGAGCGGGCATTATGGATCATAACGCCAGCTAATTGTACGAGGAGAAATGAAGCCACTTCCATTGATTAAATACTTCATAATCCTTGTTGTGTATGACCCTGGATTTCTCCGGCAATGAATTATTCGCAGCTTTGGCTGCATTTTCTATGATATTCTTAGGTAAATTCATTTTCATTTCCATTATTTCTATAAGACTACACAAAGAAAGCAGTAATGACATTAACGAAATATGATGACAAAAATATTCACAAACGTCAAAATATCAACAAATGACATGCCTACTATTAGAAGGAAAATGGAAAGTATTAGGAGCAATGAACCGATTTTAAAATCGATTTTTCATTATAATAAAATAATTTTTCGTGAAAAATAAAATCTTGTATGCACCACGTGCGTTACTATATCCTAACGTCCATCGGGCGTTAAAATCTATATAACCCACTTGGTACATAAATAACTATTCAGTACCAGATACTCCATCTCAAGCCACGTGAAATACATGGAAACGAATACATAAATTCAACTAGTACAAAACAATCATGTCAATCAAATGCCTATCAACGTGAACAAAATAATGTAGATCAGTGTTTTTCAATCTATGGGTCGCGACCCCTAGGGGAGTCACAAAAACACAATTTTAGTGAGAAGGATGGACCTGTTTAGTTTTCAAAAATTTATCAAATCGTGGTAATATTTTTAAAACGTTAACAATCAAATCATTTTCTAATTGAAGTCTGTTTCTCTTTTCAGTTTCAATGTCCACTATTGAAGAGAATGTCAGTACACATAGGTATAAAGTAGCGAATGGTACCAATAATTTTAGAGATTCGCTTGCCTGCTCTGGATATTCTTGTTTTCTTCAAAACACGTCGCACTGTGTGAATAAAATTCTATTTTAAAGCATGCCGTCAGCAGCTAAATCTATGAGGCATTCTTTTAAATTTGTGGAGAGATCAGCCAGTTCTGTTGACTTATAAAAGAAAGGATTTTGAACCCATCTACGCCCATTGTCAGATTCAGAGTGTAAGTCGGGAAAGTATGATGAAAGTTTATCTTTCAAATTACGCAAACTCTGTATCATGCTATGAATGTGAGCACTTACCACAAGCGTCTGGTCTGATGCATTAGCTTCAACAATCTTCTGAACAGGTGGAAAAGACTCAAATATTGTTTTGGAGAGAGGTTGACCATAAATGAAGTTTTGCATGAAATGCTTTGACTTTATCTTCAGCTGTTAAAATGTTTTCTTCTCTACCTTGGAGGTTCTTGTTCAAATTATTAAGGTGGTTAAAAAGATCTGCCAGAAATGTTAACTTCAAGAGCCAAACAGGGTCAGAAAAATGAAAAGTGTATTCAGACTTAGTATCTTGCAAAAACATCAATAATTCAGCGGTCATTTCTAAGACTCTTGTTAGTACCTTTTCCTTGGAAAGCCACCTGATCTCTATGGTGAAAAACGCCCATATATTCACAAACGATTCTGAATACTCGAGTTTGCAAGGCTTCACCTTTGATAGAATTTTCACACACAATTTTCATTACCTCCTCAAACACGTCATTTAAGTCAGAAGGTAATTCTTTTGCTGCTTGGGCTTCTCTATGAAGAAAACAATGTGTCCATTAAACGTTTGGTATTATAGATTTTAATTTCGCAACAGGTCCGCTATTTTTGCCTGTCATAGCTTCAGCTCCATCGCTACAAATAGCGATACAATTTTTCCAATCCAATTGCTTTCCAAAAACATATCGTACAAACACTGGCCATAAGTGTTTGCAGGAGGGGCTTTTCAAAATAAAATTTCCTCCATGATACTAGTGTTGAGTAGGACATTCAAGAGGCAGTACATTTGTCCCGTACATGACGTCAAAATGTAAGAGCGGCTCAACATTTTATATTGTACTGCTTCAAATTTTATGACGCGGGTGTCGCGCTAGGCGCTACTTACTTTCCGTCTCCGTAAAACTATAGGATGAAGACAAAGAGGAAGTGAGACGCATGCTACAAATTTATTGCATTATTGCTTTTCGAGTCTCGTCGAGCGATAAGGAAATATCCTATGAGGAGTATGAGGCACGTATTGAAGCGACTGTTCTGCTTTTGAATATCCTAACCCTAGCTTTTTTTTTATATCCTTCAAAATATACTTGTTTCTATTTTTATATACCTTCTTACGAACAATATCCACTATGCTAATCGTTTCATATCACATTGCGATACTGATAATTAATATATCATCAATCAGAGTTCAGACTGTAACTATTGTACTGCAATAAAATCAAATGTCATATTCGTACTCGTAACTTCAAACGTATCGCCGAGCTTCAGTACGCCTCGCGTCATTTGAAGTGGGACATTGTACTGGCTCAGTACAAAAAAGAGGCTACTCTTACAAACTCATTTTCATGTCGTGTCCTACCCAACACTACATGATACTCTCATCAGCTTCAAATAGCACCAATACTACAAACTGAGCACAATCGGAAACATCTGTAGATGTTAGCAAACTTCTCGCGGCTTCTTGCAGTATAATAAATAAAGGTATCAAAATAAAGAAAATCATTATCGTAGCCTTGTAAATAATGAATTCTTGGTCTGTCTGACAAGGGGGTCGCCAGAATTTTTCAACCGGTATGGGGATCGCGAAATCAATAACATTGAAAAACACTGATGTATACAGTCAACCTCTAGAATTCAACTGTTTTGGGTGGGCAGGTTTTTAAGTCTAGATCTTTGGAAAACTATAATTATTAATCTATTCATGTTGAAATACTTGTTGACTATAGTCAATGAAGTGAACAAGGAAGATTCTTCAATAATTTAAAATTATCAAACTTTCCTCCAAGGGACCTGGTAATATATTTTACGTATATCACATGAATTGAATATTGCGATAATCCCTACAGGTATTTACGGAGCGCACTCTATGTTCAGAGTTTTCAAACATTAAGTCTTTGTGCTGTAGAATCCCACACGACACTGTTGTAGACATCTTCAAGTCAAGAAGTGTTTGTCCTCTCGACTGGATTCTGCATTTTCGGTCTGAACAGTGAATTGGTTCCTAATATCGTTGGCGCTATGAGTTCTTATCTACATAGTAGATAGATTTGTATTAGGGAAAAATATGCCCATTCACTACGAGCCGAGTATGCTGCACTTAAGAGATCTAATAAGATCGAAACGGCTGTATGCAGATCTTGAGTTGCGGTGACAATCTCTATAACTCGCTGTTGAATTATGAATGCAAGTTTTACGTTGCGGAATACATATAACTAGTTTCCTTGAAGGTTTGTTCGATAATTTTAAATTATTGAAGAGAGAATCCCCTCTCACCATAATTGATCTTGTCAAAAATAGATCTCTCGTTAATTATTATACCATTGGTATTGGTATTGGTAGGTGTGGATGGTGACTGATGCGCTGCGACCTTATTAGATCTATTGTGCCCCATCTTCTTCTGCTTCTCGAGGTGTTATCGTTTACAGCAGCCCCTCAAGCCTCAATACCTTCAGGAATTTGAGGATTTTAAGGGGTTCTATTCGTGGTATTTCTTCTACAGTCAGCTGGTATGATCCCAGTGTTTTCAGTCTTTCATGGTGTACAGCATAGCACTCCATCAGTATATGGTGGGGTGTTTCTGGACGTTCCTTGCAAAATCTGCAGGTACTGTCCCCCTCTAAGCATAGCTTCCTTAGGTGTTATGTGAGTCTGCAATGCCTCGTTAGTGATTGTCTTTAGACTAGTTTTGCTGAGGTTAATCAGTGTCTTCGATCTTGCTGGGTTGAACTTGCCGAGGAGATCTTTGGCCTGCCTCAGTCCTGGAAGTCTTTGCCAGTATGTTGCTCTCATTGCTTCTTCAGCCTTATTGAGTTCTTCTTGTAAGTAAGATTTTCCAAGTCCGCAGTAACACGGATCATTAAAGTTCTATGCGCATCTTCAAATCGCAAATTCATGAGTTGGTTAGATTGACTGACTAACAAAATATTCTTACCCCTATTGACTGTGCGGCCATTTTATGTTCTGCGGCTGTAACGCCATATTCATCTGGACACTTATTTTTCAGAATCATGGACACCACGGACCAACCCAATTCCATCTGTCAAGTGGAGCGCATCGAGATGTACCAGCTGCCCCCGCAGGACCCTAAATTATCGCTACCGTTCAACCTCCTCGAGGGAGAAGCTGTCAACCATCATGGGACCTCGCGAGACGGACTTATCCTTCTCACAAACTATCGGCTGTATCTTCAAATCGCCGGGAATCACCATCACGTCCCCCTGGGGATCATTGAAACCGTGGAACACAAGGAACTGTTCTACCTGCACATCGGTTGTAAGGATTGTCGAACTTACAAGTAAGACTAAAAAAAGTAACAGTTTTATCCGTTTTAAATCATCTTCGATCAGCTACAGGCATGGGGGTGTACATAGAAATAAACAATACAATTTTATATCGTTATGTCACTTCTGTATATTCAAAACTGGGTATAAAAAGATGAGATATAATAATAATGATAATAATAATAAGCTTTATTTCGAAATACAGTAGATGCCACAGAAATGTCTCAACAAATTGGAAAGGAAGAAAATCACAAAAACATACACCAGAACTCGAAACAGGGTCAAAAACAAAGTTACAAACTAGCTACATGCAATTACTGTATAGCATGAATTCAGTTGTGCTATATGGCTCAATTCTAACAAGACGATTATAAATTTCTGCCTTATATTTATTAAAATTCTTTTCACTTTTAATACTGGATGGAAGTTTGTTGAAGTATTTTATGCAGCAGTATAGTGGCCCTTGTTCCTTTTTTGCCAGCTTATGCATAGGAAAATCCATGTCCAATGTGCGGGTATTGTAAGCAGTATTTTTGTTCTCTTCAAACCTATTTTTGTTTTTAAACAAGAATAGGAGACATTCTTGAACATGAATGGCAGCAGCTGTAAGAATTCCTCCGTCTCTAAATTTACCGAATATGTAACAGAAGATGTTTATAACATGAGGGGACAATTTAAAATTTTAAATTATTAAAGAATTTTCCTTGTTCACTTTATGTAATGTATGAAATTGATTATGGTCAACAAGTATGTTTTTCATGATTTCACCCTTCATAACAATTGATGTTCTTGATTCATAAGGCACTCTGAGGATATCTATTTTATTTACATTAAAAATATGCATTTTGAAAAATCTCACGTGAGATTCGGGATGGGGAAAGGGTTCGAGCAAAATCTAACGACATATCACCGAGGGAGAGGGAGGGAGGTTTTGAAAACTCGCCAAAATTGCCTCACGTAATAAATGGTTGCCCCGTAAGCTTATAGCAGACTCAACCGTTAGTCCAGTATAGTGTTGTATGTGTACGAATGTTACGCATTTTTTCTTCGTAGGTGTACATTCGAAAATAATGAATCTTGCCTGATATGGTGCGACAAAATATTGAAAGCCGCCGATCCACCGAAACAGCTGAATCAGCTTTTTGCGTTTTTCCACTTCGCCCACTTCAGAGGTAGCGAGGACCGTATTCAAAAGCCTTACTGCTTCGATCTCAAAAGCTTCACAATGGAGGTGAGTAAAATTCATTTCACTATACGAACTTTTCCAACGATTCGAGTTTCCATCTTCTTAAATCATCGATAATATTTCACGTGAAATTTCGGACAGAATTATGTGTGATTCAGTTTATTATCTTTGTAAAACGTTTCGCCCTTTTCAGGACTTTATCAAGTTTAATTTTGAATTTGAACTACTAAGCGTGTTATATTGACATTATAGTTTAGCCGATTAATAATTATATTTAGAGGAAAACACCTGAAATTTTAGTTGTTAGCATTACAATGGCTTTTTGATCAAGAATTTCGTTTTCCAATTGAGTTTGTTAATATCTTGTTCAAGTTGGAAAGATAATATATATTTTTTCCGTAAAAAGATTCTGATAGTGTATCCTTTGATAAAGTCAAAATAATAAACATTAGGGGCAGAACCAATTTTTAAATTTACCTACAATTAAGTTGCCAAAGCCCAGTGATGCCAACTCCGGAGTTTTCTTCCCAAGTTTAGGGGGGGGGAGTATATAGAGGGGGTATTTTTAGGGTTGAACTTTTTATTTGTATTTTTTAACAAGTTTCACAGTAATCAACAAAACTAAAAGAGAAATTTGATCCGATTGTATGATCTACTGGCTCTGTTGTAAATGGAGCGTCGTTGGGGAGTTTTGGTTTGAATTTAATGGTTTTTAAAATTGCTTGGGGAAAGTTTTCAAACAGTTGGCGACACTGCAGAAGCTAGCCATAAACATATGTCGGCTCGGATATGATTGGCCAGTCTAGTTGTTCATTCACCTGCAGCAACCTAAAATCAAAATATCAACTTTATTCAAGCTCAAAGCTTTTCTCATCTATATTTTTCTGTGATGACCTCTTCAGACTTTTGTATCTTAACTATTCTCTTACCTTTCAGATGGAAAGATTGCAATTCGAGAACTCCTTATGGCGAATAAGTGAAGTCAATATAAACTACGAAGTCTGTTCAACATACCCTCCGTACCTTCTGGTTCCCAAAGACATAGACGACGAGGAACTCAAGAAAGTAGCGAAATTCAGAAGTTCGCGAAGAATTCCCGCTGTCGTATGGAGGTGAGTTTTCACGTTCACTGCGATAACGTAGAAGCTCTATCAACATTTTTCCCGGTTTCAGGCACACGAAGAACGGTGCAATAATCGCCAGATGTAGCCAACCTGAAGTTGGTTGGTTTGGTTGGAGAGGGGAAGAAGACGAAAAGTTGATTCAATTGATATCCAAAAATATCGATGACAAAAAACAGGAAAAAAAGGTCAGTTGTGGATAAAATTGCTAAAATACAGCACAAAAGTTCATCGGGTTTGACAAATCTATATTTCAGAAAGTATTACAAATAGCATAATAACTTTGTGTTTATAGACAGAGAAAATAGTAAACTTTTTGCGGATATCATTTAATATGTTCAATGTGGGCTCATGGAGTCACAAAGCAGACATCCAAACGATAGTCCAGTTCAACCCGTACACTCAGCAACATGTCTCGGTCAAGACTGTTAACAACATCAGTAATGCGTATTCTGAGTTCATCCATTGTTGGTGGTAGGGGTGGTACATAAATCCTATCTTTCTATGATATATCCCAATAAAAAAATTGCTTGGTGCCATATCAGGAGAATTAGGAGGCCAAATCTGCTTCAGCACAACAATGAGGAATTGGCTCATTTAGATACCGACGCACCTTATAATAATAATAATAATAATATATTTATTAATCCTTTTGGACATCTTTACAAAATGTATAGGACAAGTCACAAAGTATAATATCATACATACTTATTATGCCCGGCGTAGCTCCATCTTGTCGGACTACGAAGTACATAACGATATAGGCATCTGAAAATAAGAATGCAGCGCCGATGTGGCCAGTCGTAGAACTATAAATATTGACATTGGAATATTTATGTTGTATTTGTTGTGTGTTTATTTGTGTTTTTGAAATATAATTTTACCATAAATATAAAGACTTTTCAGGCTTCTTTAGTGAACAAGTGTGTTACTGTGTATGTATTCTCATTGCTATTGAGGCGATAGGTGATTATCATCATTTGTTTTGTAGCCAAATTGAGAGAAATCTTAGGTTAGATCATGAGATGAATATCTTAATTCTCTGATTGACTCGTTCAATATGTACTCTAGCAGCTGCTATTTTGGCATTCAACAATGCTTCTTCTGTAGTCAACTGTATTTTGTCTTTCAAAAATGGTGGCCTGATCAACTTTATTTTAAACTGTTGACAAATATCATCTATCGAGAAACCTTTGTCCACCATAATAGCATCCTGTGAGCTTTCTAACTTTAAAATTAAGTCACTTTGTTGGAAAATCGTTTTATCAGATGCTCTTACCCCATATGGTTCACTAATATAAGTAATTAAACCTCCAGGAGAAACACCTGTCATGAATTTCACTGTGTTAGTAGATTTATACTGAGAGTAAAACCTGATCCTGCAGCAAAGGCACTTTGGTTTCTGTATAAAAATTTCTGTACAGTCTAAAATGATTCGAGTATTTTGAAAACTTTCAAAACATTTTGGCATGTTTTTCTGTATTTCAGAATATTCTGGGAATCTTATGACACAACTAAGAACTCTACTCATAATGGGTAGCATTTCATAAATATATTTTTGGCATAATTCTTGTGAAATGCCAAATAAAAGAGATAATGTCACATATGTAAGGTCACATTTCAATTTTGTCAATATTAAAACAATACGCTGTTTGATTTTTAATCTATGTGACCGTTGATCACTGTAAACAGATTGTACTGCTTTTACTATTGTATCTAATAGTTTTATATTATTGAGACCAGTGAAACTGTTTAGAGCACTATCTGTAGTTATCAGATCACACAAAGTAGAGACTTTAGGAGTATTCCTTTTTCCCTTCTACACAAACACGATATTTATCACCAGCTGGAGGAAAAGCATGGAAATTCACATTTGAACATTTCTTTTCCCAGGAAGAGCACTGAAGAACTGAACAATAACGATTCGAACGAATATTTGTAAAAAATCACACAAAAACAAACACAAAACAAAGGAGAACGTAAGAACTATGTCAAGATTTTTAGTTATTCTGATTGTCACCAGGCGGCGTAGCGCTTATTTTGATTCGCCTATAGGATGCACCGATAAGAGTTTTTTATGAAAGGTTAACTTACACTTTTGTGTTGCATAGACATTCAGTTTTGGAGAATCCTCTTCATGTTGCTCAATGGCATGTGGTTTTTCCATGCCCCATATCTGAAGGTTCATTTTGCCACTTAAATGAAATCTCTCTTCGTCGCTGAACACCAGACGGTGAATATTTTCGTCGTCCTCCATAATTTCTTGTATGTTATTACAAAATTTGAATTGGTTGACATAGTCGTACGATTTGCACTATCTGTATACGGTACAGTTGGAATAGTCAAATGATCAATACAATTCTCTGTGGAATGGCAAGTGCACGCCCTCTTCTGGACTGTTGTGGCGAACACACACACAAATGATAGTTGCGTATCCAAAATATGGCAGAATATAACTACTGTCTTTTGTGTAATAACAAAAGCGGTATCCAGCTACTATTTTTGTCGCATAAAATTCTCTAATAATTGGCCAATGGTCTTTCAGTGATTTTACGTTTAATAAGTGAACCTGTGGTTTGGAATCTTCTATACAATGTCTACATACATGTCACTTACTTTTCTATCTGTAATACTACACCGGGGATGGCGAACCTTTATCACCTTACCAATTTATAAATAATATTTATGAAATTAGTGCCACACTAAAATTGTCTAATATAAATTAGGATTATTGTATTTTCTCCTTTTGTTTTTATATTTTCCTCACTTTCATTCTTATTCAATATAGAAAGAATGAAAATTTTCTATACAATTTTACGAATATAGTATTATTTTAAAAATCTCTTACAATTTATTAAGGGTAATTTCAAGTTTTTATAGTATACACTATCATTTATTTTTCAATGTCGTTCCTGTTACTGCCTCATAGATGTTAAAGATTTTATATCTGGATTATACTTTGTTATATTCGAAAATAAACGTGCAGAGCTGGATGGATTTTCGTTGATAGATTTAATGCGATTTTTTGAATCGTTTATTTCAATATTTTAATTTTTTTAAAATTGTTTATTTCAATATTTCAATTTTTTTTTGAATTATCAAAATTATATTTTTGTGCATTCCATCAACATTTTCTTGTGTGTCATCTACAGCTCGAGTGCCGTTCACCATCCCTGCACTATACTAATAATAAGATAGATATACACCGAATTTTCTAGTTCAGATAATTTGAGATATTTGTTGATAACGATCTGTTTTTCCAGGTACTTATTTTGGACGCCCGTTCATATGCTATTGCCGTGGCCAATAGGGCACGGGGAGGAGGTTGCGAATGCCCAGAATACTATTCTAATTGTGATATTCAGTTTATGAACTTGGCCAACATACATTCCATCCGAAAAAGTTTCCACGCTCTACGACTATTATGCATATCGTCCACAGATCAAACGTTAGTTCAAATTTTCAATTTCAACCTTCGAGTGTAAATAGGGCATTTTCACATTTGAAAACAATATGAAAACTATAATGAAGCAAGTGACAAAGTATATGATGAATTCATTATCATCATCATATATAGTATGAAGTAAAAATTTATTTTCCAAATTATGAAGGTATATTCCCACTGTTGAAATTTGATATAAACTTATATATAAAAATCGATTTCAAAATAATGCTTTTAAAAATATTCAGTGGTTAGATATTATTTTATCAACCAATGACAAATAAATTGACCATGTATCACTATCTAATGATTCTCTTATTTACATTTCATTATTTTTCAAATAGATGTGAGATTCGTCCCGCTATGTTTTAGAATGTTGTTTAAGTGTTTTCAGTTTGTATTATATGAAACTCCTAACGATAAAAGTAATTTAATATTCATAAAAACCTGAATGTAGAAAGGGATTTAAAAAAATTGTGTGAAAAAATATTCTGTGGTTAGGTACTACATAATGCTCCTGTCGGCAAGTGAATTGACTGAGTAGGAGCCTACTCATCAGCTCTTATATTCCATATCTACACATTTGTTTACTCTTTTTATTCAAAAATCTTATAATTGTTTCTGCTAAATGAAAGGACCCCGCAAATTTTAAGTGGAAATTGGGTTTCACTCAATGTTTCTGAAATTTTGGGCTTAGATTCTCCAGAGCACGTGGATCAAAAGTCTCAATGGGCAGAAAGCGCCAAAATGCTTTCTTTTTTCTGTACAGTATGCTGAATTTGCAAAAAAAATTAACAATTTGCAAACATATATACATATAAGTATAAACGCGTGTGTTGTATGTGTGTGTGTGTGTGTGTGCGCGCGCGTGTGTGTGCGCGTGTGTGGGTGTACGTGCGCGTGTGTGTGTGAGAGTGTGTTGTGCGTGTGTGTGCGTGTTTGTGTGTGTGGGTGTACGCGCGCGCGTGTATGTGAGAGTGTATGTGCGTGTGTATTTGCACGCGCGTGTGTGTACGCGCGCGCGTGTGTGGGTGTGCGTGCGTGTTTGTGTGCGTGTGAGAGAGAGTGTGTGCGTGTGTGTGTATGTATGCGCGCGTGTGTGTGGGTTTGTGTGCGTGTTTGTGTGTGTGTGGGTGTACGCGCGCGTATGTGGGTGCACGCACGCGCGCGCGTACACGCACACAAACCCACATACACGCGTGCACACATACACACACGCGCGCGCGCGTACACCCACATACACGCGCGCCCGCGCGTACACCCACATACACGCGCGCCCGCGCGTACACCCACGCGCGTACACCCACGCACACACCCACGCACACACACACACGCGCACACACACAAACGCGCGTACACCCACGCCCACACACGCGCGCGTGCACACACACACACACTCTCTCTCACACACACACACACAACACACGCGTTTATACTTATGTGTATATATGTTTGCGAATTGTTAATTTTTTTGCAAATTCAGCATACTGTACAGAAAAAAGAAAGCATTTTGGAGCTTTCTGCCCATTGATCCACGTGCTCTGAAGAATCTAACCCCAAAATTTCAGAAACATTGAGTGAAACCCAATTTCCACTTGAAATTTGCGGGGTCCTTTTCGTCTCACTGTGTTGTACAAGGTGATCCAAATAGTTGTTACATTTTTGAAATCAAATTTTAAAAAATTAAGCTGATTGATTGTGACAAATTTATTTTTAAAACTTACAAAAATTCTTGGAAATTTATGTTTTAAAAATTACGTTGTCTAAATGTGCCCCATTTCTGTCTTGGCACTCTTGAAGCCGACCTCTAAAATTTTCCATAACACGGCGGCAAGTGTGCAGTTATGGCTTCCATTTCTTGTCGAATATTGTTATTTAGGTCTTCCAGGGTGGTGGGTTTGTTGCGGTACACTTGACTTTTAAGATATCCCCATCAAAAAAAATCACAGGGAGTCAGGTCCGGGCTTCGGGGGGCCACTGAATGTCTCCCTTCGAGAAATCAATTTTCCTGGAAAAAGCGCTCGAGCGACGGGCAAAGAGAGATTCGAAGTGTGACAGGGGCTCCGTCCTGTTGGAACCAAGTGTCACGAGTGTTTCCTTCAAATTCTTGAAGAGCGGGAGTAAAAAGGGTTTGAAGCATGTCGACATAATGCTGCGAATTGATCGTAACTGCGCGGCCTTGGTGGTCTTCAAAAAAAAAAGACCGTTTATTCCGGATCTCCACATTGCAACCCAAACTGTGACCTTTGGGCTATGCAGAGGCCTTTCATGTTTTTTCTTAGGGTTTTCCGCACACCATAGCGACAATTTTGAGTATTGACATGGCCATTCAGGTGGAAATGAGCCTCATCGGAGAATAAGATGTTGTCGACTTCTGGAAATCTATTCATTATTTCGTTAGCGAATAAAAGTTTATCAGCAGGGTCCCTCGGCTTCAATTCTTGCACTAACTGAATCTTGTAGGGGTGCATGTGTAAATCTTTGTGAAGGATGCGAAGCACCGACGATCTCGAGACATTTAATGCTGCTGCGCGCTTTCGTGTCGATAAGTTCGGTTGTCGGCGCAGAGGCACTCTCGCTCTTTCAATGTTTCCAGTGGTTCTCGCTGACATTTGACGACCAGGGATGCGTTTATTTAACGTTGAACCAGTTCCCTCAAACTTGCGAACCCATTTCGTAATCAACGGAAGGCTTGGACATTGCTGAACATCGTGCAAATTGCAATGTTGTCGAGATCCACGGCGAGCAATAGTGGCAGAATTGTTGTTGCGGTAATACTCGCGTACACTAAACGAGCGCTCCTCTCCCGTGTAGCACTGCATGGTTGCTAAATTTCCCAAACTATCGTTCGAGTCCGACCGCACCATAATACCCCTCCTACCAAATTTTCTACAGCGCTACCAAATATTAACAACTCTTTGGACCACCCTGTAAAATACTGTTTTAGTGTTTCCAGTTTATATTATATGAAACTTAAAAGATAAGAGTAGGTGCAAAACTGCTGTCACTTATTTTATAAAATAATTTTTTTATTATTTGTGTTGACATACATTAATTAGTGTATTTTAAGTAATTATATTAGTGTATGCAAATGGTTTTGAGAATGTTTCCAAAGAGCAAATTGAGAAATATTCAAACCGATTCTGATTATCAGTTGTTCACATCGGGTGTTCTTATTTTATTTATTTATTTATTTTCTTCTTGCTAACACAATTCAAAAATTTGTAATAACCAACGTCACAACAGCTTATGAGTATATAAAATTTGACAAAATAACAAATTATTAACACAAATAGGTATAAATATACATAATATAAAAGGGTTGTACTACACAACCGACAATAAAAAGAAAATACCACAACAATACCGACAAATATCAAGATAACAACTTCAAAGTTAAAGGAATATAAGCATTTGTTTTTTACAAATCTTGAGGCTGCCCTTTTGAACCTATCAATTCCCTCCACATTCCTAATATCAGCGGGTAAGAGATTATAGGCCTTAATACCCCGATAATAAGCACCTTTTTCAAAAAACGTGGAATTATCTAAAGGGATCCGGAGTTCTTCTCTACTTCTGGTGGATATGACCATGTTATCAGCATAACCGTCCTGATTAGTCGAGAACATGTGCATGTTTTTCCTAACAAAGATGACAAGTGCTAAAAAGTATAGTCCAGGGACGGTTAGTATATCTAATTCTGTAAAGAATGGCCTGCACGAAGTTCGTGGATGAAGACCAAGCATACACCTGATTATTCTTTTTTGAGTTTTAAATATGGTATCAGAGTATCTGGATGCTGCCCAGATGGATATTCCATAGTTAAGCAGGGACTGCACGTGTGCTAAATAAAAGAGTTGAATGCAGTGCAGTGACATGCAGTCTCGAAGCCTGCGTATTAAAGCACATGCACTGTTAAGTTTTGATTGAAGTTTTGCAATATGTTGCTCCCAGCTGATACAGGAGTCAATATGGATGCCTAGAAATTTTATGGAGTTTATATTTGGTATAGTTTTATGATTATGATTAACATATAATGATTCAGTATTCATCTTGTGTTTATTAAACACTATAAGTCCCGTCTTATCGCTATTCAGTCTAAGGCAATTTTTCTCACACCAAGTGGCCATTTGCTCCATCACACGAGAACAGCCCACCGACACGCCAGCGAGACCCCCGCTCGACAGCGAGCTGGGAAGGTCATTGACATACAATAAAAAGAGCAAGGGTCCCAGTATAGAACCTTGGGGAACGCCCCTCCGAACCAAAGTGCTCTTGGAATAATGATTTCGCCCATCATGGGAAATGGACACAGTCTGACACCTATTTTTTAAATACGAGGCAATCAGACATGCACACAGGCCCCTTACCCCATACCGATCCAATTTTATTAGCAAAAGTTCATGATTAATTGTGTCGAACGCCTTTGAAAGGTCAAAAAAAAGGCCTGCGACCCTATCATTTTTATCAAGATTTGCAATTATGTCTGAGACTGCTGTAAATATTGCCATATCTGTAGACCTTCCAGGAAGGAAACCAAATTGACTGGTGTTAAGGATGTTACATTGGATAATAAATCGCAGTAATCGATTATATATTACTCTTTCAAAGATCTTCGACACTGATGAAAGTAGTGACACTGGTCTATAGTTCGACGGACCGTGTACATACCCCTTCTTGAATATGGGCACAACCCTTGCAATTTTCAATTGATCTGGAAACACTCCTAATGCAAGACAATTATTTATGATATGCACCAATGGTGTACAAATCATATGAGCAATGTGCCTCAGTAGAAATGTTGGAAATTCATCGACTCCAGAATAGTATTTATTGGATAGTGCCATAATAATTCTTAACAGTTCATTATAATCTACTGGTTGCAGATATATAGTAAGTGGGTTATGAAAATTTATGCTTTGATTTATATTATCTACATTATGTTTAATATTTTCTGACAGATCAAATTGATTTTTAAGAATATTTAAGATTTCAGTGGGATTTTTGACAATCTGATTGCTTTTATTGCGAAGAATTAGGTTATGCTGTGATTTGCTTTTATTACTTATATATTATTATATATTTTCTTTAATCACATTACCGATTTAAAAAAAATGTTTTCTTTATAGATGGCACAGTCAATTAGAAAACACCAAATGGCTTCTGCATATGTCCGGACTCATGAAGGCGGCCGTTATTTTAGTAACCGCAGTAGATTCACACGCTCGTCCAGTTGTGGTTCACTGTTCCGACGGTTGGGATAGAACGCCGCAAATTGTTGCGCTTTCTCAGCTCCTCCTAGACCCATATTACCGAACTGTCGAGGTAAAAATTCACTGAAATGCGAGAATAGTCCAAAAGTACCCGACCATGCAAAGCGGTAAAGTTTATTGTTTGTTTTCCGAGGACCGTGGGTTCGAGTCTCAGCTTGGGTGTTGTTTATGTCTCATGAAATTTTGTGGTTCAGAAATGTGTATATATGTTGAATAATGACTTAGAATCTAGCCCATTGGCCGTTCGTATTGAACTGTAGGTCTGTAGTATAAAAAACAAAACAAAAAACGTGTGACACTCGGGGACTGCCGCGGTAAAACTATTGCATAGCATTTTTTATCAACTGATGCTATTATAATTGAGGCGTTGACATTGAACAGGAGGTAAGTGCCAAAATTGCCGAAAATAATTTTTTTCACTGAAACGATTCTAAATGCCAATGCCAATAGCGTGGAAAAAAAAGGTGAGTGCCTATCACCTCTCGTTTAGTTTTGAGCGGTGTCACAAGATGCCGCTGGTGGCAACAGAACTATCTATGTTATCACCTAAAACACAGTGCCATGAAGTTCAACAAAAAAAATAAATTCCAAATTTACCATTCGAATGTGTATTCACATCTGATTTACTTAGCTGCTTTTTGGGGCCAAGCAAGACAACAATATATCAATAGATTACAAATAGCCCAGAATAAAATAGTTAAAACTTTATTTAATTTTCCATATAGGACAAATACAACAATGCTTTACAAAGATCTAAAAATTTTGAAAGTCCCTGATATAGTTAAACTGGATAGTGTCAAAATTATTTACAAAATCAAAAACAACCAAACTGAAACAGAAGTCAATCTAACTCAAAATTGTGACATACATTATTACAACACGAGAAGAAATCAACATTTCCACATACTACCAAATGCAACTAATGTTGGGAAAAAAAGGACTACATTTCAACCTCTACAATGGTTCAACAAAATTCCCGAACATATTAAAAACAGTCCGTCCATTGACAGTTTCAATAGAAAGATGAAAAAACTCCTCCTAGAGAACCTATGATTTGTAAAAAGTGATCTCTTCCTCTGACTACAATAGTTATTTAAGTTAAAAAAATTTATATAAGTTACTAAAATGTTAGGACATGCATGTCACTCATACAATCTTACACGTTATATAGTCTTCCAGCGACCGTTGGCGTGTACGTCACCAATTGTATATGACGTCGATCGTGAACACTGTTGCCAGACGTAATAAATAATCTTAAATCTAAATAGCTAACCCAATTTTCAACAGAATGGGATATCTTGCATGTTTGACATGGCGGGGATTTTTAGCGGTAAATTCAAATTGACCATTATTCCCGACCAGAACTGTCTATCTATATGGAATCCATATTCATCGATCGATAAATCAAACTTAATTACAAAATCTTCTAGGTTACTCGGCGACTGTCAAACGTGAAATGCCGATTACCGGCGCGTTGGTCGAGAGGGTCCGACAACATTGCAAATTTTTCAATTAAATGACAACTTAACAAACATTCAACTTATTTTTATTACTCGGAATGTTAGTTTTTCTTGAGAAATACATACGATTTGATATGTTAAGAACAGAATATTTGTCGAAATGGATGATCCGGTCACTATCACCATATAACTACTTTTTCAGAAAATTACTTACGACAGATATGAATTTTGACCATTTCGAATTTTATTTATTTGGGTAGGCAGCCTTGCGTCGTTTTGCGCATGACTGTGACGTACACGCCAACTTAGACTGGACAGACTATACTCATTATGGATCTTGTTATCTCTTAAGCGCCCTGTAAACGATCAAACTTGTTTGTCAAATTGTAGGTGTTTGTCAAATTATTTGATAGTCTATGGCTTTGTTTGATGCGTTTGTCAAACAATTCACCAATTCACATGTTTGAAGTGTTTGATGGAAAAATGGATTGACGGCATTTTTGACAACTAAATTCAAAACCCTACTGCTCATTTTTCATAGAACGCGTCACGTCAACGAAAAAACCGTAACTAAGGAAGAATTTGACAAATTTGTTTGATTTTTGGTTTGATCGTTTATGCCATTGCTTGAAGAACACGTGAAGTTTGTCAAACAAATTTGATCGTTTACAGGCCGCTTTAGAGTACTTGAATAAATAAAAAAAAAGAATGACTGTTTGCTTTGCAAAGGTGACAAGTGCCGCAGCATGGGTTCACCATACATTTATAAAGATATTTGTAAATAATCTTTGAATCTTTTTTTTTACATTATTATCTAACAATGTTTGCATGTAACCGTATAGTAAATACATTTTCTACTCCAAAAGGTGCGTTCTTGTTTTTTATTCATGTATCAATTTGGTTTTTTGCTCCTCCTGGAAAATTTAAGTTTTGGCACTTACCTCCTTTTCATAGTCAACGCCTCAATTATTTATTTACTTTTTTATTAATGCAGTATTTTTTTCTTTTTCTCTGATATTAATACACTTTTCGAGCGTGGTGACCGATAAGAAAATTTTTTTCTTTTATCGAATATATGAGAAGTTAATATTGTTTAAAATATTTTTATTATCTTACAATACATGTAGGTTATTCAGGAATTTTTATCATTGAAACTATAGGTTTATGGTAACTGAAATAAGAAGATATCATATATTCTCTTCCAATTTTGGATTCGGAGAAATGTAAATTGCTACCATGACTATGTGTAGGCCATTTCTAAGTTTGCATAAGCACGCACAAATATCTCCAACAAATGAGCACCTAACATTAACATCGCTGACGTGTGCAATATTTATATCAATATTCGGAGTTCTACATAGGTATACCTATGTATACATATATACCTACATGTATACTTACGAGGCGCACATGCGGTGAGTGTGGCATTATAAAGATATGATAGATACCTATACACCTATATACTTTCTCACAAACAGCTGCTTACGTATTCGTCCGATTTCGGAGCAGCTCGTCTCGATCCGTGCGAGCTTCGTACAGTCGTACCATATACATACACGTTAAGCGAACGCTCGGTCGATCTACATGGTAGGCGGAGTGGGGGGGAGGGTGTTAGGTTTTATTTTCGTTACGGAATTTATTGATTCGGTCGTCGAGCTCAAAGCGATAAAAGCTATGCAATAGCTTAAAAATTAGAAAAATATATATCTATTTCTCAACATAGTCTCCTCTTACATTTGTTTTGACTATCGCAATAATAACTGGTCTATGTTGAAACAATTTTTTTACTTCAGCGACCGTTTTTTTTATTTTGAATTCATTGGCTTTGATCATAGTTATTAACCAGCAGAAATACAGAGATTAATCAACTCCAAGGTGCTTGTCACTTCATTTTATAAGTACTACACTGTAATAAGTTCGCATAGCAGTGAACGTTGATTGTTTTCACTTTATTAAGAATATAAATGAAATTTAAAATTACAGAACTTTGACTTTGTGGAGCTGATTCACTTATAGCTTATTGATTCCACTGTTCCTTTGTTTCATGTGTGAAGTGATGGATCAGTGTTTCATTCATTGTTAAGTTTCTACTAAAAACTTGCCGTTATTGCTATAGAACATCTTCAAACACATTAGAGACATTAACTCACTTCCCCAGAGTAGAATATCACTAAACTTTCATACTAATGAGACTTTTCAAATGTAACAATTTCAGCATATAACGATAACTATTTTTTTGTAACAAATTCAATGAGACTGTTCACTTTTGATAACTGTCAAACAAATAAACTATTTATACGAAGCGAAAATCTCATTAGGTTAGGTTATTAGCGTGTTCAAAGAAGTGTCATTAGGTTGGTACTTTTTATTTTTATCGAACAACAACCGCCATCTATACGTCGGGTCGGGTAGTTCTGGGACTATATTCATAACAGTATGTTATGTACTCTGTATAATAGAATATGATCTTATATATTGTCTTTTAGGGTTTTCGAGTACTCATCGAGCGGGAATGGCTTGCGTTCGGTCACAAATTCGCCGACAGATGCGGTCACTCCACAGGCAGCGAAGATCCAAACGAAAGGTGTCCAGTATTTCTTCAATGGCTTGACTGTGTTCATCAGCTGCTCAAGCAGTTTCCGTGCGACTTTGAGTTTTCCGAATCTTATTTGGTGAAACTTGCGCAGCATACATATTCCAATTTATTCGGCACGTTTTTGTGTAATACGTTGCAAGATCGACTTAAAATAGTCAACTACCGTACGTTTTCTGTTTGGGAATTCCTTAATTCGCCAAGATTCAAGAACCATCTCTACGAACACACCGGCAGTTTTACCACTCCGAAGGTAAGTGAATAAAACTTGTTTTTCTTTTAATAATGTCAATTGACTGCTCTCTTGACATTCGATGGGACATTGTTCGAAAATATAAATCAAATAAGTACAATATTTGGCTTGATTTCACTACAATTACTACATTTATTCGACAAATATATTTCAGGCTATTGACCTATTATCAAAAGTTTTCTTAGTTAGAAAACTGTTCCTAATGGGTGATTAGACCGACCCAAGTAACAATTTGAAGACAGTTTCTATTTATTTCGGTTTTAAAAATGCTTTAATATGTTCAATAAATCGACATAGGACTTAAAGTAACCTTAAGATAAACTAAAAGTTCTTAAAGACCACTTTTTCTTGAACAAAGAATTTAATGCACTCTTTAAATCAAAATAAAAAGGCTATTTGCTCTTAATGTCCTATTGATCTTATACTGGTTTTATGTTACTCTTAACATTGGCTATTTTAAAACTATTTTGCTATTATTAAGAATTAAATAGCAAGTTGGTTTTATAACAATCCGTTCAGGGAAAAATAGTTTTAATGCAGGTTTATGGAGTACCCTTGTTGTATTCTTTTAACCCCATTAGGAACACTATTTTATACATTCAATATAATACTACATTAAATCCAAAAACATAATTTTTACCTTTTAATGAGTACATTAAGAGTATTATTAAGTTTAAAGGTTTCAATTTAGTCAATTTGGTTAAAAGAAATACCTTTTGGTCTTTGGACGACTTCATTAAAACTAATTAAATATCCCCTCCACATTCAGATGAATGTGGAGGGGATATAACTGAGAGAAGCTCTTTTCAACCAGTGCAAGAAAACCATAGTGCAATTGAATCTAGCGTTATTATAAAGAATGTCCTTTCACTTCATCTTTCAATCTGTTCGATTATGCAATGCCTGGGAATTACAGAAAGAAATCTACTAAAACGACGATCAAATTCAAAATGATGAATTTCAAAACGACAATGAACTCATAAAAATCCGCTTTTCTGCGAAGAGCTTAGAGAACTGGCAATCCTTTCAAACATGAGCCAAGGCACTGTTAAACAATATTAGAACTCATTAGTAAACGATTTCCAAAGACTATTCTTGAGTAAGATCCGCAAAAATCTTTTTTTGTGAGGTTAGGATTCCATTTGAGCGCAAGACCACTTTAAATCAATAAGGTCAAAATTTGAACATATTAAAGCATATTGGTTTTGAAAGGAAACGTAAACAGACTCCTGTGGGAGTCATTGGATTTATAGTGGTTAATAAAACGCTGTTTTAAATCTTGTGAGATTTGAAACATTTAATAGATGAACAATTAGTTTTAATCTAGATCACGCCATGTTTTACTGCAATAAAGACTCCGCCATTTTGGACTTTTTCAATAGTAAACGAAAAGAATACTATTATTCAAATAATTGCGTCTTGTATCGTCTTGAAATACTGAAGAACGGTATGTCGAAATATGCCATTTAGTTGAAAATATGCATTTAGATCCTTAGATGCAAATTAAAATTTGATGATATTCTTCCAATATTTTTTAAATATGGAAAATACATTAAATGAGTGGCGCTCGAGTTATGTTGAAGTATTTTATTACTTTTTATCAGAAAAGTGCCATTCGTTGGTGAATTTTTCACCATAATAGTTTTGTTCCTAATATTATTTTATGATATGCTTAGTATACGTACCTATGCGGTTTAAAATATTACCACTCTGCCGGCCATTATACATACTTAAAAGTTGTCGAGTGTTAGTAATCAAAATAAAACTCTTTTAGGATTCATTAATTATTTTTAAGTTAATTTAGTCCGCGTTGAATACTTTTTGAGAGCAAAATGTCAGATAATAAGTTTTAATTTATGTATTTGAAGTTGCCTTGAAGAACACTCTAGGAATATAGAATTAAAACTTAATGGTTTTAATACAGTTTTGAAATTTAGTCTTGAAGGCCTTTTTAGGATGGGCCCTTTTTGGCTAGAAGCTGCTTTATGATGGTCTCAGGGATGTCTTGAAGATCACTTGATTTTATTCGAAATTTTATTGTATAGTTTTAAAGCGATCTTGAAGATCGGAAAAAAGCATTAATGTTACTTGGGGAAATATATATGTTGAGTAAATAAGCCTATTTCAGTGGAATCAAGCCACGTATTCTACTTAGTTAATTTATATTTTTGATTTATGTTTCATCAACATGAATTTCTTCAAATTAATAAAAAAATTATTATAGTTTGTAGTAATAAGAGTGTTGCAGCCTTTGTATATTCAAAAAAGGTATAAATAAACTTACAGAAAATCATTGCGTCTTTATAAACGATTATAGAAGCCACGATATTCTGAATATAAAGAATAATAGTTTTATAGATTTTGATAATCCAGAAATAATCATTAGGATCATTAAAGCAGTAATATACATAGATAAGTTGTTGCATTTTCGAATCAGTTAAAAAACTTGATAATGGGTTAATAGCCTGAAACATATATCAAGTAAATAAAGTAATTGTCATTGTATTTGATTTGGGAAGTTTAAGTTTTCTAGTATAATTCGGATGTATAATTCAAATATCAAAAATTTCGAGAAGGTCAATACCTAAGTCTCGATACGTAAATAACTATTAAACCACTTTATTTGGAGAACTTTCGCGACAAATGCTGATCTAAAATGAAGTGAAAATCACAAATCATTTTGTGTTTAATTTTACATATATCTGACTTTTTTTCAAGGTTATATGGCCTCAAACCAACGTGAGAGATCTTCATCTTTGGAAAGAAGTGTATCTTGGCACTATGGAGGCAAATTTTAGGTCTGAGTGTGGGTCAGAATCTTGTCCTGGTCCACCTGATTTACTAGCTTATCACATGATCAAAACGAGATCGTATAATGATCTGGCAGCCATGTCGGATTGTTATCAGGGCCACTTCAGACGGAACAGTGACCCCAGTTTAATTATCGAAAAGTAAGTATATTGTGTGTGTGTGTCTAAATATATATATATATATATATATATATATATATATATATATATATATATATATATATATATATATATGTATGTATGTATGTATGTATATAGTATATATCTATATATAATTAAAACATTAGCCAAAAAAATTCAAGCATAGGTAGGAGCAAAAAAAAATAAAATTATAATTTAACAAACCGATTTAATGTTACAAGCCAGAAAATTTGAAAAAGGATTTCGGAAATACATAAAATAGGAATATCTGAGTATCATTTTATCAGTAATATTGTTGTGTTTATTGGTTTTATAATATTTTCAATATTTGAGAAATTAATTTCTATTCCATCACCATAATGTAGCGAATATATTTATTCCTGCTTCGGATCTATATACTTGTGTAATTCGGCATTTTAATGCCCTTGTTCTTCCAAGGCTGTCTGTCTGAATATGATTCATATTGTAGTAAGAAGTTTGCTTAATATGTTTGAATGTTTTTTGTCATATGTGAATAATGATTATTGTTATAGATTCTTAAAAAGGATATTCATACTAACATTACACAATTTACTGAGTACCATCTGTGGCAATGGATATTTTGCCTCTTATCTTCTGTATCTATTAACGCCCGAATTGAAATCAAACATGTTTTTCACAGAAAATTATCCAATGTATCAATTCAAGAAACTCAGGAAAATTCTATTCAAGTCCAAGAAAATGGTCTGGTGCCCACGAACACCATAGTCGAGCTCGAAGAGACGCCGGACTCCGTCTTCGCCAAGTCGAACGGCGTCGGCCAAAATGGGGACCTGCATAACGGCCACTCCGATAAAATAGTGTCGAACGGCCGTCATCGTCATTCGACCATAAACAGCGAGGACGAAATCTTAATCGTCGACCCTTTTCTAATCGATAATGTGATAGTAAACGACAACGTCAAGACTGATGACGCGAAAAGTGACAGTTGCGGGGATAACGAGGTACACGAAATAGACGATGACATTTCGGCGCATAGAACTAAGTCGGATCTCGCGACAAACGGACACGACGAGAGGAGTGCGCAGTGTCCGGCCCTCGATATTAAGTCTGAAAGTGCAGTCTGTGATTCCGAGGCGATCGCGTCGTCGAGATGTACCGATTCTGTGCCGATACCGGTTCCGGTGACGAGAAACGGCGCTGATAGGTCGATCGAGACCAGTTCGGAAACGTTAGTGTCCGATAACATTATTTGTAGGTGAGTATGTGGGACGATGAATTCCCGACTCGGTCGTCGTTTTGTTTGAGAAGATCTTTGTTGTGAGAATCACTGCAAATTAGTCTGCTGTATTGCTCCATTTTGGCGTTGGTACCTTTTGAACGTGGGTTTGAATATTATTTTGGATTTCACTTTAATAGACCGGCAAAACTTACCGTTGATTTTAACTAGTTGAAAATGTAGAATAGTATCGTTAGGGTAAACGCACACTTATCCTCGCCGGACGTACCGAACGGATCGAAGTCAAGGAGGCCTCGCACATATATCCGCACCGAAAGAATCGACGCTCTGTCGTTCGAAACTGTATAGGCGCCATTCCATTGGGGCAACATGCAGCATGCTACACGTCGTCTTGTGTTTCCTATTTGTGCGACTATGTCGCACGAATTTAAAGACTGTCGAACGAGCAACTTGTCGCTCACTGTCGCATGCGCTTTGCAGCAAATGTTTGTGGTATGCACCTATATCATTTCAATAGAGGCAACTTCAGTTTGCGGCATCATGTCTTTTCGAAAGGATGTGGCTGCTGCATAGAAGGAAAAGAAGGAAGCCAAAGAGGTGGAGGAGACAATTATATGTTGGTGGTCAAAAAGCTCAGAAAGATTTATACAAAAAAGTGATAAAGCTCTGCTTCGAAATTTTACTCGAATGAGCCGAGAGGATTTTGAATACTTATTAAGGAAGATCTCGCAAAACCTGATAACTTTCTAGCAGCAATACCACCTCATGTTAGGTTATCAGTAACAATTAAGATATTTGGCTACCGGCGATAGCTATCCTTCACTTATGTAACTGTTCCGCATATTTGATATTTTATTATTCCATAACTCCGGAGAATTATGATAATTTTCAATGAACAAAGTAGTTTCCTTTTCCTCAATATTCCACTCCATGTCGGAGGATACAAGTCGCACCGAACCGATGACTATCGGATAAACGCCGACACTGTTCGACACGATGAATCTTGTCGAGCACTGACGCATGTGTCTGGGCAACACCGGTCAACATGTGGCATGCGTCATTGTCGCATGCTGCATGTTGGTTTATGTTGCTCCAATTGAAAGACCGAGTGTAGCATGCGTCATTGTTGTCGCATGCTACATGTCGCTTAAATTTTGCCCCAGTGGAATTGCGCTCTATGACGAACGCCGGATGCAAGAGCATCCGGCGAGTCGACCGCATCACCCTCGCCGAATCTGATGACGTCATCCGCATTCGTCTGCGATTTCTGGAGTTCTTATAGATTCGGACGATTCGATGCGGGCAGGTATGCGAGGTTTCATAGGAATTCATATAAAGAATTCTAAAATTCGTTCCGTCCGGCTCGTTCGGTGCGGATAAGTGTGCGTTTACTCTTATAATCCACGACAAAATAAAGTGTGTATGATTTGTTAATGTAGTGAGGAAAAGATGAAAACGTTAATTTTGTAATGAATATTCATCTGATTTTAAAGCTTCTATTACTTCATTTCTGTTGAGCTGTCAGATGCTTGTGATTTCAATATTCATTCGGCATTTTTAATAAAAGTGAATTCTTCTTAATACTTTGCTTAGGTGATTAATTTTTCGGTTATTATTCTCAAATCGTAACTCAAGAAGTTTTTAAATCATACTGGTCATTCTTTGATATTGAAGTGACGGGTTCAAATTATGAAATGAGTGATTTATTCTTTTTTATATTTTTCAAATATTATAAATTTGATAGTGTTAATTTTCATTTTGATAATCTGTAAGATTGACAGTTATACCTTTACTATTTTGTATTCATTTCCAAGCCCAAGCAATATAAGTATAAAAGGCTCTAAAAGAAAAACATCAAGTTGGATATAAGAATTTAAAAAATTCGTATTGTTATGCGATATGGTTTGAAAAATATTAATCTTACATTTCTTTAAAATCTTGCTTCAATTAAGGTCTATAACACCCTTCAACAAGTTTAATTTAGTGAACATTTTCAGTGGGAAAAATTAGCGTATATAATTCATTCAAATGATTCATCTTTAGTTTTCATGTTATACAAGTATTAGTGTCCAATTTTATATTTAGAATTTTTTTCTCATTATTTATTGAATGAAGTATCCTATCATGTAGTTCATCGTGCTTTCATATCTTTTTTACCCGATCATTATTTTGTGTTTTCCATGTTTCATGTGAATTGTATATCATCATTTTTCCTTCTTTCATTCAGTAGTTCATCGCCCAAAGAAATAAACGGATTCGAAAAAATTCACGCCCCATCTGAACCGATCGATATACCAGATGGTTGTAATCGTAACAGGAGCTGTGAGAACGGCGTTCTTAGTCTGCACAGGTAAATTTGTTTTCATTATTTTTGGGTTTTCATTTTCTCAGAATTTCGACCGATTAGTTCACATACGAAGAATAACATCTCATCGTTGTTGGTTCCGCATTGCTAATATTCCTCTATTATTTTAACTGAGATTGAATTCTCGAACATCACTTGGTGAAACATCATAAAGAATAAAGTATAAACTTTAAAATAGAAACACACTTTTCACAAGAGGTAGAAAACGAAAACGGTACCTTGAATTTCTTAGACGTTCAGATTGCTAGGAATTTGATTTCCTTACTTTCAACATTTATAGAAAACCAACCTTCACAGATACTTTAATTCACAGGGACAGTAACCAACACATTAAAATTAAACTCAGTGCTTTTCATTCGTTCATACATAGGTTGTTCACTATTCCATTATCGGAAACAAATTTTCAAACCGAAGTTAATACGATAAAATTATTAGCCACCAATAACGGTTACAATGAAAGTCTTATCGATAAGCTCATTGGGAAAAAACGAATAAAGAAACTGTTGCATTCAATATACCCCACGCAAACTATTAATGAAGAACAAAAATACTTTCCGATAAATTATGTGCCGAATTTGAGTAGCGAAATTTGTAACAGACTATCGAAAAATAACGTTAAAACAATTTGTACAAATAAAAGAAACTTGAAGTCATTCTTGGTCAATAATAAAGAAAAATCTAACATGGGAGAAAACAGTGGTGTTGCAAAATATTTTGCGACGAATGTCCTGCTTTCTATATTGGACAAACAGGAAGGAATATAAACATTCGTGTTGAAGAACATAAAAAGTTAATTTTACAAAATAAAAATACCACTGGCTTCTATTGTATAAAATTTAATCATTTCCTGGATTTCAATAAAACCCAATTGTTACATTCAGGTAACAGAGGATTGAAATTCTCGAAATAAGGTCCGCCCATAATAGTAAATTACCCCTTGTAAACGAACAAATTGATTTTCAGGTATCACCTTTGCTTTTGTCTGTTTTATAAAATAAGATGTAATACTCTCCTGTAGTCAGTCTTGATAATGAGTTCATAACTCGAAACATGTCGAAAGTTTATACTTTATTCTTCCTCTTTATTGTTTATTTAATCATTACGTAATGCTAACTCATTTAGATGCTAATACATAATGCTAATTCATTCAGATTCCCCAAGGATCTCCTCTATCACCGTACTTGTTTAACATTTACTGCTCAGACATACATAGGCCAAAAAACAACTCCAAATGCAGAGCAGAATTGGAATCGTATATACTGCAGTTTGCTGATGATACCACCTTAATCGGACATAGCAAATCCATATCAGAAGCAATGGGAAGACTGGAGAGGATTAAAGAAGAAATGACTCAATTGAAATAAAAGCAAATCCCAAAAAATCGAAATTTGTAAACAAACACAGCATCCAAAATCTACAAAATTATCTGCAGACCCCTTATTGAATATGGACACCAAATTCTGAGACAATGCAACAAATCCATATTAAGAGTCATGGACGTGGCTGCGCGGAGTAGCCTACGAAAAATAATTAAAATGAGACATCCCAACAACCTACTTCACAACCCCTCCAACCAATACTTATATGAACGAACCCACATAGAGGCAATAGCAAATGGACTGAACAAAAAGTTTATCCAGCAACAACACAACATAAATATTATCGATCCACTAATACAAAAGAAGTACCCAAAAGGAAGATACCAGAGCAACCATTATTATAAGTTTATTATTTATTTATTTATTTATTTATTTATTGCGAATACAGACAGGTACAAAGATACCCACTAGACTATCCACAAATTACAAAGCTTATTACTCTAATAATTAAGAAATAAGAAATATACACACACAAAAAAAAAAGAGCAGTAAGTATTACTAAAAGTAACGTGAAATAGATATTAAACATCAGAATTCAGAAGTCACCCCTGTACCTCTTCAATGCACTTTTTATCCCAGAAAGGGACATTGAAAAAAAATCAACATTATTCTGTATTTTATTACTAAGGGGATTTATACGGCAAAGGGGCGAATTCTGTGCCGAATAAGTATTTCTTAGCGGTAGGTGAAACAACTCACCAGCCCTTAGAGACCTCTGCGGAACATTTATATAGATATGTGCGAGAACAGCGGGGTTGCTTATTAAATTGTTGACGATTTTGTACAGGAAAAGTATATCGGAAATAATTCTACGATCAAACAAAGAAATAATGCAAAAGTGATCCCGCGCCAGGGAGTAATCACCATTGGGGATTCAATAATTGGCTTTATAAGAAACAAATTTTAAAAATTTATTCCGAATCCTTTCCAGGCGGTCTATGTATACCATCTGTCTTGGGCTCCAGATAATGCTGGCAAAAATTAATTTACTGAGGACAAAATAGTTGAATAAACAGAAAAGCGATCTAACATTTCTGAATGACTCACACTTCCTACGGATGTAACCCAACATCCTAGAAGACGAGTTAACAACGGAATCGATGTGTAGATCAAAAATGAGTTTAGGATCGAACATCACCCCAAGATCTTTTGCAGAGGCTACTACTACTATGAAGAATAACATCTCATCGTTGGTTCTGCATTTCTAATATTCCTCTTTATTGTTTCTCTAATCATTACGTTATGCTAATTCATTCAGATATAATGACACACTTATACTTCAGTGAGAATTTGAAAGTATTGAAAATTTGTTGTAGCATGTTTTGAGCGCATGTTTTTTTGTTCTAGCAATCACTATGGCGATCATATAAATTTGAGCTCGTCCGAACTCTCCAATTCTCCGCTATTCTCGAGAACTTCTAGCAGTAATGGCTGGGATAACACACTAAGCAGTCTGCAAAGACAGAACACTTGCCAATATATTCAGTATCACTTAGGGGAAGATGGTCTTATACCACTCAGGTCTTATATTCAAGAGAGGATATCGAAAATCATTGAAGAAGGAAAGGTATCTAAACTAATTTCTCAATTTCTTTGAATAAATAATCGAATCTGAAGAATTTTTTGAAAGCTCGCACATCATTGTATTTTAAAGTTATTATTATTTTTTTTTTAAGTTTATTTATTTCTGACCTCGAATCAGTTGAATTTATTTCAACAACCATCAGTTATGAATGAAACTGTGTAGTTTTCTAGAAATTTAATCTGCTACACACTTTAGCGAATATATCCAAAAAATTCTAATGGTTCAGAAAACTAGTGCATAATCTCATTTTACACCTGAAGGTATTTGAAGAAACTAAATAGAAAATTTTATTGATCTTGTATTACAGTAATTGCCAACATCTAGTTTCGGTAGTTAGCAAAATTTTAGTGAAAACATTAGATTCAGACTTTGATGGACATTCCCATATCTAAATATATTTTCAAAAAAAAAAAAAAAAAATCTGAGGTAAGCTCTGTACTTGCCTTACTTTTTACCATAATTATGAAGATCGACGTCCATCAAGTATATGTTAATACGATTATGTATATGGCATTGTAATCTATCTCAGATGCACATGAAGATGATAGATAGATAGATATATACTTTATTGTCCAAGAATATTCTCATTGACAAAGTAAGTTATAAAATATAAATTTAAATTTAAATTTGGTCATATATTATTAAATATAAAACAGATAAGTGTAAATACAACACATACAGTCAAAATAAAGAATGAAAGACAGGAAACATTAACAATAATAACAAAAAAAAAGAGAAACACAGTATCTCCGCAATATAAATGCAATTGAAACACAATATATGTATATACATACAAAAACATCTCAGTAAGCAAACAACAACCTGTCAATCCACACACAGGTGCAATGAAGAAACTAATAACAACAATAACAACAATATGCAACATCATTTTACGGCCTTTGAAGCATGTCAACATAATATTCCTGCAGGCTGTAGTATGCTTTCTCAAGAAGCAGATTTTTAACCGATTTTCGGAAAATTTTATGATCCAATATAATCTTGGTTAGCTGTGGTAGGTTATTGAATATTTTCTTCCCTTCATACATATTTGAGTGTTTTGTTAAATTCAGTTTAGGTATTGGCAAATGAATATTATGATTCCTACTCTGTCTGGTATTGTAAGATCTATCTTCACGAGTATCAGTAACGCATCTCTTGTGAATCAGGCACACCACTTCCAGAATAAAAATACTCACCACAGTTAGAATCCTCTGTTGTACAAAGAGATGTCTACAGCTATCTCTATAGTTAGCTCTACACAAATATCTAAGAGATCTCCTCTGCAGTACGAATACCTGATTAAGGAGTTCTTGATTACAAAATCCCCAAAACGCAATGCCATATCGTAGATGGGATTCCAATAGGGCAAAGTAAGTCGATCTGGCCGCGGATATGTCGAGTTCATTTGCGACAACTCTTACAGCATATGATCCAGAGGCTAACTTCTTACATAATGATGTAATATGTTCATTGAATTTCAACTTATTATCAATATGCAATCCAAGAAACCTAGTACAGTGTGTTTCTGCGATATTGATACCATCCAGTTGCAAGTTATCATAGCTGAATTTAAAGTTTAAAATTTTCGTCTTATCCACATTAAAACAGAGAAAGTTTGAGTCACACCATTGTTTAACATTGGATAAATCTGAAGAGACTACTTGTTTCAAAATTTCAGTGTTTTTTCCATGCCATAATAAAGTGGTATCGTCCGCAAAAATTGTGAAGGATCCGTTGATATTTACTGCAGTGAGATCGTTTATATATAGTAAAAACAAAATTGGTCCTAAAACAGATCCCTGAGGTACTCCGCAATGTGTAGTCTTAATATCAGAACACACATTGTTTATCTTTACTATTTGTGATCTATTATCAAGGTATGACCTGAACCACTCGAGATTTGCTCCTCCTATTCCATAGCGATGCATTTTTTGCAGCAGTATTCCATGATTAACACAATCAAATGCCTTTGAAAAATCACAGAACACCGCTGCAATAGCTTCACCTTCATTCAAACTCATGTACACTTGTTCCAAAAATGAGAAGATTACGTCATTAGTATTTTTGGAAGTTTGAAACCCAAATTGACATTCATTTATTATATTTCCATTTGTTAAAAATTTCAACAATCTTTTCTTCACTAATTTTTCTATGGTCTTCGAAATTGTGGACAACAACGAGATTGGTCTGAAATTTGAAGGAGTGGTGGTATCACCACCCTTATAAAGAGGCATAACAAGTGCCGTCTTTAAACCTGAGGGAAAAACTCCAGTTACGAAAGAATTATTTATTAGTTCTGCTAGTACCGAGAGCACCCTGATGTAGGAGTAATTTCTTGAAAACACCATTTTACGAGTAATATGTTAATGAATTTTATGATAATTTCATATTTGATCATAGCGCATCTTTAAAAAATGTTGAATATATTATAATAAATTAAATTAATGCTGTGAAAAAAATATTTGTGAGAGAGGCAAAGGTACTTCAATTAAAACCCATCAGCTTATAAGTTGTTGTTATTCTGATTTCCCTAAGTTACTATTGGAGAGTATTCAAGTTGGAAAGATTCTTATTGTATAGTATAATTTTAGATAGTAGTCATCTGAAACATATTTGGCAATTTCAAATAAACTTCTTATTATTATTTCAGTTATACTTTATAAAATGAAAATATGAGCCACATTAATTTGAAACTCTCAAAATTTTGTTGTTTAAGAATTTTTTTCATTGAATCATTGGCTTTTATAACATGTTCATTTAAGTCTCGAATGTTTATGACAACTACTGTTGTCCTGGCAATAGTAATTATTTACTGAGCAATAAAATTGATTTTTCTCAAATGTAATTGAATTTTTTCGTCAATAGATTTTAATAATCTAACTAATATATGCTTTCTGAAAATTGATATCACCTTCTTATGAAATATATCGACACCTTATAAAATTTCAAAAGTTGGCTTAGTGTAAATATACAAATCTGTCGCATTTCTTTTACAGTTTTTCTATGAATCTAATAAATAACTTTCCACGCGGTATGGAAATAATAATCTACAATTAAAGGCATATTTACATTCAAAACCATTGAAATCTATTTCAGAGGAAAGAAGAAAAATTAGAAAAGGAAGTCCATGCCTATCGTCAAGTCTTAATAAATCAGATATGTCTCAAATGCAGCGGAGAAAAGTTCGACGATAACGTAAGTCCCCAGACGATATAATCAACCAATCTTTTTCCAGTTAGTTGGATGTTGAACGGATTGTTTTGTTTATTAATCAGAGCAGAGATGGATTATGTTAGTTATATTTGATAAGAAAGTATAGATATTAATTATTCAATGATTTTTTATGAATAATAATTAATCTCTTTGAGTGAATAAGGTGATCATGATTAATCATTTGAATATCGGGTAAATTCTGTAAATTTCAATATAGAATGAATTCTTCACTTTAATATGAATAGGTGAATAAAGTGAAATAAATATAATTAATAAAATAGTGCCCGCCGTAGGAAGTATATTTTTGTCACAAAGCTTTGTTATTAATTTGAGGATTTCACTTTTTGGCAGTCATCAATATCTGTTCTTCAGTATTTGATATTCATCTAAAATGAAGTTAATGAAAATTCAATGTTTAATATAAAAAAATTATATTCTCACACTTGATTGATTACTTAATTCTATTTTATACTATATATAATCAATTACCTGACTTACATTAGTGGCAGTTTGTTCCTGAGATCAATGTACCAATATACATTTTATGATCACTGCGGTATTCCTACTCTGAAGGTCCAACTTCTTCATCTAATGAAAATTTACAGGGATCCGTTATTGAGTCTGTTGGTTCGACAGGTGAAGGTGAAGCGTCTGCTGTGGAATCTCTTCCTTCTGACAAGTCGTGGGAAAACCTCGAGTACAGCCTGTACAACGAGCTGCAGGGCATCAAGTGGGTGCCCGACCACGCTGTAACGCGATGTACTAATTGCAACATCAAGTTCTGGATAGGCAAACGGAAACATCACTGCAGGTTAGTTGATCTATTAATGATCTCTTCTAAAAACAAATCGTCATGGTGTTAAAAATGATATCTAGGTAATGTTAAGAATAATTTCTTTCGTGAAATAATGGTATTGTCTGATTACTATAAAATAAAGATGTTTGAATCTTTTGCACATCTCTTGATAAATTTGAGTACTAAGCTAGTATCATCCTGTTTAAAATGCCTCGTAAGAAATATAAATGATAAAATGGTACTATCCTAAATCTATCTGAATTTAAGTCAACAGCTATAAATGGTTAATTGGTTCATATTTGTGCAAGTTAGAATAAGCAGAGTATTCAACTAATACATGGTGTTTACGATGTTTCAAATAATTATTTCTCCTGTAGGTCGATGCACAAAAGGAGCTAGGTTAACTTATAGTAATTGTTTATAGAAATCGTGGCTTGGATCCTTTTTACTTGTGGATGATGATGATTACATTTCTTGAGTGATAAATCATCAGAAGATCTGAGGGTAGTGTGGCTATATTACTTTCATACATTACTCATACTCTTATTTTGTTCCTAGTCGACACATACGTAGACTAAAACTCAGTCTAACTTGCCTTTCTTAAGCTAGAACTGGGAAGAGTTTCAAACTTTAGCAATATTTAGAATCTAAATAACTCTGTTACTTTAAATATATTCAAAATTTCACAAGATGATTTAAATCAGTTCATATCTTAAATAATAATAGCCTTTATTCTCATAATCACTATTCATAAAATGATAAGAGAATATGTCATAATACAACACATTATGTATAGGTGTGAACAAAATATGCATTCAAATTGTATGGTTCTAAATTCAACAAAAACTCCAAAACCAGTTGCTTGAATTTTTTAAATAGAGAGAGAGAGAAACGTTTATTAATGGCGATCGACCTGGGGTCCTTCAGCCTATAACAGCATATACTATTTTAATTTAAACATAAAAAAGAAAAAAAAATTATAAATTTTCTAGTATTTTAAATAGAGTCTGTGTAGGATATCTTCTGGATGTTGTATAATGTTCTTCATTTTGATAGAGGTCAGCTATGTCATCTAGCGCTTTAAGTTTGTTGAAAAACTTTTTGTTGAGAACATTCAATCTAGAATCAATCGGTTCAATCCTGGTTCTTGAATACAACATTTGGTTTGTCGGGTTGTGTAAAATATTGTTGGGGTGTCTGATTCTTGTAATAATCCTTAGTGCTGTTGTCTCTGCCACTTTGAGATTTTTCATTGCTGGAGTTCTACAGTTAACATATATTGGGTGTGCATATTCAATTAAGGGTTCACAGATGCTTTTATAAATTTTTGTGGCATTTTGTATGCTTATACCTTGATTTTTATATGTTAGTTTGGCAAAGTATTTGGCTCTAGTGATAGTTCTCTTTTTTGCTGTATTCGTCTGTAGATTGAAATTTAATTTATTATCAATCTGCACACCCAAATATTTCATAGAAGTTGAGGGTTTGATGTTAACTTCGTTTATACATACAGTCGGTGATGTTGATTTTATTCTGTGATGAAAAATCATGAACTTTGACTTTTCAGGATTCAGTTTCATACGCCATAATCGAAACCATGTACAAATTTTATTTATAAGTAATTGAAGGTTCTGGATGCAGGTTGTAACTGATTTATCATGTGATACAATTATTGTGTCGTCTGCAACAAGTACAAGTTATTATCAACCGTGAGAACCATGTCATGGCAAAAGAAATTGAAGAGAAGAGCTGAAAGTGGGCTTCCTTGTGGAGTTCCTTGTTCTGGGCTAAAATATTCAGAGATGGTGGATCCAATTTTGACAGCTAGTTTTCTGTTAGCTAGGAATTGTTGGCATAACGTGATAAGTGTGTCAGGGACTTTCCTTTTGTATAATTTATATAGTAGACCTTTATGCCACAAGTTGTCGAAAGCTTTCTGTATATCTAGGCTCAAGGTTGCAGATTTATTATTCTTTAATGTTGCATTTTGTATGTTAGACACAAGAATTGTTAGCGGGTGGGATGTTGATTTCTTGTTCTTGAAACCAAATTGAAATTTGGGAATATATTGCTCGATGTGACTTGACAGTATTTTTCTTATGATTTTTTCATATAGTTTACCTAACACTGGTAGTATTGTGATTGGCCTATAGCTTTCAACTTTTTTGATATCCAAGTTTGGCTTAGGTATATTTATTATATGGCCTATTTCCCATATTTCTGGGAATAAGTTCTTATTTAAGCAGTTTTCATAAATTTGTAGGAGGTGTTTGTGTGTCGCTTCACTCAGTTTTTTCACTATCAGCCATGGTATGTTATCATTACCTGGGCTGCTATTTTTACTGTTGTGAAGTATTTCATAGTAGTCTGCCTCTTCAATTATAAAATTTTCATCTGGACTTTTGTGGTTATTATTTTTCAAATATATTAATTGACTGAATGGATATGGAAAGCGAGTTGAAGATTTTCATGCACATAAACTCGATATTAATTTTGCCGAGAGAAAGTTTAAACAATGGATATAAGTGAGGTTTTTCGTTTTATAATGATCAAAGTAGTCACCGTTCTTTTGTATGAAAAGAAGGCTTCTATTATGTACAGAGCAGTTACCGACAGCAGTCCGTTCTTTTTAAATTTTCCACGACATGACACTCTGTATTTCATGTTTAACATCCTTCGGAAAGTTAATTTTTGAATAATAAATATTCTATCTATACTGGTGCTAGACCCCCAAAAGATAATTCCATAGGACAAAATGGACTGAAAGCTGCCATAGTAAACCACTCTCAAAATTTCCAACGTTACATGCCTTCTTAGAGCATACAGAGATAATGCCTCCGATCTTACTAGCATTGTTTTCATCAAGATTTAGTAAGGTATTGTATAATTATCATGTATAGTTTTTTGAGTCTATGAAAAAATCGAATCTTTTGATTTCAGAGTGGGATTCGGCACAATTTGACTATTAACGGTTTCAGAGAACCACTAGGTTCGTGTGTCCACCTTCAACTGTACTCTGTAGTTCTAATTGCTCTAAGTAGATGCGTATATAAATGAAAAGTACGTTCGAATTTTGTGATAAGTAACGATTATTTAAATTCCTTAAATTTTCGTAAATATTACATTCCTATTTTTATCCACTTAATATTTTATTTTTGTCGTAATCATTGATGGAATTTAGTATAGCCCTTGTAATTTGAGAGGATTTCAAAACCAAAATAAGAAGTTGGTGTTGATATCTTTTTTTTGCAACAATGTTGCCATTATTGCATGTGCTTTAGAATGTTCTGAACTATAAGGTTAAAACTTATTTTATGGTTAAAAATAATATAAGGGGAATTCGAAGATTTCACTATTGAAGTAGTAGTTTGAGACGTTAGAACCTACTAATTTTAATAAAATCGATAGAAGATTAATCAACTCTGTTTTAGCTCATAATTAATAAATTAAATGATTAATTAAACACTTGTCTAAAAATCACCAACTATAAAACTTTAATGTTCCACTAGTGTGCGAAACTATTCGAACATTAAAGTTTTATAGTTTGTGGTTTTTAGACATGTGTTTTATCACTTATTTGATTCATTTGAATAATTTTAACTATAAATGAGGAATAAGGATCTATTTTTCCTTTTTTTTTTTTGGATTTTACGTCTATGAATGTTAAAGGAATAGCATTTCCTAGAGATAGGGGTATTTCATCTTAATTTCATTGAAAACTTAATTTTGATTAAGGTAAGTATTGGCAACTGATTTGTGGAACTTTAAATTGAACTTTTGCCTACTGAGATGGCGCTCTAAATAATGATATTTTCCTCTCGTATTATTCCCATTATATATCAAGGTATCCACAAAACTATGGAGAAATTATTTTATCATTTCCTTGATCCCATTGAATTCTGGAAGCTATCGACTTAATTTGAAAATGTGTTAATTGATTTTAATTGAAATTTTTGTTTCAAATTTATTATTTGTGGCTTAATAATCATGTTTTTATTTATAGAAAATGCGGCAACATATTTTGCGCCGACTGTTCAGAAAACAGCACTCCGTTGCCCTCAGAGCAGCTTTTCGATCCCGTTCGCGTATGCACTGGTTGCTTCAACAAGCTACAAAGAGACTGTGGCGACATGCTGAGTCAGTGTAAGCAGGGCGGCTCCCAGACAACTAACAACAACCCCCAGATAACGGCGTCTAGCAACTAAGGCTAACTAATATTTCTCTCGGTAAGAAAGAGAGCAGTTTGTACTGTAATGTTCCAAACGAATACTTCACATTAAAGTGGTCGTCTTAACTGTTTACTTACAAATGTATCTAATGAAATGTAATACTGGGATTTTTTCCTGGTTTCATTTTGTAGCCTTGACGGATTAGGTCATTGACGTAACAGTTTGACAGGTGTTGCGTCGATTTGCGGGGTATGTAAGGTAGAAGGATTTATGTAAGATATATCGAAGAGAGTTGGAGGAAGTAGGGAAAGGTGTGATAAAAGAATTGAAAGAATAAATTGTGAAGTTGCTCACAATATGATACGGTTGTATGTACTAGTACAAATATATCGTTATCGACTTAGTTAGATTTCAAACAATGAAATCTGTTCGAGATATAAATACTCTTCAGTATCCATCGCCTTATTACACGGCACTCTGAAAGAGACTATACATGAATTATCTCAGACAAGCATTATTAGTTTTGATGTCGCGTTTAAACTTGACACGAATAGACAAACAATTCTCCGGAGCTTTCTGAAATACTCATTTTGATCATTGCCTTATAGGCCAAGCTACAGAAATTTTTTCATGTAAAAAGTGTTAGAAGAAAACCAGCTCCGCCATTGTGTGTAAAATAGTTCCACATGATATAGTGATATGTTTTTCACTCGACTTTATTATTTATGTCTTTGTTATTAACAATTTTATGCAAAAAATCGCGTTTTTTTTAGTTTTTTGCTTATAAAATTGATAGTATCAGAGTAATCGTGATAATGTCAATAGACTTATTGTAGAAAATGAAAAGACGAAAAAAATGAGAGGTCGGACGACTCGATCAGACCCTTAGTCTAAGGTGAAATTGGAAAAAACCGTCCAAAATGCAGTTTTTTCAAAAGTTCATAACTCGGTTATTTTTTGAGTTGTAGCGTAGATCTTTCGGTTAGTATTAGTTATTGATATAAACTTCATTTGTGCTAAGATCGGAAACTGTTTGATGCATAGTTTTTGATCTGTGGCCATTTGATTATGTTACTATGCAATTTTCCAGCAGACCTGAATGCGACAGATATGGTCTGATTTCAATTTACTAAAAAGATTTTGAAAGTAGAATTCTCATAGTTCAAAACGTTCATCTTGGTTTTTCATAAAAACGCTGATAAATATGTTAAAAATAAAGCTGAACATGACGAAAAACGGCCGAGCGCGTAAGAGTAGTTGAAGAGTGGGGGTAGAGCAGCAGTCAAGGAGAAGTATGACATTCGAAAGCGTCGGCATTTTGAACGTGACAGTAATTTCTAAACGTTGTCAGATAATAATTGTAAACCCCCACTCTTCAACTACTCTCACACGCTCGGCCGTTTTTTGTCATGTTCAGCTTTATTTTTAACATATTTCTCAGCGTTTTTATGAAAAACCAAGATGAACGTTTTTAACCATGAGAATTCTACTTTCAAAATCTTTTTAATAAATTGAAATCGGACCATACCTGTCGCATTCAGGTCTGCTGGAAAATTGCATAGTAACATAATCAAATGGCCACAGATCAAAAACTATGCATCGGACAGTTCCTGATCTTCGCACAAATGAAGTTCATATCAGTAGTTAATACTGGCCGGAGGATCTACGCTACAACTCAAAGAATAACCGAGTTATGAACTTTTGAAAAAACTGCATTTTGGCCGGTTTTTTCCTATTTTCCCTTAGACTGAGGGTCTGATCGAGTCGTCCGACCTCTCATTTTTTTCGTCTTTTCATTTTCTACAATAAGTCTATTGACACCATCACGATTACTCTGATAGTTTCAATTTTATAAGCAAAAAACTAAAAAAAAACGTGATTTTTTGCATAAAATTGTTAATAATAAAGACATAAATAATAAAGTCGAGTGAAAAACATATCACTATATCATGTGGAACTATTTGACAAACAATGACGGAGCTGGTTTTCTTCTAACACTTTTTGCACAAAATGCTCACTCTAAATCTCTGTAGCTTGGCCTATTATTGAGTAGTTGATGTCAATTGTTTAGGTATTACTAAAAAATAGAATCGATAGAAAACTTTAATTAGGAACATTAAAAATATCTTAATTGTTATTATTAGTATTGAGTTGTTCATATCGATAAACCTAAGAGGGTTGAATGCCTTGAAATAATGAATTGCTATGAACTTTTCGTCAAAATTTTTTTAATAAAGAATTTTTGTATTAATTTCATAACTAATATATTAAAAATCTGTATTATCTACGAAATTCTCACTCCATTTCACTTCATAAATTTTTGCTCATTATGAATAATTGTGTCAGTTTCAGTTCATGTAGTATGAGCCCAATTGAATTAATATATTTGCAACATTACTGGTAAGAGTATCAGGAATAATTTATTATACTCATCAGCTTTTCTCAATAGATCCATTTATTGTTTTCAATGAAAATTGTCCTTTTATTAACTTGCGTGTACTACCACAACTATTTTTGTAGTTTTTACATTTTTTCATCCTTTCATAAAATGTGTAGAGTATGTTATATGAATTCAGTTCTAACATCCATCTTTCTCTGTTTCCATCCGTGCAAATTGTATATTTTGTGATAAAGAACAGTACGTACGCTTTCGAATTGGAAAGTTATTATTTCTATACATTATTCTCTAGAAATTCGGGTAATGTGGCGCAGCTTATGTTTTTATGAATAATATCGAATATCGTGAAATTAACATAAACGGGGACATTTGATATGAAATCTCCTCATCACTGATGTCTCAAGTGCAACAGTTTTAAGGTAGACAACTTGGAAAATGAGAAATTTCTGAAACTTATAACAGAAATAAAATCATTCATTATACAGAATTGAATCTAGTTATCAATTAAATGTTAATTGCTAACAATGTTGCATTGTCAAATAATAATACAAATTCATCAATAGCTAAGAAGACTACGGATTACGTCGAGCAGGTTATGTGAAAGGAATTGCCATGTCTATTTTTATATTTACTGATCTTTTGATGTTAAATTGTCTTTTTTTTTTAATATAATTCATAATTATAAATTAAAATTTTGTGTTAAATCAATTAAAAGTAGAAATTTTGTAAAGGTAATATTTCATTCAAATCCATGAAAAAATGGAAGCTAGTAGTATTAAACATAATGAATTGGTCATTAAAAGTAAAACACTTTAAAGTTGATTTCACCTAGTTAGCACGAAATTTGTGGTTTTATATTTATAAGTAAATGAAGAATTAAAAAGTAATATTCAATTGAAATATAAAAATAAAGTAAGCACATAACCAATCAACTGAAATTTGGCACTTTGTGAACTTTACTAGTTTAATTAATATAAAAATATAGGAACAAACGAAAACTCGATGTAATAGAAAATTTATTGTTAAATTTGAATACTATTGATGAAGTAAAGAAAATCTTTAACAAATTCAACTTCTATTTTTACCAGTATTCAAAGTGTTCCACTCCTTTCACTAGTAATAATAAACTTCAAGTAATTATTACGGATATGAAATTAATTTTCGAAGCGAAAAAGCTGCACAAAAGTACATAATATCTTTATATATGCAGAATGATTTCACTTCTAATTAAATGTGTAATGAAATCCTGATGGATTTAATACACTGGCCAGCAAAATTAACGCACCACTAAAATTTGGGTTAATTTCAAAGTTGATTTTCTCGCGAACTGCTGAATCGATTTAGATGAAAAAAATTTTCAATGTAGCTTGAATCTTCGGAAATGACGTTATGCAAAGATAGAAAATTTAAATTCGAGTTTTAGGCATATACTGGGTGTTTGAAGAAAAACTAGTAAAATGCACAACTTTTGTCATATTCTGTGGGAATTCCCATCAACAGTATTAGGTGTCTCTCTAACCCTCTCGCTCACCTTGTCCTCAATTGAGGACAACCTACTTTGGATTTTTTCCTATGAAGTGCCGCTTGCTCTTACTTCTCTGTCACATTGTTCTCAGTTGTGGACATCATATACTTCCAAATGAATATATGTGCTGCCATCTACAAGCTGATGGAAAAAAAATTCATTCATTGGAAATATAGGTTTCCGTAGGGTAGCTGTGACAGCAGTGAAGCGCTCTACTTTTTTTTTTTTTTTGGTTATTTTTGTTAGACCACGTGTTCGAAAACTGTTTGTTCACGTTCACAATAAGTGTAGACTTGTTCCAAAGTAATTGTGTTTGGTGATTTTTGTGCATATTGTAATCAGCGATTTTTGAAAATGTGGTGTCCTAATTTGAGGACATTGTGAGCTAGCGGTAAACGCAACATCTAGGCAAATATAACAGCACTTTTATTTTATTTCTGCAAAAGTTAAATTTTATACATTTTAGTGCTCCGAAAATGGACCATTCATGAAATACCATACCCTGTAATGTTATTTTAATAAAACATATTAATATTTTACCCTCTGAACATATTTCTGAAAATTTTTTGTCTTCCATCAGCTCATGATGTCCTCAATTGGGGACATGTTATAGTGCCCAAACGGAGCATTTTGAAAATTTGAATTTAACATCAAAAATTTTCAAAAAATCATAAGTTGCATCACAGTAAATTTAAGATTTTTCGCTCCAATAGTTTTAATTCGTGAGCGAGAGGGCTAAGTCAAAATATAGCCCCATCTTTTACAAGCATTTTGTTTTTTTATTCACTTTTTTATCTTGCTTATTAAATGAAATACGGAATTCAATGTAAAACGTAACAACTAAAATTTATTTTTAAAAAATTTGAAATAAAATCTTATACATTAAAATAAAAAGTCAACATCGGGTGTTTTCTCTCCTATTCCTTATAACTGATTGACATCGACGACCCATATTTTGAACCAGACGTCTAATTTTTGCTTGATCTATATTTGTCCATATTTCCCTCATAATGTTTTCTACATCATCCAAGGAGGCAGGTGGGGGTTGATGATCTCTAAGCTGCCTTTCATTAGATCCCATAAATGTTCTGTAGCGTTAAGGTCTGGACTACCTGGAGGCCAATCTAGGACCTCAATATTCACCTGAAATTCCGCCCCAAAACATCACAGAGCCTCCATTAAATAACTCGGTTTAGCGAATATTATTTTGTGAATAACGTTCGTTTGGCTGTCGAATAATTTCTGAGCTTCGATCCTTGCTGTAGAGGTAAAACCTCGTCTCATCAGTGAACAAAACTCGTTCCCAATCTTCAGCAGTCCAGTTCACATGTTCCCTAGCAAATTGAAGTCTTTAAGTCTTTTTTCGACATTCAATTCCGTATTTCATTTAATATGTGAGATAAAAACGTGAATAAAAAAACAAAATGCTTGTAAAAGATAGGGCTATATTTTGACTTAGAGAGGCACCTAATACTGTTGATGGGAATTTCCACAGAATATGACAAAAGTTGTGCATTTTACTAGTTTTTCTTCAAACACCCAGTATATGCCTAAAACTCGAATTTAAATTTTCTCTCTTTGCATAACGTCATTTCTGAAGATTTAAGCTACATTGAAATTTTTTTTTATTTAAATCGATTCAGCAGTTCGCGAGAAAATTTACTTTGAAATTGACCCAAATTTTAGTGGTGCGTTAATTTTGCTGGCCAGTGTACAAGCTCAGCTTTGATGGACTGAGGAATTGTAGAGATTTACTGGAAAAAACTGTGATCTAAAGGAAATGATTGTATACTAAATGAATTGCACTTGTTGACAAGAAACAAATGATTGGATGATATGTCATCACTTTAATTAATTTGAGGATCTTAGTGAAAAATAAATTTATATAAATGTTAAGTGTTTTTGGATGTCAAATTGAAATATTGTACAATAATTGTTGAACATGATGAGATTATGGAATATTTTATGAACCTATTGAATATTAAATTCGTCATAAAATATACTTTTTATATACTATGTGTACAGATTCTCGTAATTATGTTTTGTAATTCACAAAATCAGTATCTTCATGGCAACAAACACAGTGGCTTTCAATGTGTTTGTTATTTAGGGGATACAATTTGTTTATGGGTTAAGGGTGTGATGTAGGTGGCGCTATTTCAGTTCTTTTCACAAATTATTTAGCTTAAACGTAATTTCCAGCTGTCTAAACGTTGATATCTTGAATCGATAACGACATTTCAATATAATCAATTCAAAAAGTGTAAAATTTTGAGAAGGGAAAAAATACTTTTTGCAATCAAATGTTTTGACACATCCACTCTTTATCGCTTTTCCCAACAATGATTCAAGATATGAACTTAGTTACAGACATGAAATCGTACAGACCAGCTTGGAATGAGAAAGTGCATTAATATAGATTATGCGAAAAGCTGAAATAAAGCTTGAGATATTGTGTATAGAGGGGCCACCTGGAACTTGATTTTGGTTATATTACCAAAAATGCATGTAGACTTTTTCATACTTTCTTTACACTTTTTGATGTAACAGATATGAATAAATTGACTTGATAAATGAAAACTGCTTTTTCTTTTATTACATCTTACGGGGCGTTCAAGTATTACGTAACGCAAGTTGGGGGGAGGGGGGTCTTGTAAAACGTTACGATGCGTTACAGGGGCGGGAGGGGGGTTCGAACAACGCGCTACGTAACATTGATTTTTATTGAAATAAAAAACTAGAGAATTTGAATCTCCGAAGTTGTTAACTCTTTTCGTTTATTTTTTACGGGGAATCCCTCGATTGTATTGTAAGTCAGTTTTATTTTGTTGTCCCAAGTTGGCAACTCCATCCGTTTATGTTTTATGGGAAATACTTCGACTGTATTATTCGTCATTTATATTTTGTTTCTGTTGCCAGTTTTCATTAAGTGTTTTAAACACGTAATACACAGGAGGCGAAACTACGAAACTATCTACCTACATACATACGAACATATATATATATATATATATATATATATATATATATATATATATATATATATATATATATATATATATATATATATATATATATATATATATATATATATATTATATATATATATATATATATTATATATATATATATATATATATATATATATATATATTATATATATATATATATATATATATATATATATATATATATATGTAGAGAAAGAGAGACTTTTGAAATTGGGTTTTTGATGCCAAGCATCCTGAAATGTCATGAAACGAAAAACTATCTTGGGCCTAGGTCCTACTTTGCTAATCGCACCCATTTCAATAAGCAGGTTTTCAAAGTGAAAACCTGCTAATAAGCGAAAATTGAATAATGCATGAGAAAAATAATGGTGGATGAAGTTAGCTAAAAATGTATGCAACGACAGGGCTAAGTCAGGAAAACGGCATAATTAAATGTAAGATTAGTAGTAAAAGTTTATTAGGACAAATTTGAGCCCTTTTCAACATATCACATTATGTATGATTGTTTATTAAATAAAAATCTCTTGTTTTGTTTATTATTAACGAAAACACGATTAAAACAATAAAAACGGTATTTTAGCAACTTTCCGGTACTTTGCGCAACATATTTGTGACTGTTAGGTAAAAATGGTCACTTGGGCGTTACGTAACGTTTATAGGGGGGAGGAGGGGTGCATGAAAACGTTACGGAGCGTTACATAGGGAGGAGGGAGGGTCAAAAATCTTCAAAAATTGCGTTACGTAATACTTGAACGGCCCCTTACCTTTTCAAGTTGATATTGCAATATTACTCTTTACATATGATTCAGAGCGCCTGTCACACAGTCACACTATTATCTACATCAGTATTTTTTTTATCAGTACTCGATGTACCTGCCTTTACTGCGTCTGATAATAAACAGAAATGAAAAAACTCGTGCGCAGCAGAGCTCCATCGCAAAGGTTGTATTTTTCGCGCGAAGTGCACCGCGTCGAGATATTCTAACGGTTCGAACTATATTTTGAAAAATCTCGGTTATGCAAATCGATTTGAAAAGTAGAAAATAATTTATTTTACTAAAAAAAAAATTTGCAAGGTGCATTGTGAAAAAAGTTGAAACCAACGGAGAAACGCACCTCAACATCAACTCAATCCACATACCAAATTTCAACCGTCTATCGTTAAAAAAAAATTCGCGAAACGCATCTCGTATTGATCGAGATGCAATTTGAACGGAATAGTCACAACGAAATGCAGCTCAGATGAGAAAAAGATTTGAATCCAAAAAGGATCTCAGGACAAGATAAATTCAATGCACGTACCAAACTTCAACCCTTTAACTCAATCTGTAGAAGTTGTGGAGTTCGACAATTTTTCAAAAGCCATGAAAAAAACAAGAAGTATCTACGTAAAAATGGCAGCGGTTGAAAATTTAACCAAATTTTGATAGTTTCGTTCTGCAACGAAAACAATCCCAGGTAAAAAAATTAAGCTTATTTGGTGTGATACGAACCGCTGGAGAAGTAAATATGTACCGAGAAGGATATTTGTATGAAAATTAGAAATATCTACGTAAAAATTGCAGCAGTTGCAGAAATTTACCCAAATTTTGATACTTTTGTTCTGCAACGGCAGCAATCCCAGGTGCTAAATATCAGCTCATTCTACTAGATGGGAGCTGCTGGAGATTTAAATATATATGGAAACAAAAAAGGAAACACACGTGTTTCATTCCTCCCTGAAGTATGTGTCAGGGAGGCGGGCAGCTTGAGTTTGGGATTAACTCCTTCAGCTAGATCAGAGGATACACTTGTATGTACAAGTGCATTAAGGAAAGGTGAGACGGGATATTTATGGAACATAGGAAGTGTGGGTAGGGTTCAGAGGATTAATACTGGCCCAGCATTCGCCTTATAAGTTTGCAAGCAGTGACTTACATTACCATGAGGAAACCTCTGAGAAAAACTCATGGCAGACCAGTCGGCCCCGGGGTTTGAACCCGAGACCTCCCAAATGCTAGCCAGCGTACTTAACATACTCGACTAACTAGCTTGGTTAAATATATATCGGAAAATTATATATATATAGGCGAATCAAAATAAGCGCTACGCCGCCTGGTGACAATCAGAATAACTACAAATATTGACATAGTTCTTACGTTCTCCTTTGTTTTTGTGTGATTTTTTACAAATATTTATTATTTGCAATCATTTTGAAAGCTATGAGTCGTTCGAATCGTTATTGTTCAGTTCCTCAATGTTCTTCCTGGGAAAAGAAATGTTCAAATGTGAATTTCCATGCTTTTCCTCCAGCTGGTGATAAATATCGTGTTTGTGTAGAAGGGAAATCGGGGAGTAAAGTTCTGATGGATCGACAAAAAGCTTGGCAACTGAAACTGAAAATTGGTAAACCAGTTTCAAGAAATATGAAAGTATGCTCCCTGCATTTTATAGATGATGATTATTTTTATCGAGGTAAGCACGAACTACATTATGCGATTTTAGGTTATGTTAATGGAGATAATTGTTTACAGATTCCAATTCCAAACAAAGAAGGTTTTTGAAAAAGACTGCTGTACCTTCCATAAATCTTCCTGTTGGATCTAGTACTTCAAAGGAACAACCTGAATGTTCTAGTAGTAGAACTGAAAGATTGAGACAAAGAAGTCTCAACAAAGAATTACTTGTTGCTGATGAATGTTCTTATTGTGAAGAAATCGAACCTGCTACACCTTCAACTGCTTCTCAAGTTGAAACTGAAGGTGCTCAAGGACTATTGCAGCTTCTTCAGGGACAGCCAGCTTATAATGGGCCCAAAACTTTCAAGGATTTTGAAGTGCAAGTGAATACTCCTAAAGTCTCTACTTTGTGTGATCTGATAACTACAGATAGTGCTCTAAACAGTTTCACTGGTCTCAATAATATAAAACTATTAGATACAATAGTAAAAGCAGTACAATCTGTTTACAGTGATCAACGGTCACATAGATTAACAATCAAACAGCGTATTGTTTTAGTATTGACAAAATTGAAATGTGACCTTACATATGTGACATTATCTCTTTTATTTGGCATTTCACAAGAATTATGCCAAAAATATATTTATGAAATGCTACCCATTATGAGTAGAGTTCTTAGGTGTGTCGTAAGATTCCCAGAATATTCTGAAATACAGAAAAACATGCCAAAATGTTTTGAAAGTTTTCAAAATACTCGAATCATCTTAGACTGTACAGAAATTTTTATACAGAAACCAAAGTGCCTTTGCTGCAGGATCAGGTTTTATTCTCAGTATAAATCTAATAACACAGTGAAATTCATGACAGGTGTTTCTCCTGGAGGTTTAATTACTTATATTAGTGAACCATATGGGGGAAGAGCATCTGATAAAACGATTTTCCAACAAAGTGACTTAATTTTAAAGTTAGAAAGCCCACAGGATGCTATTATGGTGGACAAAGGTTTCTTGATAGATGATATTTGTCAACAGTTTAAAATAGAGTTGATCAGGCCACCATTTTTGAAAGACAAAAAACAGTTGACTACAGAAGAAGCATTGTTGAATGCCAAAATAGCAGCTGCTAGAGTACATATTGAACGAGTCAATCAGAGAATTAAGATATTCAAAATCTTAGGTTGTAAATTGCAGTGGTCTCTTGTGAAAAAAGTTAAGGATATATTTATAATTGCTTGTGCTATAACAAATTTGTCCAATTCAATATTAGCAGATCATAGATTTTTAAGAGATTAGATTATTCACAAATAATGTAATACAGCATTTCTTAATAAGTATAAATCAAATGAAAAGTTTTCAAAACTCTTTTTAAATATGATTTGATGTATTTAATTATTTTTGATTTTTGTCAAGTCGTAATATAGTTGTATAAATAGGTTCATCTAATTTATTTTTAGGAAATTCTTTTTATTATTAAATGTTTTCTTTATTGAACTAAACAAATGGTTACATTGCCATGTAGTTCATCCTATAACTAAGTTAAGTTTTAATTATAATAAACCTTATCTAATATCTAAATATTACATGTTTATAGTAAGATATACAAGTGAGAAAAGTATGTTTCAACAAGAGTAATATCAAATAAAGTGTTTTTTAATTTCTTGTTTAAAGCTTTTACACTTAAGATTTTTTAACCTATCTGGTAGGATATTATATATTGATGTACCTTTATGAAAAATTGAGTTTAATCCAAATCTGTTATTTGATTGGATAAGGTTAACGTTATTGTGATTACTAGTCATATGACTATGTATTTGATTTCTTTTTTCAAATATTGTTGAAGTATGTTTTGTTTTGTTGAGAGATTGATTGATAAATGTGCATATTTGTATTCTATACATGTTTTCTAGTGATTTAATATTATACCTTTTATATAATAAATCTGTCTTGTGTAAATTAAGATCACCTCTCAATGAATGAAAAATTGGGTTGATCAATTTAGGTAATTAAAGAAAATGTTCAACTAAAGTTTGTTATTCTTGCATATAACATGTAACATTTTTTCAAAATAGTTGGTCTTGACTTCTGTCAATAATTTTTTTGTGAAATTATGATTATAATCAATTTTCAATATTTCCACACTCTTATCAAAGGAAGCATATAATGTAAAATAACAAGTAGACAAATTTAATAATGCCATGCCTAACTGAATTTGTCCATAATATTTATGCTTTTCTTTCAAAAAATATTCGTTTCCTCGTTTTTGAAGGAATTTTGTGCTTGGTAGCACTTCATTTATGCTCCTGGTAGCCCCTGAAAAATAAAGTACCTATACTGAAGATTTTCATCATTGAAACTGATTTCATTCAACAGAAATATATTACATAGCTTACTTGTAAGTAAAAATTTTAAGGACCTTACCTTCATACAAACATTTCACTTCTAGTAGAGCAACAGGTCTGTTGTCTTCAAAAATGACACCATCTGGAGAAAACCCAAGCCAAGGATTTGAGTGTGAGACAACCATACCACAATCCACAACCTGAATGGATGTTCTTGCAATAAAAGCATTTTTGGCATCACCTTCAAACTTGACTTCATGTTTGGTGAACTTATTGCTGAAGCCTTTGGCATAAAAATATTTTGAGGCTTTATTATCCCAGTCAGATTTGGAGTAGGTATACAACTCATATATTCGTGAACCTATAAATGAATATATAAGATTAGATGCAAGGTGTTCAGGCTATAAAATAATTTACCTGTTACTCTATATTTCCTCTGTTCATGCCACTCTTTAGATTGTTGCCTAATGTCTATTATCATGTCAGGAACCTCATTGAAAAGTTGTGAATACAAAATCTTACAACATTCATTCTCATTATGAACTGGTATGATGGAAGCTTCTAACATGACAATAGACTGGCATGCATTGTCCAAAATCAATTGAAGGTGATTATTGGCTGGCACTACTTCTTTGAAATCTTCGCCACTGAAACTTCTTCTTCCAACACTAAAAGCAATGTTTTAATTTAACCAGCCATTACCTTATTTGTTCCAGGCTTTATTATATTGCAACTTACTTATGTTTAGAAACTGCAGATTCAGGTAATTCACTTATGAAAAAATCATACATTTTATTGTCATCCACTTCCAATTGACAGTGCTCTATTTTGTGTTCAAAACATTGCATATCTTTGATAGGAACAGCTTTATATTTGTCCCTGGTCATGTGCTTTTGGGCTGACCAAGCACATTTCATATCTGTTTGGGAAATAATCTTCAAGATTTTCCCTAAAACAAAAAAAACAGCAGAAAACGAAAAGGACAATAAGCACATAATTAAGTCTTATTAAAAATTAATTTGGCACGATAACGCCTTTTCGAATAGTAAAATGATACACCTTGTACACTTGATTAGAACAGCAGAAATGTGTTTACATCTACCACTATTCCCAGCTTTACATGAACACAACATGGTCTTGATTTTGATGGCCCCTCTCCACAAGTCACAATGAAGTTCTCGAATTTGATGCGGGTCACAATTGAGTGCACTACTCTGTAGGCACAAAGCACTAATCATGACTTTGTCTGGAGTAGAAGAATTCAACCGTCCACATAATATTACATGTCCAGCATTCAAAACTTCTTCACCTTCATATACACTTCTAGAAGTATTTGTGCCTTCAAGATACCCCAAGTATTCTACCAAACTTAATCTTGCCATTTGAATCTGAAAAAGGGTACAAGGATTAACTCATGATCTAACTTAAAATTTCTCTCAATTTGGCTACAAAACAAATGATGATAATCACCTACCGCCTCAATAGCAATGAGAATACATACACAGTAACACACTTGTTCACTAAAGAAGCCTGAAAAGTCTTTATATTTATGGTAAAATTATATTTCAATAACACAAATAAACACACAACAAATACAACATAAATATTCCAATGTCAATATTTATAGTTCTACGACTGGCCACATTGGCGCTGCATTCTTATTTTCAGATGCCTATATATATATATATATATATATATATATATATATATATATATATATATATATATATATATATATATATATATATATATATATATATATATATATATATATATATATATATATATATATATATATATATATATATATATATATATATGACATGAAAAATTTTTCGCAAATCGTGGTCTAGATCTAAAACGGATGGAAAACATAATCCCGCACCTGACTGCATTCCAGCAGTCGAAGGAATTCGATACTCTGCAATAGTATATTTTTAACGGGATAAAATATAACCTATTTGCAATTTATCGTTACGAAGATAATAGAAAAGGCACACAAAAACTCAAACAAATTTATTCCTTCTGAATACATGAAAAAAGATGAATCATGTGAAGTTAATTTTTGAAATTTTTCTAATTGTCTTGATTCTGCACTAATAAATTGAGAATAACTTCACTGAAGAACAAATTCCAACAATCAGGTTCTGTTTTTGCGTTTCTAGCAGCCCGGGTGTAGTAGACTCCAGGTAACTTCATCAAAATGTTAAGAGAACCAGTTTTTGAAAAAGGTATAGGTTTTTTTTTCACTATGTGCCATCTTTACCTGTTTTAAATTTTCCAATAGGTATTTTATTTTGAGTTTCATAAAAAATTTAGTTTCATATCGAAAAAATTATTGTCTTCTTATTGAGATTCCTCAGAGTATGTAGTCATTATTACTGATCTCATGGTCGGTTTCTGAATCTACATTCCTTGTATCTACTTGGTCTTCAGAATCTGACTCATCAGAATCAAATTCTTCAAAATATACATCTAGATTGCTTTCATCATCTTCAAACATTAGATGATGGGTAGTTCTTTTTTGTAGTTTGATAGAGGTAACCAAAGAGACAATATTGAATGGAATTGGCATTTACTTGGTGAAAGTTCATATTCATAACTTTATAGAGAAATAAAAATCAGGGCTATCAGTAAACGATTATCTATCCAAATGATATAACCCCCTTCATATTGTATATTGAATGATTTTGAGGACAGCTAATTACTGTTTATGTGAATAGGTATACATCATGATTGAAGTTTAGGCTCGAATATATTGAATACATGCGCCAACTTGATTTTTTAAGTTTGCCACATATATATATATATATATATATATATATATATATATATATATATATATATATATATATATATTCTTTGAGATTTTCTAAATATATTTGTATATTTTTGATCACGAACAAAATCCAAACTGCAGAAGATAAAATTTTCAATTTATAATGAAAATACATGGTATAAAAATATATATTTTTTCAATGAATAGGTATATTGATTTGACACATTAGACATATTAATAAATCACATATAAAGGTTCCACAGACTAATTACTCCATCTTGACCCCCAGCGGCCATGATAGTTGAATTCCACAGGTTAACTGGGTGTGGGGAGAATTGAATATCGCTAATAGGTTTTCTATGCTCAGTCAAAACAGCTAAACATCTTAACGTTTTCCAGGAAAAATACCTGATTCTAGTATCCCAACAACCTGCTACAAAAACTTTACTATCTTCTCTAATCTTAACGATATTAACTCCTTCATTCGATATATTTATTCCAAGATCAACATATATTTCTAAACTGTTTCTATCGATATGAAAAGTCTGCATCAAATTGGTTACATTTGCTGCTATCCCAGTGCCTGTCATGGAATCATAACTAATAGAAGTTGTGTGCTCTAACAGTTTAGTATGACCTACAGCTTTGGTAGTTTCTAAATCCCAGAGAACCATATCACCTGACTCGTAAGCTCCTAAAATATAAACTTTGTTGTTTATATCGACCCGTGTTAGACACATTATGGTTCCTACATTTTCTAATTCTGTACAGAGAGATCGAGTTTTTTCCATATTTGCAATATGAACAACACCTAATGATGATTTTTCTTGAGGTACAATCAAATCACTGTTAATTAATAAACTTTTGCAGAAGCCTCCATATGTTTGTATCGAGTTTGTCAGTTGGTAGTTTGATTTTCGCATTGACCAAAGCTTAACAGTACCACTCTTTTCCTGAGTGATTAAATTATCATTTTCTGCATGTATAGCTTGTATAGAGTTGCCCATGTTTTGTTTATGATTTCTTCTATTTGTCTGAAACAAACATTTATGTTATATTGCATACACGATTTAATAAATAATTAGAAACCTACTAAGCGGTAAGAAGTTACCAAAATTTTTGACTATAAGATATTCTTCCTATAAATTAGTGTCATATGAAAATTAGATAAAGAAATATAATATTATAATTAAGAACTGATATACTCACATCCAGATTCCAGAAATGTATAAAACCATCTTCTGTGCTAGCTAATAGTAATGGACAAGTGTTAACATATTCTCTAGTAGGAAAACATAATGAATGTATGAGCCCCATATCCCCTTTCAAGTTGAAAAGTGGATCGGGTGGTAACATAGCCTTTAGAGGTTTAGTTTTTTGCGAAGGCATTGCTTCAGCCATTTTATCACAATATTTATTTGGTTTACGCTTACACACTAACTTGCCTTCGGAATATACAAATTTGATTGAACATATTTACAGTTTTTAACTGAAAAAAAATACTGAAAAAAAGCGGTTAATTCTCTTCCTAACATAGTGACAGACCAGACGGTTACCAGCTGACTAGCTGACAATTGCAATGAATGAGCCAATGAGAGAAGTCCATGAGTTTACATACTTCTTACCTCCTTTTGATTTTAGAATCCTGGTTACCTCATACGCTCAAAGACTCATTTCAGGCAACGACCGATTTTGATTATAATGATCAAAATGTATGTAGTTAATTACTTCTGCATTCCTGTTACCAAACATGGCAAAATATGCTTCGTAACAAGTTAATTCATGTCATGTGATGGAACATATACTCCCTCCCTACTACTATAACATTTCTCCTTTCTTTATAGGATGTGTTTGAAATATTATTGTTAGTTGAATGAATATGCGTAGGTGAAATTGCTGCTAATATCCATCAGAAATAATTAAATTCTTTACATGATTAATGTTCATTAGGATGCTGTTACCTTTTCTTCATATTCAGACTATAATAGTAACATGTACTACGTAGTTTGAAAAAAATAAGGTTCTGGTACCTCCCGCGAACTTCTGCATTCCTAATAAAGATATTATAGCGTGTTCAGTTTGGGCAATGGCGGAAAACAAATTCCCGCGAACAAAAATTAATATACCACACAATCTTCTCCTCTACAATATTTACTTCTTGAATTTATGAATTCCTAATACCTGGAAAAGGATACAACATTTTGCGAATGAAATCCCAAATGTATATCGGATGCCATTATGAAAACGAGAAAAAATATCCTTACGTATTACTTATTAAAGTTAAGAAGGTTAGTGAATGCTGAAAGGTGAAGTTTTCATCTCTTTGCGTTTTCTGATTGCCTGATCTAAGGCATGGAAGTTCGGCATTTTCGGGTTTGGAATTCGGTAAGGAATTCGAATGGAATTGACACTTGATGCTCCGAGACCGAGAGCAACGCGGTGAGCTCGGTAGTTACATCCTTTTCCTTAACCATAGAAATCTCAATATATAATATATATATTCATATCTAGAATATATCTATGTCCTTAACACGTAGGGTAAACGCACGGTTTGTAGTACAAACCGTGGGGAAACGCACAATAAAAGTTAGGTTAGTTAACACGATTAGTGTTAAGTCGACCACAGAAAACGAAGCTTATAAGCTCTTAAAGCGTGTAAGCGCCCAACGCGAATGCACCCAAAATTTATGTAGGTATAACATAACAACCGTAAATCTTAAATGTTTGATATCATTTATACTAAAAATCCACATCATTAGTGAAATCAATTATCAGAAACTTCAAATAATTAAAAATTTTTCACCATACACCCATTCATCCTATTTTCAGATGTTTTGCGATATCATTAAAGCACAGTTTACTTGAATATTTTTCGAAAAATCTCAAATCATTAAATCTGATGCAGTTCATTCTGAGTTTTTTTTGTCCTAAAATCCCTTTCATGATAATAGTACAGTGAAAATAAGCTTGATTTTAGAAGCGAATTATGGATAGATGTTGTATAGAACATATGTATGCGGATTAGTATGAGAGTGATACATTCAGCTCACATACTTTGTTATATGTTGGAAGAGGGAAATAGTCGACAGTGGGTTACTAATGAAAAGGCTATTATTTGTGGTGATGTGTGATGTTTCCAACATTCTCCGCTTAAGGATGGGTGAGAATGCCGTTTGCGTCGAGACTCATGTAGTTCCACTAGAGAATTTTTTTGATGAATTTCGATTTTTCGAATAAATGTCCTAGTATTTCATTTTTGTATTAACTCATACGTGTTCTTTTGCCACCAATATTTAATATTATCAACATACATATATATATATATATATATATATATATATATATATATATATATATATATATATATATATATATATATATATATATATATATATATATATATATATATATATATATATATATATATATATATATATATATATATATATATATATATATATATATATATATATATATATATATATATATATGTATATATATATATATATATATATATATATATATATATATATATATATATATATATATATATAAATACATTTATATATATAAATCTGAGGACAAATGACAACTAGAATATTAAAAAAACAACATTAGCAATCAGCTTGAGAAGATCTTTAGGAGCTAGACTTTACAATGAGTTACCCAGCAAATGGAAGGAAATGGACAAGAAAGGAAAACAATGAAGTGAAATCAGAAAAATTATTTACTTGAACATCCTCCTTATATAATATTGATGATTTTTAACTTTATATAAAGAACCATTAGGGTCTTTCACCGTATATTGTTAAACTAAGTTAAATGATAAACCGAGTTTAATTTGACATTTGACAAGCGAAATTGTCAAATTAAACTCGGTTTATCATTAAACTTAGTTTAACATATACGGTGCAAGTGCCTACATATCATTTCGAATTTCTCTTAAATTGTAATGTATTTGTCTTAATTATTGTTGTAATTGAAATAAATTAATATATACAGGGTGTTCCAGAATAACGTCAGAAAATTTGGAGGAGTTCCAAAGAATGTAGGTCCGCAAATGCTTCCTCACCGAAATACAGGGTGTTGAAGTTTGAAAAAAAAATTTAATTTTTTTTAATATCTTCTAAACTACGAATGCTATCAAGATGAACTTCAGAACATTGTTATATCTTCTTAAGTTCTATAAACTACTGTTGAAATTTCTTCCAAAACTGTCATTATTTACCAATAATGACCTCCTCAAAATTATGCTTAAATGAAACCCACGATACCCCTCTATTCTCCGCTCCTTAACAGTTTTGGAAGAAATTCCAACAGCAGTTTATAGAGCTTAAGAAGTTATAACAATGTTCTAAAGATCATCTTGATAGCATTCGTATAGTTTAGAAGATATTAAAAAAAATTTTTTTTCAAACTTCAACACCCTGTATTTAGGTGAGGAAGCATTTGCGGACCTACATTTATTGGAACTTTTTTTCTTAAAATGTCTTAAAGAATAACCCCTCGAAATTTATATACCTTGGTGTTAAATTTGAAAAACTTGATCTAGGAAAGAAATGAAACAAAAACAAATTAGGTATTATTTCTTAATTATAATACTTGACACTCAAGATAAAACATTCGTATTTTCCCAAACTTCGACTACCCATTCTAGTCCGTTTTCTTTTTGCACGCCCTGAGGCACTCTGTCATCATGTACTAACTTGACATTTTTCACCATTTCGGGAAAGAAAGTATCACATTCAGCAGACTTTCGAACTCTTGAGAGATATGTCCTGTAAAAATATTTTGATTTTTGTGCGTAGTCGTAAAGTTTGTTTCCCCCGGCAACCCAGATTTCCTCGTACGTTTTCTTGAACTCGGGATCCTCTAATTTTGTTTCTATATCTGACCAATTATTGAAAACATAGGTGTCTTGTTTATCAGACACATCTAAATCTTTACGAGATGTGAGAATGAAATTTATACGACCTGGAAATGGTTTTTCGTCTTCGTGAAGACAGTCCCACGATGTCCTTCCCATTATCATAATATTTTTTTTATTTTTGTCGGTAGTTTCCTTAGTTATTCTCATGTAAAATTCGTATTCTCCAGGCAGTTGGAAGGGAAGGACTCCGTTTTTCGCAAGTCCCATATTTTCACTGACAACTCCAATTAAATTGTATTGGATCACCATTTTTCAAATTTTCTTTCCAATGAGGAACACTTTACACCCGAAATAAAATCGAAATTATGAATTAGATCGAATGGTTCTTGATGTACAAACAAAACTTTATCACAAGGTAAATATCGATAACTATTGCGATAAATAGATATCTATATATACTTGAATACAAGGTGAACTGTTTTATTATTTTACTCAATCAAGTTGTGTATGATGAAGGTAATGGTAAAGGACGTCATATACGATAGGATTTGCATCAACATACTATAAGACCATCAAATGTAATTCTTTTTATCACAATACTTTGATGTCTGCGATACAACAACAAGAACTGAAAAGTTCTCAAAAAATATTGGCTGTTATCATCTACAATCTACATCGATTAAACTACTTCTTCTTGCACCTTGATGTGATGATCACCTATTCATCATATAGACTTGTGTCATTAATGTCTTCATCAGCAACATTGTTTTTGGATATATATTTCTGATATGTTATAATCACTTGCATGGGCGCCGCCAGCCAGTAGGACAGGGGGGGCAAGACACGGGGGCCCGAGGGTGTCTTCCTGGTTAAGCGCCGCTGGCGAAAATTCAATTTTTCAAATTTATTTTTAATGCTAGTTTTAATCAGATTTTTGTATAATATGTTTAATAATTAAATTATAATTATTGATTTTCGTTTTACAAAATACCAAACTTAAAAATGTACCTGCAGGTTAGCAAACAGAATTTGAAAATATTGGAAAAAAAAGCAAAAGAGGACGCCGAAAAGTTGGGGTTTGAGTTGGTGATGCGGCGCCTGGCATCAAAACAGATTAATCGAGAAAATCATCCATCAATGTCATTGGGCCAGTATTATCGAAGAGGAATTTTCATTCCATATCTAGAAGCTCTATTTCAGTATCTAGAGGATCGATTTTCAAAAAAAGGGTACAACTTATATGAATTTCATCCAAAAACCATGCGGAGCATGACTTTGGAGGTAGCAGCCGCTATTCAAGACTTCTACGGTGATCTTTTGGATAACTTTCTGTCAGACGCACTAACCTTGTATGAGATGTGGAAGTTGCCTGAACGTACTCCTGCAGAAATCAACAAATGAAAATACATCGACCTGCTTAAATTTTCATTGGGCAATATGACCTCTCTAACGGAAGCAATCAAAATTGGATTAACTCTTCCAGCCACAACCTGTACTGTTGAGAGGTCCTTCAGCACATCAAAAAGAATCAAGACATGGCTAAGATCGACTATGAAGCATGATATATTTTTCATGATGAGTATTCATCGTAAAAGAGTTCGGGAAAATACAGCATTTATTGATGCAGTAATTAATAAATACGGGCTTGGCCCCAGAAGAATGCAGTTATTGTTCAAAGAATAAGTAACTTATTTATGTTTATATTTTAAGTTTTTTCTCTGGTTGTGTATTTGAATTGTCAACATGTTTTAATATTTTTTGATTTTGTTGTAACTGAACTTGTTTTCCAACTCCAGGGGAGGCAAATGCCGATTTGCCCCCCCTTGCCGGCGCCCATGATCATTTGGAATAATTAATTTTTTTGACGCCGCAATATTAGTACTGTAGGTACTTTTAGTTTACTCATAGTACATTTTTATTTTATTTATTTTGAAATTTTAATTTTTTGTATAAATATTCTTTTTATATTTTATATTATTTCCAAATTAATTTTGTTGGATAATAGTGTAGTTCTAGTTAGTAAGTGAAACATTCTAGATTAGCTAAACAGACAATGACTCGGTATTATATTGAGAAAAAGAAGTAAAATAAATTAATCTTAATATTTATTCTACTAAGAAATGAAGGAGATATAAAGAAGTACACATATACATCTATCTGGGACATAATATCAAATTGGGCAAGGACAACCAAACGGCGGAAGTCACAAGGCGAATCGGCTTGACTTGGACATCCTTTGGAAAATTAAGCCATATTCTTAGAGACCGCAAAGTCCTAATCTGTCTCAAGAGAAAAGTTTACGATGCGTGCATTCTCCCCGTGGCAACTTATGGACTAGAGACCACCACTTTCACGGTCAACAGCAAAAGTCGTCTGAAAATTTGCCAGAGAGCAATGGAGCGAGCGATGTTCGGTATCAGCCTGAGAGATAAAGTACGGAAAACGGAAGTTCGCAAACGCACTAAAGTATCGCATATCATTGAACCGATTGCAAGATCGAGGTGGAGATAGGCAGGTCATGTTGCCCGAGATGACGTGAAATGGACCAAGAAAATAATGCAGTGGAGACCCAGAGAGACAAAAAGAAGTGTCGGTAGACCCCAGGCGAGATGGCGGGATGACATACAACGCTAGCCGGGAAGAACTGGATGCTCACCGCCCAAAACAAATCGACCTCGAAAGAGATGGAGAAGGCCTATGTACAGCAGTGGAAGTCTAAAGGCTGAAGAAGAAGACACATAAAAAATACTTCCTTAAGACATAGTTGTGTAATCAATAAACTCTTTCTATGCAAATGAGACTTTTTAATGCAAAGAAGGTACTATTTATTAATGAAGAAAAAAATTATATTCAAGTTTCTTTATAAGCTGCGATTCTGTTCAGTTGTTGATAAGATGATACCGTCGGCTATTGACTTATTCACTCAAATCTGTACCATCAAAGTTCATTAAAAACTAATCGAGATTCTTTATCAAATAACACATATCGCAGGTTTTGATATATCTTTTATCTCTATTACGGATGTTCAGAAATAATGAGTTTTAGTGTTCCAATGGAATTTTTTTCGATAAGTATCTTTTATAAATTATATTGAAAAATTATACTCTGAAAAACAGATTTATTGAAATATATTTATTTATATATTGTTGAGAACCCACCTTATGTTTCACCACGCATGCAGGCTGCGCTTGTAGCAATGCTCAGATTTTTTCCATTATTTTAAGGGATCGGATGGGCAGTTGATATTGAAAACGAATATTTATTTGCATCGAACGATGTAACACTTTACAGAACCTTGCATTTTTGGTAGCCACCTATGGGTGTCAAGTGACAGGAGTTTTAGACGTTAGGAGTTTCTGTTTGGCCTAGAGTGAGATACCTAAGGCTACCTTCACAAGGGGAACTCCACGTCTCTCGCTCGTATACGGGAGCGTTTATCGTTCCTATCTGCCGCCAATTCCCACTGGAAGTCTTTTGGGAGTTCATTGGAGTTTACTCCTGAGGAGTAAAATCGAGCGTTAACTAAAAGTGAAATGTAACGTTCATTTGCGCAACGTACTATGCTTTCTTCTATGTTCACTTCTAGATTATTAGTATACCGCCGCATATATTAGGGTATACAGGCAGCAGTTGATGCATGTTTAGGTATTTATATCTTGTGATACTTATATTTGTGCACAATAAACAAAATTATTAAGTGATTGAAGTTGAGAAAATATAAAAAGAACTGATGTGAATGACTAATGAATAATTTTAATTGAATTAACGAATAGCTGTCTTCTATTCAATGTATGTATGTTTGATTAATTGCATATATCTTTTATATTTTATATATTATGTCATCAAAATTTTTGTTGGAGTGTATGCAGCATATATTAGGCTATACCGGCAACAGTTGATGTATGTATAGGTGTATATGATGCAACACATACCTTCAATATCAACCTAATCGTCAATTTGATTTTTGATCAGTTAGAGTGTAGTTTATTCATTTATATGCAGTGATACTTATCTTTGTGAACAATAAACAAAATTATTAAGTGTTTGAAGTTAATGAAATATTGAAAGATATAAAAAAAACACCAGCAAAATTTGGATAAATTTGCCCATATAAAATATTGGATGATGAATGATTTTGTTTTGTTAGATTATTTTCGTTGAACCTTCATAGTTTACTATTTAATAGATCAGATCAATCAATATAATGACAGTAAATATTAGTAGGCGTTGGAAAACATAACAAAGGGGAACAATAATCTGTTACTAAGCAATTTTATTAATATTTTTTTTAAGTGGAATAACTTATGAAATAGTATATTAATCAACGAGCACAAAAAGATTGCTATTTTTCACGAGGGTGAAAAATTGTAATTTTGTGCGAGTAGAATACTATACTTTGTCCACGACTTCCTCGAAAAAATTTGTAATAATCTGCATTTTCAACAATAAAAATAGTTATCAAAAGCGTTGACATAACATTTTCTGTGTTCACTGAAAACTGCATACTCACGTAAAATATTAGTTTAATAATTTGCCTAAAAGTTATCTTAGTTACATAAAACCTAAAAATCTAATAACAATACTATCCTAACAATGTGAATGATAGTCTCAAGTTTGGACATACGTTTCGAGTGTGACGTCATGCAGTGTATAATAAACCATTATACACACTAGTGAATAATAGGTATAATTGTACTTCAGGAAGCACACATATAATGAATGATTTATAGTACAGTCGTGGACAAAACATATTATTAGTTATCTGCTCATTATTTTTATTAATAAAATAAACAGTCCTGTAGTTTATACAAAGCAAAAGGTTTACGACATGAAATTTAATCTACTGCCATGTTTTGAAGAGAAAATATTCACAACTTCGTCTGTTGAAATCGATGTACTCCTTTGAACTGACATCAAGGCCAGTCCACAAAGCCAGTCTTGACCACAGCGTTTCTCAAATATGCTTTTAGCCTTCTAAGTGTTGGAATCGTACGTTCTAGCGTGCAGGCGGATACTGGTAGAGTAGAAAATATTTGTAGCAGCTTGAAGACGTTAGAATAAAATTCTTTGTTGTATTCGGAAAGAGCTTCAATAGCATTTGATGGACGATCACATTCTGCCTGATTTTCCCAATGAGTCTTCCACAAAATAAACTCAGCTTTCAATAAGTCTATGTCAACTTTACTTTGGCAAAATTTCTAGTATTCTATATCTAAAACAACAGAAGCATTGCAACATACAGATGGCAACAGATAATTCAAATTCTGGAAAACTCCTTGGTGATCCTTGCAGCTGACTTGTGAAATCGCCAAGCAGGAAAATTGCCATCGCAATACAAAAGTATGGTTCTGGATCTGAAGGTAGTGTGTTATATCGGTTGCGTTGTGACGCAGTGACACGAGAAAGCCTGACGTCTTCACCAACATCAGCTAGTAACAATTTACTTTCTTGTAGACACGAGAACACCAATATTTTCTCGCATATTCTGAAAAAGGTGTACTATGTTTCCAATATGATCAGTTGCAGATTTCAAATCACATAGAGGTGATTGTAACATATTACAAAGAGTCACACTATGTGAAAACACCCCAGATAAGACATAACATACTCCCACAAATCAATGATCTCAGTCTGGGTCACTGCTCAGGTCTTCCAAAGTGCCAATAATAGTTTTGAGAAGTTCTCGAAACTTTAGTAGGCTGTTATGGTCCTCAACCCACCTGGTTTCACACATCGATGTTAGAGTTTTCCATTGTTGTCCAAGTCATAGTTTTCTGTTTTCATTTTATCTCTTAGTGAATTCATTCTAAATATTAGTATCCTTGCAATGCACAATGATGTGAAATATGTTGCTGGATCCTCTGTTGTGTTGTGTATTTTATAAAACTGGCACTTTTCAAACCTAGTATTAATTTATACTACTAAGTAAATTTCGGGATTTCGGTGGGGCGTGGGGGGTGGTTTGACCCCATAACTCCTCCTCTGGCTACGGCCATGTATATATATATATATATATATATATATATATATATATATATATATATATATATATATATATATATATATATATATATTGCCTGGACAGTATTTTTACTAATTCATCTATTTTTATCAATATCATTCCGTTTAAATTTGAAAAACCAACTTTTTCTATTGGAAAAGTTGGTGAAATTCGTGACGTTCTCAAAATTTTCAAAAGTTTTGTATGTATAGAGGTCTCAACATTTTGAGCGGCGCTGGCCGACGCTGTGGACGCCGGGCCTCGTATAATCGGGATCGGCTACGCCCTTGCATCGCCCAGAATCACCATTGAAATCTTTACGCGCGCCACAGCTAACGTAGACAAGGCATCGTGCAGACTCGCACGCAGGGCATGCAAGAGAGTTTTCCTGAAACCTATGGGTTGTTTTAATGAAGGTCCCAATATTTTTCTGTATTTGAGAACGATGAAGTGATGAAAGTGACAGTGTCAATTAGAAATGTTGGTGAGTTTCGCACTTAAAGTTCATTCATATTTTCGTCCTAAAGAGCATAGTCTTTCACTTCATATTTTTAACATATTCATTCTTATTTACTCTTAATAAATTTTTTCTTTACCATTTTTGTATCCAATATATTTAATTGAATATTTAATTTCGCATAACATCGCATAATATGAGTGATATTCTATAATTTTTTGAGATCCTGCAAGGATAGCTAGAATATTTCAATGAAAATTGAGCGTTTGCGGGATTTACATGAAAAACTTATTATTATTTATATTTTCGTTGATTTTTTTCCCACATTTTATTAACAGTAATCATTCATAATGATTCAGTGAGGTGGATAACTTATTAACTTTAGATTGTTGGACATTAATTGATTGAAATTACGAAATATACTAAAACAGGAATTATTCTTGTTTTACTTTTACATTCTTTATGAATATTTCAAACTTATGAAATATACTCAAAATAATTAATTGAACTTACGCGAGAAGAAAAAAGGTGGGTAATGAAGTGACCATTAACTTAATTAGAATGTATCAAATGATGAAGAAGAAAAATAGAACGAAAACTCACAGCGATATAAAATTATCTGAAAAACGTTATGAAATTGTGAAAATGTATCAAAAAAACAAATATAGTCAAATAAATTTTTCCGGGAAATATTTGAATTATTTTTGTCTATATTGTATTGTTATTTACTTGTATTTTCTCAGCAATAACAGGCCATTTGTGTTAAA
>JARQZK010000732.1:355000-517500 GCA_030704885.1 Cynegetis impunctata
GTTTGCTAAGCCTCAGATACTTTATGTAATTATCGAATTTTCACGTCTATTAGATTCCTCTATTAAGTGTAAATTCTGAACTTGAAGTGGAAATAAAAGATAATAATAGATAATTCAAAATTAATTGGTTCACTAAGTAATCCGATTATTTGGACTATATCTTATTTAAATCCCTACCGAAATGAGATTTATCAACAAATACTTGCTAATTTTTCATGAGACAAAGTATAAATAATGTTGCTGATTATACTTACACGGGTTCTGTCTCAAGTGACTTTGAAATCCCCACAGGATTACTTTTGGTTGGCTTCCAGAACCATTGGCCTGTTTTAAATCTTAATTGAATTTTTCCCAGATAATCTAATTCTGAAAAATTTCCCTCCACTCATAATAAGAATCCTGAAACTGCATAATGGGAACTACGCTCGAAAATTTGGATTTTCGACACATACTTCCATTAGGAAATTGAAACAACTTCCTTTGAGTTTTAAAAGTGTACGTTTATAAAGTATAGTGTTAAAAATATTTTCAACACTCGTGTTAAAAATCTTTTTAACACTCAAAAAAAAATCCTCTCTGAAGTTTCCTTCTATGTTATTCAATCTACACAAGGCGAGAAAATTAGTATATGCAATTTCGTACTGCTGGCGCGACTTTTTTGGCAGCATTTGTAGTATGGCTCTTTTTGCAGCCTCTTCATTGTCCATTGGTAACAAATCATCACTTTTATTTGAATAAATATTTTTATCTACTCCTATTGAATAATATATTCATTATTCAACTGCGTTTTAGCAATTAATAGTATCTATTACCAAACAGCGTGAGTAATAAGAACTCACTGCTATAACTCACTGTATAGTCTACTAAGATCCCAAGTAAGATCAACCGTCACTCATCTGCTAATGTCACTTGAATAATTCTGACGTTTTCAAATTAAGTTAATACAACCTAATTATTGTGAATTTGTATCTTAATATTTATTGTTATAGTCGTAGATAAAGTATAGTATTCAACTTGCGGTAATGGTCATAACTCACTTGATGAATTGCAGCACGAGCTGCAAGCTGCAACTTCATCTGCGTGAGTTATGACCTACATTACCGCTCGTTGAATAATATACTATTATCGACTGACATTTTTTAAACTTTTATGAACTGTTTTTGTCACTTATCAATTACGATGGTTACCACAACACACAACATACGCGATGCTTGTTAAAAATCAAAAATAATTAGTTGTCAAAAATGTCAAAAGTATGCGATTTCGACTTTTATTTTGTTACCAAAATAGGATAGGTGTACAAAAAATAGTGTATGATATTCGTGTTAAAAGTGACTTCTTTTTGTTCGTGGAGTTGCTACACTCGCTGCACTCGTTTCGCAAACTTCTCCACTCATAAAATAAAGTATCACTTTTAACACTAATATCATAAATAGCTATTATTTAATAGTATATTATTCAACGAGCGGTAATGTAGGTCATAACTCAAGCAGATGAAGTTTGCAGCACGAGCTGCAAGCGAGTGCTGCAATTCATCAAGTGAGTTATGACCATTACCGCAAGTGGAATACTATACTTTATCTACGACTATAACAATAAATACTAAGATACAAATTCACAATAATTAGGTAATATTAACTTAATTAGAAAACGTCAGAATTATTTAAGTGACATTAGCAGATGAGTGACGGTCGATCTTACTTGGAATCTTAGTAGACTATATCGCTGTTCCAGTAAAACATGGACGTAACTGCAACTTTTTCAGAAAATGAGTTATTGTTGTCAACCAATGCTGAATATTGCTATTTATCTGCTATAACAACGACGTAAATGTAGTTGCAATATTGGCCGCTAGATGGTAGTTACGTCCTTGTTATATTGATCGGGATCGATAATATCGAGTCGGTAGAATATCGACGTATTGGCCAATTAACTTTACGCGGTAAAGGAAAAACACGTATTTTGAGTGAAATAACGTCGTAAGTGCTAGTTTTGTTTATTGTTGCGAACCCTACTCCTCTATTTCTGGAAGAACGAAGACGTAAGTATACTTTATGTCTATGTTTTAGTATGTATAGGTTCTATGAAATGTCATAACTGTATTAATTATTGTGTGATTCGGCGGAACATTGAAGTAACTGTACTTTACGTCTATATTATTCTCGATATTCTCATGAGATATGGACTCAAATGTGCTTTAGGTCTTTAGTATTCTGTAAATGTTTATGAACTCTGGACTCAATTGTCCTTTGAGTCTATATTGCTCTAAAAATGCACCAATATACCGTGTGACGTATTTGCATTAGGATACTTTATAAATTGCAGTTTAGTTGGAAAATACAATATTTTAAATCATTTCTTTGGTTAATAACTACAGGTAATTCATGTTACAGAAAATGAACTCCCGAACTTGTAAAATATTGAGTCTACTAAAAAATCGATGTAGCATGGAGACCCCTGCAGTTCTTGATTCTCATTCTAAAGAAAATGTGCCTGTACAAACAAAAGATTTGGTCTCAGCAAACAATTCAAGTTCTATAGAAACATTTAATGATGTGTCAGGTAGTAATGGATGTTCTACAGGACTATCATCTGTACGTGAAATTATATTTGGGGAAGATCCCATTGATGATGAACTCTTCAACGCTGAAGCCCAAACTCAGAGCTCTCCTGTTGTTGGAACATCCGATTTTTCTTCTACTAGTCTGGCTCTAAGCGAACATTATGTGGTCGAAAGGGAAAGCAGCACGAAATTGAAGCTAAGGAAAGTAAAACAGAGTTACAAGGAATACTGCGATTCTGATCAGGAACCTTTTTCTTCAGGATCAAGTGATAATTACAACCCTGATGATGATAATAATCATTTATTTTCTTCAAGTAAAATATCAGAAAACATCGAGAATATTGATATAAACAATGCTGATAATGATAAAGATGAATCTACGAACTCTATAGTCCAAAAAGGAAAAAAGAGGGTTAGAAATCCGAACAATTGGAAACTAGTGAAAGCAAAACGATTCAGAAACTCTGGTCAGCAATACACTTCAAGAACTGGAAAAATTGTCAAAGCAAGGAGCTTGAAACCTGCTTGTACCAATAAATGCATTCTTTCTTACTCGAAAAGTTTTCTGAAGAGTTTAGGAGCCAGTTGTTTAGAGAATTCTGGGACTTAGGAAACTTGCAACGCCAGCGAGATTTTCTGGGCTCATGTATCGAAACACTGATTCTTAAGTATAGGAGAGTTTCATCCGCACAGCCAAGGAAACCAAATTGTGCATTTTACTTACACGAAAATGGAAAAAAGATTAGAATATGTAAGACATTTTTGATCAACACATTAGGGATTTCGGAAAAAATGATTAGAACTGTGATTCAATCAAAAGTATCTGAACAGGGAATTATACAAAAAGATCACAGAGGAAAGCATGGTAAACATAAGAGAATTGACGTAGAGGTATCAGAATCTGTATTTGATCATATAAATTCCATACCACGTATTGAGAGCCATTACGTCCGTAAAGATACAAATAGAGAGTTCATAGACGGTGGGCTCACGATTGCGGAAATGCACAGGAATTATTGTGAGAAACGGTCTGCTTCAAATCAACCATCAGTGACATATGATTATTACGCAACTATCTTCAACACAAAATTTAATATCGGATTCTTCGTGCCGAAAAAGGATCAATGTGATCTATGTGAAACTTATAAAAATGCACCAGACAATACGAAACTAGAACTGAAACACAATTTTGAAGAACACTTAGAAGAAAAGGACCTTAGTCGAGAGGAGAAAGAAAGTGACAAAAAAAGAGCACAAAATGGAGAAATTGCATTGGCTGTCTATGATTTACAGGCAGTGTTGCCTGTACCTGTGGGACAATCATCCGCTTTCTTCTATAAATCCAGATTAAATTGCTATAATTTCACGGTAAGCTATAATTTTTCCAAGGCGATTCTGAATTATTTGTGTACGTTTTTTAGATAACAGAATTAGCCAAAGATACCACGAAAGCATTCTTTTGGCATGAAGTTTTTGGAAACAGGGGAGCTATCGAAATAGGTAGTTGCGTCTTAATGTATTTGGAAGAATTATCGAAAAACCAGCCAGGATCCAATGTAGTTTTTTTCTCAGATAACTGCATGGGTCAACATAGAAATAGGTATGCCAAGACATAATTAGGAAATCACCAAATATTTCCAAATCTGTTAATAATCACTGATTTTGTAGGTTTCTGATTGCAGTGTATATCTACGCAGTAGACAACTTTCAAATTGATTCAATAACACACAAGTTTTTGATACGTGGACACACTCAGAATGAAGCTGATTCAATTCACAGTATTATCGAGAAAAAATTTCATTGGCTAAGAAATCTGAACCCATTTATATTCCCGAACAGTATATTTCTATAATTCGTGAAGCTAAAAAAAAAGGAAACAAGATAGAAGTGAAAGAACTGAGCTTCGAAAGTTTACTTGACGTCAAGAAATTATCAGATGATATGTGACTCAACATTAATAAAAACAACGACGGAGATGAATTCAAAATAAATGGTGTTAAAGTTTTACGATTAAGATAAGGGAAAGAAGATATTTGATACAAATCGAGATACAAACAAAAAGATTGGCATCGTGTAAATTTTACCCAGAGAAAAAAGATCCAAAATAGACATGAGAGATATTGTTATTAAAAAAGCCTATACCAAACCCATTCAGTTATCTGAAAATAAGAAAAAAGATTTAAAAAGTTTAATGGATGCTAGCCTTATTCCACCATTCTATAAACCCTATTTCGAAAGTATTATTTTAAAATAATAGGAGCAGCCAATTATTTTTGTAATATTTTTTGATGTTATGGTACTAAGTTTTTGATTATCAGGATTCCTTGCTTTTGTGTTGTAGTATTAGGTTTCCTATCGCGCCGTATTATTAGATTTTAAGAATGACTAGGTTTCAATTGTTGACGTCAGCGGTTAGTCCTAAGTTAGCTCACCTCATTTATTTTTTATTTGACAAAGTTGAATTAAAAAAAGGTTGAAATGTACCTGATTCTAACTATTTTTTAAAATGATTAGGTTTAAGTTGTTGACTTTAGCGTTTTGTCTATATTTAGATTACTTATTCATTTTGTATTTACCAAAGTTGAATTAATAAAGGCTGAAATGTACCTCATTCAAGCGTTTTCTTCCGATAAAACAAAGGCGTAACTACAAATTTCACTTTTGATTTTAATCAGAGTAAAGCACTGATAACGTCTAAATATACTATGCATATCATATAGTCTTATCCCATACACTGATTATGATTGGTAAATTACGCTCTTAGCAGCACACGAATTAAAAAAAACTTTTTCGTTTTCTGGGCCTCCTTTAAAATTAACTGATTTACAGTTACGTCGTTATTCTTCTGGGGCAGCGATATAGTGAGTTATAGCAGTGAGTTATTATCACTCACGCTGTTTAGTAATAGATACTATTAATTGCTAAAACGCAGTTGAATAATGAATATATTATTCAATAGGAGTAGATAAATAAACATATTTCATCTATCACGAAACAATTTCTTTTCTGCCTTACGGATTTATAAAATAATTATTTCACAGGTTTGAATGATAATAATAGAGAAATAAAAACGAACGTTCCAATGTTGATTTATTTTCATATATGGAAATGTGACATTTTCGATATAGTGAGTGCGTCAGCGTTTTTATTGGTATATAATTATCTTATGCTCTTTGAAGTAGTTAACAACTCAATAAAGCAAGTTTCATTATAATTTTTTTTTGTATATAAATATTCATATTCAAATTCGACCAATTGCTACTATTGAGGGGGTCAATTTGTTTGAAACGCCTACTTGCTATTTTTTTTTAAAATACTCAAATTACTAACTTTTAGAAGGAAGTTTCCTTACGCGGTTGGTTGGTAGAAACGTCACGTAACGATTGACTTCCTTGGATTAGAGTAATAGGAGGTTGTCGGCACGCCGTAAAGGATAATATTCAAATAGGACGTGATTTATGGCGTTGAGGAAATGTGAAGATTTCGGATCTCCAACAGAAAACGTAAAATACTCGAATATAGTCATATTTATGAAGTTTCACGAGCAAAAATATAATAAATTATAAAGAAATAAAAAACTAACTTTTCACAGGTTGAAATGAAATCTATTGAGTAAATGCGTTTCGTCATATCATTGAACTTCATCTCGTACTAAACTATGGTATTACAAAACACATATTAGAAACCACATAACAATAAGCAATTCATGTTTCTTCATAACAAAATTTCAAAGTTTCATATAAAACCAACAATAGCATTGAAAAATTGATTAAAAAGAGCAAATCAAATATTCAAAGAGATGAACGTACTGGTGTTTATAGACTCAACTGTAACGATTGTGAAAAATTCTATATAGGACGTACTTCAAAACTCGTATACACGAACACCAACGTAGCTATATTAAGCAGAAAACTGACTGTAATTATGTGTGCCATCTTATTCAAGAAAACCATACCTTCAATAAAAATTATAATATATTAGACATAGAAAATAGTCTACACAAAAACAACTGTTGGGAATCCCTATACATCAATAAATATCTCCTACGAGAATTTGATTTGAGTAATAAGAAACGCGTGTGCAGCAGAGCTCCTTTACTAAGATCTTATTCTCACCTCATTTTCTTTACTTTTACATACAAATTTTCAACCCCCTAATTCAATTGGGAGAAGCTGAAGAGATGCATAATGTTTTCACGTACATATTTTCAGCATTCCAGCTGAATTTGGAGTACTTAGATGTAGAGATGCACAATGCTCGAAAATCTTCAAAAATGCTTAAAATTCCAACATAAGATTGCGCCAAAAAGAAAAACATGCAGCTCAGAACAAATAACATATAGAGTTTTTTCTGCTGTACGTAAATTACCTACTTCCAGAAGATCGAAAATATATTTAAAAAACTCAGTAAGTGAAAGTGGGATATCTGGATTAGCCCTTAGGCTAAACCGTGATATACACCGACCGATAAAATTATCGACATATTTTCAACCTGAAAAGAAAGAAGATTGAAATTATCACTGTAAATCTTTTTGCTAAAAATTTATGAAAATCGATGGAAAAACTCAGTAAGAACTGTAACCGCTAATAAATTAAATCTTCTATTTATTTCTTATATAAAAAAGTTACTAAAATTTGTTTGAGTTCAATAGCATTTATTTAATACTAGTAACAACTATTATGTGATTTGCTCTTATTTTTCTATTTCGACATTCGGAAAGGGGGCACTTTGTACTTTGACTGGACCTTCCACGAAAAAAAATCCTAGAAACAATTGTTCGTTAAATAGGTTTCCGGAATTTTCATATTTATTGATGTATATAAATATGAAAATTCCGGAAACCTATTTAACGAACAATTAAAGTTAACCCTTCTCCTCTCCTTAATCTGTTCAATGTACCTACCTACCAATAACTGTGAATGAGGGGCCTCGGTAGACCAGCGGTCTGGTGTATCGCCTATGCCGTTTGTACACCATGATAGTTTGTACACCATGATAGTGAGACCTATGATCACCTACGGAGCAGTAGTGTGGTATGGCAGAACCGAACTCACCACAGCAAAGAAATCCTTGGAGAAAGTGCAAAGACTAGCATGTCTTTGTATAACAGGAGCAATGAGATCGACTCCAACAGCAGCACTAGAGGTAGTTCTGGACCTCACTCCTCTCCACATCATGGTGAGGAGAACTGCTTGGGGAGCAAACCTCAGGTTGGCTAAAGTTGGACTCAAAGGTGCTGCATACGGTACAAGGGACTTAACCCTTACCGGAAGTGCACACCTTGCTGACCTCCCAACTGACGAAATTACCAGGAAATTTAGTTTCAAGAAATTATTTCGAACGGAACTAAATACCAAGAAGGAATGGAGCATAGAATCCATTCGAGCACTGGAGAAGAATACCATAATATGGTATACGGACGGGTCTAAAACTCCCGAAGGAACTGGAGCAGGAGTCGTTGGGCCTCGTACCAAATACTCAGAACCCATGGGCCAGTTCCCTAGTATTTTTCAAGCGGAAATTCACGCCATAGAAAGGTGCATTCAGTTCAACCTCGATAGGAAATACCGGAACAAGGAAATTGCGATCCTCTCCGATAGCCAAGCAGCCATCAAAGCGTTGAGCTCTTATAACATCAACTCAAAGATGGTTTGTGAATGCCTAGACAAACTAAACGATCTGGGCAGGAACAACAAAGTGATCCTCCTCTGGGTGCCGGGTAATGAACAAGCAGACACCCTGGCACGAAAGGGTGCGTCAACGCCACTAATCGGGCCAGAGCCTTTCTGCGGACTTGGAAAATCTTACTTCCAAGAAGAACTCAATAAAGCTGAAGAAGCAATGAGAACAACATACTGGCAAAGACTTCCAGGACTGAGGCAGGCCAAAGATCTCCTCGGAAAGTTCAACCGAGCAAGATCGAAGACACTGATTAACCTCAGCAAAACTAGTCTAAAGACAATCACAGGATTTCTTACGGGGCATTGCAGACTCAAAGAACACCTAAGGAAGCTAGGTTTAGAGGGGGACAGCATCTGCAGATTCTGCAAGGAACGTCCAGAAACACCTCACCATATACTGATGGAGTGCTATGCTGTGCACCATGAAAGACTGAACACACTGGAATCATACCAGCTGACTGTAGAAGAAATACCACGAATAGACCCCCTTAAAATCCTCAAATTCCTGAAGGTATTGAGGCTTGAGGGGCTGCTGTAAAACGAGAACACATCGAGAAGCAGAAGAAGATGGGGCACAATAGATCTAATAAGGTCGCAGCGCATCGGTCACCATCCAAACCTACCAATACCAATACCAATGCCGTTTGTAAACCGAGGATTGTGGGTTCGAGTCCTACCTTGCTCTTGGGTGTTGTATATGTCCGGAATTTAGTGATTCTATTTATATAAGTAAAATTGTTGGGTAATGTACATTGTTTACAAGCCCATTAGCCGTTCGGAACCGGCGTTAAACTGTAGGTCCCTTGAAAAAAAAAACTGTGAATGAATTGCTTATTGTTATTTAGTTTCTCTAGGAACCCCTCTGTTATGTTCAATTTTTCATATAAAAAGATTGTTTTACATTCATCTCTATGAACTTTTGATTTGTTGTTTTTATCAATTTCCCAATGCTATTGTTGGTTTTATATGAAACTTTGTTTATGAAGAAACATGAATTGCTTATTGTTATTTAGTTTCTCTAGAAACCCCTCTGTTATGTTCAATTTTTCGTATAAAAAGATTGTTTTGTAATATCGTAATTTAGTACGAGTTGAAATCAATGTTATGACGAAACGCGTTTAATCAATAGATTTTAGTTCAACCTAAAAAAAGTTAGTGTTTATTTCTTTATAAAGTTATGAATATGAACTTTCACCAACTAAATGAAAATTCAATTCAACAACTATAATAGTTCAATATATCAATAAGAACAATTTATATATTTTTTTTTGTTTTAAATCATTCCGTTATATCGTCTCTGGATTACAAATTTACAGTGAGTAGGTATTCAAGAAATGAAAACTGCAGTATTAAAGTATTGTAATACAATAATGTAAAACAATATGAAAGTAAGTTAATAAAATTGTATAACTTGATACAAGTATTCATTGTTTACATACGATTAATGTACGTGTGATTCGAGTATTTACTATTTACATATATTACAGAGAGAAAATAGTGTAATGATGATGCTCAGCGTAAAAAAAATAGTATTGAAAACCAACAACAGAGTGCGACAAAGTACGTCAAAAACGAAGTTTCTTACGCACATGTTTTTTTGTTGAAATTGCCTTAAGTATTAGGTAGATTTCATCGTCTGCTGAATTTTGGTGTCTCTGCTTTAGAACCAACGTTCTCCCTGTTTAGAAATACGACAACCTTGGTTGTTTCTATTATTTTTAACTAACAGTGTATTTTTCAGTAGTTATAGAATATAAGCTCCACGGGATAGAGGATTCGGAATACTGTTACCTCCTCAAAGAAGAAGAATAGGAAAAGTGATTACTTTTAGCATGGATGCCGAACAAAGAAATTTACAAGGAATAAATCTTGGGAGTAAAAATAGTTATTTAATAAACTAGTTTATTAATGACAGCGATTAATGGTTGAGATATTTTAACGCGTGAGCGGAGCGAGCGCGTTAATAGTTCGAGACCATTAATCGCTACATTAATAAACGAGTTTATTACAAGATTTTTCCGTCGACCTCATCATGAATTGAGTATAAATTCTTGATTGAAATAAATTTTTATTTTGCATGACAGATACTACACTTGACACAATAAAAACTTCTATGTTCATTTCGATATATTTATATTTATGCTTCCGATGGAACAATTTGAGAAATTCATAGATGGAATATTAGACATGTGACATTCTGAATAGTTTACATTACCTACAATATCCGATAAGGAATATGTGGAACTGGTGGAAGCTGAAGTGTTATTTACTTTCGAACGATTATTGCATAAAATTTTTTCCGCAATTTCTACTTTATTTTGTATAGAGTTAAATTTTTCGATTTGAATTATGAATTCCTTTTCTCTGTGGAATAACAGTACAGACACAGAATAATTCAACTATTCCGTGCTGAATACTTCTGTGTTTGGTTGCCCATGACAATCATACATTAAAATAGGAGAAATTGCACATTAAAATGGATCATTAATGATCTATTTCGTGTACGTTAAAGTAAGCTTTTATTTAGAGGTCGACGGAAAAATATATTACTACCTACTTCAAGAAACAAACAGATTCATAATCAGAATCGTACTTAATCCTACACACTAAATATTTGTGAACTATCTCGTAGGCAATCTTCTATTTCACCTAACCTAAAAACATTATCAATATTTTCTATTTGTGTACATAAATTCCAAGAAATTTCTGCATAGAAGAAAGTTCAATAACGAAGCTTGAATTAACGTTATGTTGTAATTTATTGTATACACAAAACGAAGACGTTTGTTATCTTAATAAGTAACTCAAATACTTATGACACATAATTCATAGGAACAAAATAATTTAACATTGCAAATAAAATCCACCACACTGACATGAAGAGTAGGAATTTTTTTGCTCATGAGATAGATTCATGAATATAAAAAATCATTTCTATTTCTACTATTAAATTTAACGCTACGCAGAAGTGAACTATATAAAGAAAAATGAATATCATTTAATAGATCCATTCAATTTTTTTCATATGTTTTAAAGATTTTCTATATTTTTGATATGAAGTTTACTGCTTCTTTGAAAGTAATTTTTCCCACTCTGGATTTCAAGTAGGAATTCCCCCAGTTCCCCCCTCTGGATCCGCGCCTTCTGCAGGTATATATATATATATATATATATATATATATATATATATATATATATATATATATATATATATATATATATATATATATATATATATATATGTATATATATATATATATATATATGTATATATTTATATATATATATATACAGGGTGTCCCAACAGAAACTGCATCGATGGATATATGGAAAACTAAACATAGGAAATATCTGAAAATTTGGCTGTGTACTAATGTCAATGGGGGACATCCGGCTAAAATATTTTCAAGGTGATGGCACTTCCGGTTATACCGGAAGTAGGTATCAGCTTGCTTATTTCAGATGAGACACCCTGTATATTATTACATTTTTGGATTCTTCACAAAATTCTAGATAGATTTTATATATAATATCCTATACCTATCTTCAACTGTTTCGTAAAAAACGAAAACTGTCAGTACAAAAACTTAAAAATTGAGGATTTTTTCACAGTTGGAAATAATAATATGGAACATAATCAAAATATTTCCAATTGTGAACAAATCCTCAATTTGTAAGTTTTTGTACTGACATTTTCCGTTTTTTTACTTTACCATACCTTTTACAGCTGCTCCTGAAGAAGGAAAAATAATGATTTCCGAAAGCTAGAGCTTTAGAAAAAGAGTACGTTAGTTTTCATTGACTGCATACCCAAATATCGTTATATTCCATAATACAATTAGTCAGTCGATTATACTTATATATATATATATATATATATATATATATATATATATATATATATATATATATATTATATATATATATATTATATTGAATATATATATATATATATATATATATATATATATTTATATATATATATATATATATATATACAATATATACAATGTGTTTAAATACAACGTTTCAATACTTTAGGAGCTGATTATAGACCTCAAAATAAGTAAAAATTTTCGGTTTTCAAATTAACTACTAGCGCAACCAAATACGATATTCGAATTATTTTCATCTTCCATATGTCTTGTTTACTGAACTTACAACAAAAATATTTTTCAGTCGGTTTGTGAAAAAAAATCACAGCTGGCATCAAATATTAGCTTTTCATATGACATTTACGTACTTATATTGAGTATGTTGCATCCGATTCGAGTTGTTTACTTTCTTTCACTTTGTTGTGAAGAAAAAGTTATCATTCCTCAATTTGAAATACCTTATTCTAATATTGAAATGAGTAACATGGTTTCATGTATGACCGTGGCAACGGAAGGGACCTAGTGCAATGGCCCGCTAGATCTGCTGATTTGAATCCTTTGGACTTTTATATTTGGGGTTATTTGTTAAGTATATGCAATGTCAGTAAATAACATCGAAGAGTTGTAACATCGGATTGAACTATCCTGTCGAACGATCCGAACACAACCGGGTCTTTTCGAAAGAGAAAAAGACAGTAGTCACATATAACATCTTCTGTAAGTCGAAAATAAATCGAATATTTTTGTAATTTATCGTATTTGGTTGCGCTAGTAGTTAATATATATATATATATATATATATATATATATATATATATATATATATATATGTTATAATATATATATATATATATATATATATATATATATATATATATATATATATATATATATATATATAAACAAAAATCGTGGTCTACCAAGAGAAAAATGGATATAAAAACTACTCATTGTTTACTTTCGATTCAAAGAAATAGTATATTATATTCTGGGAAAATATGGATTGTTTATTGAGTCGTACCTACCATGACAACCTCATTAAAACCGAAACAATCGACTTCCAATTAACAAAATTTAATTTCAGGGAAGTAATGTATATGATATACTGAGTCGGGACTGAAAAGAAGCAAGTTGACCTCCAAACATGGGCAAATGCATGTCAACAGAACCAGATTTTGGATATTATCATTTCTGTTACTCATTTATTTAGCAGGAGTTCTTATTATTTCGGCCATCACTCTACAAGACACAAAAAGCAAACCGATCAAGGTGAGTCTTCCATTTATATTTTTATAAAATTTTAAGTATACCTATTGTTGTGAACCCTCCTAACAATGAACCTACTGCTCTTCTTAAGTCATTTATGTTTGCTTAGGTCAGCATTTATACTAAAAGTATATAAGTCAGAGCAATCCTACGCGGCTTAACCAAGCTAGTTAGTCGAGTATGTTAGGTACGCTGGCTAGTATTTGGGAGGTCTCGGGTTCAAACCCCGGGGCCGACTGGTCTGCCATGAGTTTTTTCCAGAGGTTTCCTCATGGTAATGTAAGTCACTGCTTGCAAACTTATAAGGCGAATGCTGGGCCAGTATTAATCCTCTGAACCCTACCCACACTTCCTATGTTCCATAAATATCTCGTCTCACCTATCCTTAATGCACTTGTACATACAAATGTATCCTCTGATCTGGCTGAAGGAGTTAATCCCAAACTCAAGCTGCCCGCCTCCCTGACACATACTTCAGGGAGGAATGAAACACGTGTGTTTCCCTTTTTCCCTTTACGCGGCTTAAGTCCAGTAGATTCCTTCGTGCTTTACACGTCGTAATGCCAGTTGGTAATTCATTCTCTACGTCTAATTAATAATGTTAACCAGTTCTATTTTATTCATCTACGTATAATAAATAATTGAAGAAACTACTCCCGCACTGTTGACTTTCGATATGCCGCAATATTCTATTATTTTAGTGAGTAATTGCACCAGTGCATCAAAATTACCAATAATGTTGCATGACAGCGTGTTGTCAAAAAACTGCATGAGTTCATTATCATTCTCCAAAATATGAAAATGTCCGAATGCAGTTTTTCAAAGACAACACGCCGGAATGCCAAATTATTCGCTTATTTTGATGCACGATTTTAATTTGGGGGAATATTTCCCGAATAAACTGTCAATTTGTCAAACTGACGTTAGTAATTTATAAATTCTCAGCTTGTCATAAATAACAATAATATGAACTATGCAATTATGGGTATACAGTGCAAATATCGCAGGGTTCTTTCGCTTTCTGCAATAGAATAATTATCGTAAGTAGGTAATTCACAAGTTCACCAAAATTACCGATAATTTTGCATGACACCGTGTTGTCAAAAAACTGCATGAGTTCATTCTTATTTTTGAAGAAAGAGTTCGACACCGAAGGTGGAGGGAACAGGAAGGAAATATTCACAGTAATTGCACAAGTGCATCAAAATTACCGATAATTTTGCATGACAGCGTGTCAAAAAACTGCATGAGCTCTTTCTCCAAAAATGAAATTGAACTCATACAGTTTTTTGATAACACGCTTTCATGCAAAATTATTGGTAAATATCCAAAATATGAAAATGACCGAATGCAGTTTTTCAAAGACAACACGCTGGAATGCGAAATTATTCGGTTATTTTGATGCACGAGTGTAATTTGGGGGAATATTTCCCGAATAAACTTTCAACTTGTCAAACTGACGTTAGTAATACATACATTCTTAACTTGTCATCAATAATCATAATATGAACTATGCTACAATGCAATTGTCGGTCTACAGTGCAATCATCGCAGGACTCTTTCGCTTTCTACAATGCAATTATCGTAAGTAATTGCACAAGTGCATCAAAATAACCGATAATTTTGCATGACAGCGTGTTGTCAAAAAACTGCATGAGTTCATTTTCATTTTTGGAGAAAGAGCCCTCCACCTTCGGTGTCGGGCTCTTTCTCCAAAATATGAAAATGACCGAATGCAGTTTTTTAAAGACAACACGCTGGAATGCGAAATTATCCGGTTATTTTGATGCACGAGTGTAATTTTGGGGAATATTTCCCGAATAAACTTGTCAAACTGACGTTAGTAATTCATAAATTCTCGTCTTGTCATCAATAACCGTAATATGAACTATGCTACTATGCAATTATCGGTCTACAATGCAATTATCGCAGGGCTCTTTCGCTTTCTACAATGCAATTATCGCTGTAATTTTCGATAATTGCATTCCATTCACACAGGATTTTTGACAGGAGGGAAATATTCGCTGTAATTTTCGATAATTGCATTCCATATACAAGGGATTTTTGACAGGAGGGAAATATTCGCTGTAATTTTGCGGTAATTGCATTCCATTTACATGGGACTTTTGACAGGAGGGAAATATTTGTTGTAATTTTCGATAATTGCATTCCATTTACAAGGGATTTTTGACAGGAGGAAATATTCGCTGTATTTTGCGATAATTGCATTCCATTTACATGGGATTTTTGACAGAAGGAAAATATTCCGGGAAATTATGACTTATTAGGTCGGACTAATTCAATTTATTCAGTATTTTTGACTCATTTTAAGTTTTGAACTGAGATTTGTTTCTACTGAGGAATTTTCGTATGAAAATGAGCGTCCTCTTTTCTGATTAATTTATTCCAACTGCAGGTACTCTAGATATTTCTATTCGTGAATATAATTCAAAAAAAATATTGCTGGATAATTATGTTTTTGTTTGTTCTGAGAAATAGTGGTAACGCATTTCTATTTCATTTCCTCATACTTTTCTGTGGAAAATTCAGCCCGTGCGTGAAATTTTAACGACCTTCCCTTTGTGCCTTTCGAACAGAAAGATCTTTCTCCTACGTAACATTTTCGTCTACTTTGAAATTCAAATTCGTTGAATAATGATGCAACAGGGTACACAAGAAAACTTAATTAAGCTTTCAGCACATCGAATTTGACGTCAAATTTAGTATTCTTGCGCCTCAATATTGATCGAGGTCGGAATGGAGATCGCGATAAAAAGAAAATATCAGGTAATTCAATCATAGAAAGTTCATGGAATAAGTATAGGGGCAAAAGTTACATTCAGTGAATAGAATTTAAAAGAAAATTCCGAATTTCTTTCACCGTTGAAACGTTCTTTCGATTTAATTCGTCGTTTTGTGGTCCAGTAAAAAATTACATGAAATTGGGACCCGGGGCTCGTCCAGAACTTAGTTTCCCATTCAAAAACTGCAATTTTTTGGCTCCTTTTTAAGTTTTTGGCCTTTTTGGCCATGAAGGAGTAGTATTTTGACCATAACCTTACTAAATTTTTCTAGTAGATAGAATTCACTAAATTCTAAATTCATCACTCCTCATGGACAAGTTCTGTATTAATATTCATTTGCATAACTTATTCATTTCATTCAAGTATTCATGAAGCTTATTTTATCATATACTGAAAAATGCGTTTTTAAGGGGGGTGATTGATTTTGATCACTCCTCATGAACTTGTTTTGTACAGGGCGAAAAGCAATAACTCCCATGTTTGTTTGCCTGCTCCACAACACCTCAACTTCCCCTCACCCACAACTTCCTGAAATGTCACTTTAGTGAACATTTATTTTTTTGAACTATATGAAAATCATTTTTGATGATACAAGGGTGATTCTAGAGAATATTCAGATTAGAACTCAAAGGCACTTATTACTAACTTTTAGAAGGAAGTTTCTCACGCGATTGGTTGGTAGAAATCGTCACGTAACGATTGACTTCCTCGGAATATAGCAATAGAGGGTTGTCGGCATGCCGTAGAAGATAATATTAAAATAGGACGTGATTTATGGCGCTGGAGAAATGCGAAGATTTCGGATCTCCCACAGAAAACGTAAAATACTCAAATATAGTGATATTTATGAAGTTTCGCGAGCAGCACAACTATAATAACTTTATAAAGCAATAAAAAACTAACTTTTCATAGGTTGAAATAACATCTATTGAGTAAACCCGTTTTGTCATAACATTGACTTCATCTCGTATTTAATTATGGTATTACAAAACAATCTATTTATATGAAAAATTTAACATAACGGAGAGGTTCTAGAGAAACTAAATAACAATAAGCAATTCATGTTTCTTCATAAACAAAATTTCAAGTTTCATATAAAATGAACAATGGCATTGGGAAATTGATTAAAAACAACAAATCAAAAATACATAGAGATGAACATACTGGTGTTTATAGAGCCAACTGTAACGATTGTGAAAAATTCTATATAGGACGTACAATTAGAAATTTCAAAACTCGAATACACGAACACCAACGTAGCTATATTAAACAGAAAACTGACTCTAATTATGCGTGCCATCTTATTCAAGAAAACCATACCTTTAATAACAATTATAATATATTACAGTTAGAAAATAGTCTCCACAAAACCAACTGTTGGGAATCCCTATACATCAATAAATATAAAAATTTCGGAAACTTATTTAATGACCAGAATGAAGTAAACCCTTCTCCTCTCCTTAATCTGTTCAATGTACCTACCAATAACTCTGAATGAATTGCTTATTGTTATTTAGTTTCTCTAAGAACCCCTCTGTTATGTTCAATTTTTCGTATAAAAAGATTAAATGAAGTTGGGACCCGGGGCTCGTCCAGAACTTAGTTTCTAAGCTCAAAAACGGCAATTCTTTGACACTTTTTTAAGTTTACGGCTTTTTTGGCCATGAAGGAGTAGTATTTCGACCATGACCCTACTTACCTTTTTTTAAACTAAATAGAATTTGCTAAATTCAAAAAATTTTTTGTCTCTGTGGATTTGATAGTTTCTGAGGTACGGCGTTTCAAAGTTTGGTGTTTTTTTTCAAATTTATGAGTTTCAAAAGAAAGAGTTACTGGAGGGCGAGGGGGTACTTCATCACTCTCATGGACAAGTTCTGTACTAACATTCGTTTGCATAACTTATTCATTTCATTCACGTATTCATGAAATTTAATTTATCATTTACTGAGAGATGCCGTTTTTAGGGGGGTGGTTGATTTTGATCACTCCTCATGAACTTGTTTTGAACAGAGTGAAAAGCAAGTTCTCTCATGTTTGTTTGCCTGCTCCACAACACCTCAACTTCCCCTCACCCACACCTTTCTAAAATGTCACTCTATTGTACATTTAGTTTTATGAACTATATGAAAATGATTTGTGTTGATACGAGGGCGATTTAAAGAAGTTAAACAAAAGAAATTGCTTAAAATTTTCAAATTTGAAAAATACGCCCAGCTTTCTATGACACTATTAAGTGCACAGAAATTTCAGAATTTCAGAATTATGCAATTTCTATCTAATTCACAAACTGTATACATGATCGTGGTCGAAATACTATTTTTACATGGTCAAAATGGCCGAAAACTGAAAAAATTGCAGTTTTTGGGATGGGAAACTGAGTTCCGGTGGGACCCCGAGGTCGAAAACTTGACCAGAGTACTCTATGTCATACCGAACATTGCGTCAAAACATAGCTACTATGAGATCGATTTTGGATTACAATTTTAGTGGACTATTAGTGATGGTTCCACAAATAATGCCCAAATGCTTCATATTCTACTACGCATAGAAAAAATTATCTGAAATTTTCATTAACATGATGTTTTTAACGAACACCACAAATTACGAGTTGAAATGGGGAAAAAATATAATTGAAATCACTTAAACAAGAGTTCATTTATGAACCACGTAGTAAACTAATCTTGAATATATCTCATATTGATTTATTGACGTAATTATATCGACTATAAATATGAAATGCATTCATCATTTTGGAACTTCAGTATAGGTACTTAATATAAACTGATACGTATTAAATGAACTCGATAATAAATTTATTCATGTTAACAAACCTGAATAGTACCTACTGTCTGAATTCAATATTATTATATATTATGATATTCCTGTAATCTTTGTTGATAATTAAATTATTACTGAGTGTATTACGTATGTTATAAATTGATTTTCTGCATTTTCTTTTATTTTGAATGTCATGTACAACGAGTGAATAGAAACCGAGTGAGCAGCAGCGCTCAAGTCAAATTTTTCCTTAATTTTAGTTTTTTTTTTATATACAATAAATGCCTACGTCAATTCGAAGGGAATAATGAGATGCATAAAGCTTGAAAACCTGCAAAAATGCAATTTCTACAAGAATTGAGAGGTAGTGAAAGAAAACATTTGAACCCACCTTCAATTTTTTTTTATTTTCATGATTTCATTTTCAATATAGTCTGTCCAGTCTAAGTTGGCGTGCACGTCACAGTCATACGCAAATAACGACCCAATGCTGCCTACCCAAATAAATAAAATTCGAAATAGTCAAAATTTATATCTGTCGTAAGTAAATCTCTAATATATGGTGACAGTGACCGGATCATCCATTTCGACAAATATTCTGTATAAAATCGCATGTATCTCTCAAAAAAAAATTAACATTCCGAGTAATGAAAATAAGTTGAATGGTTGTTAAGTTGTCATTTTATTTCAAAATTCGTAATGTTGTCGGACCCTCTCGACCAATGCGCCGGCAATCGGCATTTCACGTTTGACAGTCGCCAAGACAACCTAGTTCTTCGAAGATTTTGTAAGTAAAAGTTCGATTTATCAATCGATGAATATAGGGTGACACTTCTGGTAGGAAATAATTTATTTATTTATTATTATCATTAGCTAAAAAGCTACTCATTAACAACAACAGAATACGAGTTAACTCTCTCATAAAAAAAAACAAAAAAAAACAAAATGGCAATACAATTCATAGCATCATTAACATAATCTGTTTATTCTCCCAAGTACCACCCCTTAATTCTACGTATGAATAGCCTGACAGATTGTGCATTTTTTATTTCCAAGGGCAATGCGTTGAATAGTCTCAAACCATCGCTGAAAAGATATTTCTGCATGTGAGTTGTTCTAGCAAACTCAATATCAAAAAGATCGCGTGATCTCAAATTAATCAGGTGCCTTTCAGATCTAGCAACTAAGTATTCCTGCATATATTCTGGCAACAATTTATTTTTTAGTTTAAAAATAAACAAAACACTACACATTTCTATGCTTTGCTTTATCGATAGCCATACCAGTGTTTTAAGCATTAAATTAACTGGGGTATAACGAGTACCGCATAATATTACTCGCATTGCCTTGTTTTGAAGCAACTGGAGCCTCTGTACATCCGCCTTTCCACATGATAGTAATAATGAGAAACAATAAATAAAATGTGGGTATATTATGGTATTATAAATAAGAAGGCGACTCCAGTGACTAAGATTTTCAGCTATCCTTCTAAAAAACCCAATCTTTTTCCCAATTTTTCTACTAATATATTCCACATGGAGAAAAGTTTAGTTGGGAATCCAGTATTACCCCAAGATATTTCATGTTAGACGTATTTTCTATTTGATCGTTATCTATGCTAATGCGAAAACCTTCATCTGAAAATTTTTTACAATTTTTTACAATTTGTAATGGTTAAATTGAATTTACCGCTAAAAATGCCCGCCATGTCGAACATGGAAGATATCTCATTTTTATTGAAAATTGGGTCAGCTAATTAGATTAAAGATTATTTATTACGTCTGGCAACAGTGTTCACGATCGACGTCATATACAATTGATGACGTGCACGCCATCTCTCGCTGGACAGACTATATAGCGAATATCGCGACAAGTATTTAAGGAGCGCACTCTCATGACTATGTCACCAAGCTAGTTAGTCGAGTATGTTAGGTACGCTGGCTAGCATTTGGGAGGTCTCGGGTTCAAACCCCGGGGCCGACTGGTCTGCCATGAGTTTTTTCAGAGGTTTCCTCATGGTAATGTAAGTCACTGCTTGCAAACTTACAAGGCGAATGCTGGGCCAGTATTAATCCTCTGAACCCTACCCACACTTCCTATGTTCCATAAATATCCCGTTTCACCTTTCCTTAATGCATATGTACATACAAGTATATCCTCTGATCTGGCTGAAGGAGTTAATCCCAAACTCAAACTGCCCGCCTCCCTGACACATACTTCAGGAAGGAATGAAACACGTGTGTTTCCTTTCCTTTTTACCTTCCTTTTATGACTATGTCCAGAATTTTTAAAAGCGTGCGTTGGAACCACATACGGCACAGTCGCAGGGTAGACATTTCATGGCAAGAAATATGTATTCTCGCGACGGGATTCTACATTTTCGATCTAAGAGGTGAATTTTCAATATCCTTAGTGGATGGCGCTCGTGGTTGTTATCCTAGTAATCCGACCGCGATTTGTATTGGGGAACAATTAGAAATTTGTTAATTCACTCCGAGTCAAATAAGCTGCACTGAAGAGATCTAATAAGATCGAAACAGCTGTATGCAGATTTTGAGTCTGGGTGACTTGACATTCTCTATAATTCACTGTTGAATTGTGAATGTAGAAATTTCGTCGCAGAATACATATAACCAGCTCCCTTGGAAGGTTGTTTGATAATTTTTCTAAATTATTCAAGAATTTTCCTTCTTCACTTTATGTAGAATATTTTATTCTTTTCAGTCGAAACCGCAATATCTCCAAATATCCAAAGTGAAACCCTACGAATTGGGTTTTTCAGGATTCAGACCACCGCTGCGAAAATCGAAAATTAACTGGTGTACGGAATTGAAGAATCTTGATCCCCCTAAGGATCTTGTAGCCTTGGCGTCATTTCCTGGGAGCGGTAACACCTGGGTGAGATATCTGTTGCAACAATCGACAGGTATGTAAACAGTGCGTGTATAGCACCATATAAGTAGGTTCAACTATATACGGAGGAAGTCCTACAAGATTTCGAATGGAAGTATATTTGACCGTTTTTAGCAAGTTTACACTTTGAAAACCGGCTTATTAAAGTGGGCGCGATTAGCAAAGTTGGACCTAGGACCAAGATAGTTTTTCATTTCATGACTTTTTATGATGCTTGGCACCAAAAACTCAATTTCATATATATATATATATATATATATATATATATACATATATATATATATATATACATAATATATATATATATATATATATATATATATATATATATATATATATATATATATATATATATAGGTATATATATATATATATATATATATATATATATATATATATATATATATATATATATATATATATATATATATATATATATATATTAATTCGAATTGTTGTTGCCTGTGATCTATTTTTAATCTCTTGATAATTATTAGCAATAACAGGCTGGTTGAATCTTAAAAAACTCGATTTTATTAAAAAGTTGACGTTTCACTACGACATTCGTAGTTTTTCAAAACTTTTGAAAAAATTGAAATTTCTATGACATTTATTGATTTGAAAAAATTTGAATAGACAAAGACTACTTTGTCTTGCTAAAATTTTTTTCGAATGTGGTTATTTATTACGTGCTATTCAGTCTAATATCAACATTCAAAATTGTTATCATTAGATGGCAAGGGAAACCACAGAAACCTTTACCTACGTAATGTTCGAAAATAAAAATAATAGGGTACTATTTATCTAACAACAAAGAAATTAGTCGCAGGAAAATATTAAAAAAGTAGAGCAGAATTATCGGTATAGAACGTTAATAGTTAACATAGTTGTAGAACGTTGAATAGTTAACATCGTAAGTGAACTAAATTGTTGACAATCAGTTCATGAAAAATATAATAGTTGAACATAGTTATTTTTAAATATAACATAAGTTGAACAAGAAAAATTTTTCAAAATATTATTGGATGGCCATGGAATGCGAGGGGAAATAACCGATAAAAAATAAATTTCAAACAGCTCTCTACATACCATATTGATTGAGTTGATGAATAGGGCTTTTCAGTTAGATGAAATTGTTCCTAGTTATCGCGATGATAACTCCAGAAAATCTCGTTAATTTTCTCAAGTTTGAAAATATTTTGTTACTCATACCTACCTATCAATACCTCGTACCTTTGTTCATTATTTTACGTTATATTTTCATTATGTAAATTGCTATTATTTCTAGATAAATTTTTTTGTTCAAGGTATTCTTACTGGCTCAGTTTACAAAGACTATGGTTTACTGAAAAATGGTTTTCCGGCAGAGAATGTGGTCAACGGTTCTATGTTAATAGTAAAAACACATGAATTTGGTCCAAACGCGAGGAAAATTTTCTCGAAGGCCATACTGTTAGTACGTTCTCCGTTCGCTGCAATCCAAGCAGAATTTAATAGACAAAGTGGAGGACATATTGGTTTTGCATCACCAGCTAGATATAAGAGGAACAAAGGCAAGTGTAAGTAATGCAACTTCATAACAATAATTTGATGTTCTTTTATTGAAATAAATAAACGGACAGCAACTCATATTTTTCAGCTTTCTCCTAATCAGAAATATTGTTTGCTTTCTTCGTTTCAAAATTGAAGGATTCTCAAAAGTCCAGGAATTGGATGAACTGGCTGAGTGATAAGAAAAAGCTCTTGACATACCGAAAAGAATACAATACACAAAAGTCTCCTATGGACTCTCCTATGGTTGCTGTGATGCATATGAAATATATATATATATATATATATATATATATGTATATATATTAATAATCTCTTGATAATTATTAGCAATAAAGGGCTTGTTGAATCTCAAAAACTCGATTTTATTAAAAAGTTGACGTTTCGCCACGACATTCGTGGCTTTATCGAAACTTTCGAAAAAATTGAAATTTCTTTGACATTTATTGATTTGAAAAAATTTGAATAGAAAAAGACTATTATGTTTCACTAAAATTTTTCGGCTGTGGCCGTTCTTTGTTATTTATTACGTGCTATTCAGTCCAATATTAACATTCAAATCTGTTATTATTAGATGGTAAGGGAAACCACAGAAACCTTTACCCACGTAATGTTCGAAATAAGTTCAAATTAATTTGATTTTGAAAAGTCAAAGAATAGGGTACTATTTATCTTCTTTTTTTTTTAATTTCTCATTGCGGCTGTGGCCGTCTTCAGTTATTAATTACGTGCTATTTATTCCAATATCAACAGACAGGTCTGTTGATATTAGATGGGAAGGGAACCACAGAAACCTTCACCCACGTAATGTACAAAATAGGTTTAAAATATTTGTCGTGGCGAAACGTCAACTTTTTAATAAAATCGAGTTTTTTGAGATTCAAGAAGCCTGTTATTGCTAATAATTATCAAGAGATTAGAAATAGTTCACAGGCAACAACAATCCGAATGAATATATATATATATATATATATATATATATATATATATATATATATCAGTGGCGTAGATAGCTTTTTGCGATGGGGGGGATATGACTTAGTCCAAAATTTCATAAGTTTTTCTACTAAAGTTCTATTTCTATTGATAAAAATAGTCTTTCATGTAGGTAGTACAAAATAAGCAAAAAAAACTTTAATTGCAAACAATTCAAATTAAGTATTTGAATTGGAAAAAATTAATTAAAAATCAGTGAAAAATTGAATTTTATTTAATTGGATTTATATATCATTGAAAATATTCTTGGGAAAATAAGAGCACAAAATTTAGTTTTTGGCGTTTTTTGAGAATCCATTTATGACTTCGTCAGCTGTGATTCCAATATCACGATGAATTGCCAGAGCAGCCAAACCTTTCAATAACAAAAAATTGGACAAACATCAATTTATTTATTTGCAATAAATTTTATACATTCAGAAGGGTCATTGCTAGTCCATTTCTTTTATCGTGCTCCTTTGAATCGTTTTTGTTCGCTTCAAACTTCGATACCGACGGTGTAGCTAACATTCTGAGCAACATGATATTCAAAAAAAAAAAAATTTCTAGGTAATCATCCAGCTCTCTTATTGAATTTTTAGGCTTAACATCGCCTCTACGAATTAAATATTTCTTCCGCACTTTCAACTAACGAGAACAGCAGGTGTGGCAGTAAGATATTTTTGATAAAGCTCATCAGTTTTGATGAATTTATCAGCTGCTTTGTCAATTTCGTATAAATCATGCTTGAAAAATACCGAAAATCTTTCTAATATATTTAGTCTAGTCAACGAGAGCGTTTTTGTTCAACTTTTTTTTCAGCAGCCTCAAAAAAACGAGAGCAAGGTGTCACTCGATTTGGAATGGCATGTAGATGTTTTTTGAGAAAAATAAAAATTCGCTCGCGAAAATTGTGAAAGTTATAAACAATATACTGAAAAAAAGGGAGTTTGTTTTTTTTCAATATTTCAAAAATTGATAGAGATTTTTGAAATCTGAAGAAAGATTCGAAAAAAAGAGGAAATTTCCCAAAAGAAAGACCGGTCTTCCGGATTTGTGGGATCAATATTTACAATTTTCTCAGACAGGTAAATATACGGCAGAAAACGGGTTATTTGGTTTGGGCAAGTCAAGCCCATTAAGGATACTTTAACAATAAACATTATTTAACCATATTAAATATGAAAATTAAGGAAGGAAAAAATTCAGACAGTTACTAAATCGTTGAATGAGCAATATTCCGGCGATAATAGCGATTTTTCAATTAGTTATGCAATAGTTTATTTACAATTTTTTGGCACTTGAGCATGAAAATTGTAGTGCGATAACTATTCACTATAGATCCGAGATTTTTTTTTCATTCTTGGAGCTATTATTATAAGGATATATATCTAGATAATTTTTCTATAACTGCACATACATAATATCAAAAGAGGTGCTAGTGCTTAGTAAATTTCATGAATACTTAAATACGTTTAAACGAAGACTTTTATTCAATTCTTTTATAATTTTCGTAGGCTCATGGGGGGGGGGGATTGATCCCCTTGATCCCCCTCCTATCTACGCCACTGATATATATATATATATATATATATATATATATATATATATATATATATATATATATATATATATATATATATATATATATATATATATATATATATATATTAATATATATTTATATATTTTTTGTATTATATTTTTCAGGAGAAACAAGTGTTTCAAAGTGAAATATAGACTTTATTGAATGACATTCATAAAGTTTCAATGAATGAAGATCATTATGACATAAAACAACTTTAAATTTCCGAAAGTAAATGAATTTCATGATAATTATGCACGCTGGAATATTTTGAAAAAGTCAAGAATTTATTTGACTCTGCAACCAGTATGACAAAAAGCAATCTACTCAAAAAATACATCTTACTCAGAGTTGTGGAGGTGGCTCATGTTATGAAAATAAAATCGGCCAAGTGCGAGTCGAACTCGCGCACGAAGGGTTCCGGACCATAGACTATGCCTCTCTTGAATATTTATTTTATTTCAATTTTATAATTGTTTACTAAAGTAAATATACAATTAAGTATTTTGTGAATATTTCAAGTGCCTACCTGTTATTTTTATTGATATCGAGCAAAAATAGGCGAAAAATTGCGTTTTTTGTATGAGAGCCCCTTTAAATATTCATTTTATTTTAATTTTATAAAATTAAAATAAAATGAATATTTAAGGGGGCTCTCATACAAAAAACGCCATTTTTCGCCTATTTTTGCTCGATATCAATGAAAAATAACAGGTAGGCACTTGAAATATTCACAGAATACCCAGTTGTATATTGCTTAAATAATAAATAATAAAATTAAAATAAAATGAATATTTAAGGGGGCTCTCATACAAAAAACGCCATTTTTCGCCTATTTTTGCTCGATATCAATGAAAAATAACAGGTAGGCACTTGAAATATTCACAAAATACCCAGTTGTATATTGCTTAAATAATAAATAATAAAATTAAAATAAAATGAATATTTAAGGGGGCTCTACTTAATTTTATTATTTATTGTTTAAGCAATATACAACTGGGTATTTTGTGAATATTTCAAGTGCCTACCTGTTATTTTTCATTGATATCGAGCAAAAATAGGCGAAAAATGGCGTTTTTTGTATGAGAGCCCCCTTAAATATTCATTTTATTTTAATTTTATTATTTATTATTGAAGCAATATACAACTGGGTATTTTGTGAATATTTCAAGTGCCTACCTGTTATTTTTCATTGATATCGAGCAAAAATAGGCGAAAGATGGCGTTTTTTGTATAAGAGCCCCCTTAAATATTCATTTTATTTTAATTTTATTATTTATTATTGAAGCAATATACAACTGGGTATTTCGTGAATATTTCAAGTGCCTACCTGTTATTTTTCATTGATATCGAGCAAAAATAGGCGAAAAATGGCGTTTTTTGTATGAGAGCCCCCTTAAATATTCATTTTATTTTAATTTTATTATTTATTATTGAAGCAATATACAACTGGGTATTTCGTGAATATTTCAAGTGCCTACCTGTTATTTTTCATTGATATCGAGCAAAAATAGGCGAAAAATGGCGTTTTTTGTATGAGAGCCCCCTTAAATATTCATTTTATTTTAATTTTATTATTTATTATTGAAGCAATATACAACTGGGTATTTTGTGAATATTTCAAGTGCCTACCTGTTATTTTTCATTGATATCGAGCAAAAATAGGCGAAAAATGGCGTTTTTTGTATGAGAGCCCCCTTAAATATTCATTTTATTTTAATTTAGTATTTATTATTGAAGCAATATACAACTGGTTATTTTGTGAATATTTCAAGTGCCTACCTGTTATTTTTCATTGATATCGAGCAAAAATAGGCGAAAAATGGCGTTTTTTGTATGAGAGCCCCCTTAAATATTCATTTTATTTTAATTTTATTATTTATTATTTAAGCAATATACAACTGGGTATTCTGTGAATATTTCAAGTGCCTACCTGTTATTTTTCATTGATATCGAGCAAAAATAGGCGAAAAATGGCGTTTTTTGTATGAGAGCCCCCTTAAATATTCATTTTATTTTAATTTTATTATTTATTATTGAAGCAATATACAACTGGGTATTTTGTGAATATTTCAAGTGCCTACCTGTTATTTTTCATTGATATCGAGCAAAAATAGGCGAAAAATGGCGTTTTTTGTATGAGAGCCCCCTTAAATATTCATTTTATTTTAATTTTATTATTTATTATTTAAGCAATATACAACTGGGTATTTCGTGAATATTTCAAGTGCCTACCTGTTATTTTTCATTGATATCGAGCAAAAATAGGCGAAAAATGGCGTTTTTTGTATGAGAGCCCCCTTAAATATTCATTTTATTTTAATTTCATTACTTATTATTGAAGCAATATACAACTAGGTATTTTGTGAATATTTCAAGTGCCTACCTGTTGCTACTATTGAATTGAGAAAAAAAGGGCAAAAAAATCGCGTTTGATGTATGGGAGCCCCCTTAAATATTCATTCTATTTTGTTTTTAGTATTTGTTGTTATAGCGGTAACAGTAGATAGAATACATAATTTGTGAAAATTTCAACTGTCTAGCTATCGCGGTTCCTGAGATACAGCCTAGTGACAGACAGACGGACGGACAGACAGCGAAGTCTCAGTAATAGGGCTCCGTTTATACCCTTTGGGTACGGAACCCTAATGAATCAAAATCCTTTTTTATATACATGTGGAATTACCAATGAGAAATAATTTATTTTTTGCAGATTGGGAACAATTTGTCAGTGAAAAACTTCAGGCTTGGAAACAAACAAACCTGGATTGGCTCTACAACTTCAGTGGACCTACACACGTCATCTTCTATGAGCAGTTGGTGGACAACCTCGAACACAATCTTAAATCCGTCTTGAAGTTCCTTGATCAACCGATATCAGAAACGTTGTTTAAGTGTGCCATGGAAAGGAGAGAAGGAATTTATAGAAGAAAAAAGAGAGCTATAGTTTTCGATCCATATTCCCAGAAAATGAAAGACGTAATAAAAAACGAACAGGAGAAAGTCTATAAAGCTATATTTGATTTTGCGGCTCCAACAAAAAGATAATGTTGATTGATAAAAACTAACAATTGTAATGTAGACAATAAGTATCATGCAAAGTACCTAGGTACCTAGATGATAACAACAGTCAAATGAACCGACAAATAATTTGAAGTAACAGATCAGATACTAAGATAATTGAAAGTTTGATGGAGGTAATTATTTGAATATATTGACCTTATTCATTTTTTGAAACAGCTCCTAGATGGCGTTACTGATGACTATTTCTGAAAATTAATTTTTTTTATCAAGGTCAAATACTTTTTACTTCGTTTTTGATTTTTATTGGTCTTAATTATGCATTCTAAATTGATATTGAGTCTAGGTGGCTATGACCGGACGTAAACTAATCTAAGGACCTCAGGTGATGTCAGACAATTACAACCTCAAAGTTTCAGTGACAAGTATGATAGAGAGGAATGAGAAAAGTTAGCACATTTTCGTCTCTAACTATTATTTTTTCAAATGGCCACTACTTTTTGACAAACACTTTCCTGAAAAAGAATGTTTTGATAAATCTAACGATATTAATTTATCTGCGATTGAATTAAAAATAAGAACATCAATTTATAAAATATTACTAAGGAAAATATTGGATAATAATCTACTTTTGTCAAGTGTGCCATGGGTAACCATTATGTATTATATTTTACAGTTCTTTCTAACAAGTCTTCTTTGGAAAATAGTACACTCACTTGTACTTACAGTGACCAATGCTCAAATATTAAAATTGACTTTAAAAAAATTGTCTCAGAAATCAAAAAATGCTACAATACACAGGGTGTCCTATTGGAAAATTGAAAACCAGATCTATTTTCGATGACACCAGAAGAGAGTGAAAAATATGTGAAACCTCCCCACCCCTTCACATACCATTTACCCGTACCAAATATCATTTTGATACACCTAATATTCTAGAAGTTATGTCCCGGTATACAGGGTGTCCCAAAATTCCTGGGACACAAAGCTACCACGTGAAGTAGAGGTCAAAATAAGTCAATTGGACCCAATTTATTTACATACTGAAATGTATCGTTTGTCCGTGAGAAGAGTTGAGTGTTTAAATAAAAATAACATTTTTTTGATTAGTGAGTGAAAATAATTTTAATGAAATTTGAAAAAAGTGCGTTCCAAAGACTTACTAATCCTTTTGCTCACCACAAAAACCCAACATATACTGTAGAAGGGGTAAAACTACACTCATCCCCTCATATTTTTTTCATAACTTTTTTAGGGTTGGTAATACAGTTCTCAATTTTTTTTTATCGTGAAGACTGATTAATTGTCTTCATTTTGCTACTATTGAAATAATTTCTCATTCCGTTTCCAAGGAAAAAAGTCTTAAATCCAGCTAACAGATATCCCTAGTAAAAGTTCAATAAAATTGAAATACAAAATTCAGTTGGCAGTCGAAACAAAGGCAAAACGCTTTTCTATAATAAATGTTCAATATGATGGCCACTTTTATCAATACAAAAGTCAATTCGACGTAACAAATTTAAATGCATTTTTTTATGTAAACTTTCAACTATTCTCATAGGCAAACGACAAACTGTACATTTTGATCTCTCCTTTACGTGGTGGCTCTGTGTGCCAGCAATTTTGGGACACCTCATATATATATATATATATATATATATATATATATATATATATATATATATATATATATATATATATATATATATATATATATATATATATATATATATATATATATATATATATATATATATATATATATATATATATATATATATATATATATATATATATATATATATATATATATCAAGGCAGCAGATAGCAAGTATTACAGAGTTAAACTGGCTAACGGACTTAATGACCCCCGCCTTTCCCAGTTATCACGGGACAGTGACACATTAAGCCTAAGAAATGTTGTTCATTTACATCAGGGGTACTCATAAATAAAACTTTCCATACTCAACTTGTCGAATTAACACGCTATAAACAGTTTTAATAATTACAATAGACACAATATTATTAAACTTCAAGTATAAGGACGAAAAGTAATTCTAAATTTGAATAAATTTCAAATCATTTTCACGAGATGGTAGACTATTAAAATACTAAAATAATTGTTGCCTCACTTTTCCGAGCTACTAAATCTTTATACAACTTTGAATTTTTCTTTATTTCATCATTATATTCTATATAATTTTTATGAAATGGAAAATACCACGATTTTAGTTTGCTGGCATGAAACAGAACATAGCGTGTCATCTAAAATGGAAATTATTATAGCTGTATCTTAAATGGGGTTAGAAAATAATTATATTGTCCATTTAGAAAAACAAACAGACACAATCATGGTATGCTAAAACAATTCATTTAATTACATGCATCATGTACAATCATGTACTGGGTATTAATTTGAAAGATGAATTGAGAATGAATCAATTAGAGCGAGATCATAATGTACAAGAAGAAGAAATTGCCTACAAACAAGTGCCTATCAAAATAATTATAAATTATTTACTCCCCAAGTTTCCTAAGCTCCTAAATACTTATGGAGTTACCTGTTAGGAATTTTTTCTTCTTGAGCTGTGGCAAATTGCAAATATATTGCATATCAATTTGGGGATAAATAGAGGAACATTGAATGCAGTAAAAAAAGGACAGTTTTCTGGAAGCTCTATCGAAGTATCGCAAATAAAGTTAGATGCTGTAGATATATTGTCCATATGGAAAGGCATTCCACTACAACAAAGATGAATGCCGATGAATTAAACTTACATAATCGTATATACAGATTTATAACTGTTGAAACAACTTTCGACAGTAATTAAATATCTTTACCTCAGTACGATCCTTTACGTCCATACTATATTAGCAGAAACTTTATGTCAGTACCATATGAGCTTATCTCTATACTGAATTAGCCTAAACTTTATGTTATAGGTATATATATATATATATATATATATAATTATATATATATATATATATATATATATATATATATATATATATATATATATATATATATATATATATATATATATATATATATAGGAATATCAAACTGATATACTGACTATAAAAATTGATTTGACTTGATGATCAGCAGATCATGGTATAACTGTACTTGAAGTCTGAATTAAAATGGTAATTAGATATGTACAGGAATATTTTACCTCGTATGGTACTGATATAAAGTTTCGGCAAATACTTATTTATTCATTCATTTATTCCTTTATTTATCAGTTATTCACTCATCTATTTATGCGTTTATTAATATATTTATTCACCCAGTTACTTATTCTTTTATTATTAGTTCACTTTATTTTATATTTTGGAAGAATTTTTTCAAAAATTTGAATATCGGAAACGCTGTGAGAATATAGTGAAATGTTTAGTGTTCACAACAGTGTTTTGGTATATACATTCACCAATAAAATGAAGAAAATTTATTTTGTTTTTCCAATAAGTAAGTGCATCTCATGAGGACAAACTAAGGTGAAATTTTTTGGCTATTGAAATATAACAGTGATAACAGCAGATCTGAAAATGATTTTTATTATTTGATGAGAATAATATGAGTTTGTAATAAAAAATACACCGCCAATTAGTTGGTCAATTGTATTCAAACAATCGCTCCATCAGACTATCAAAAATAAGAGAGAACAAACTGAACTGGTGTAACTGTTACTTTGAAATGTGTCAACTTTATAATATGATTAACAACCCAATTTCAAATTTTATTGATGTAGTTTTGATCCTACTTTTATCATCAGGCGATCGTATAATGCGCAGTAAAATATATATGAAGATGAAGGAATTAAATTCGAAACTGCAGTGAGAAAAGTTATGATATATCATTCGATTGAGAGTAAAAAATCCGTATAAGTTTATGCAACAAATATCACAACTCAATAGTAACTAGATATTACTAATTATGTAGCTTGATTGAACACTTATATCAACTAGGTAAATTACGAATTTGAGAAAAGAAGGTTATTTTCAAACAATAATGGTGATTAAATGAATAATTCCATCTCAAGATCAGTAGACAGCTATTTCGAACTTATAAGGTCTCATCAGTATATGAGTGACTTCCCGAACTACCTCTTCTTTTTTATATCAATTATTAATAACAGCTGTACTACGTTCTCTGAAACATGTAACGCCATCTCTGGAGTATATCTTGAAAACAAATGAAATCCACATGTGCCCTTGTACAAATTCGTGGTGAAATAACCGCTTAGATCAGCGAGTATGTTTTAAATAGATTGGTATGATTTTAGTCAAGAACAACAAACATTTCGTAAAAGCGTTAACTAGGCTTTGAGATAAAATTCTCAAGGAATTATTTGATGTAGTCTTCATTAAACATGATGCTGTATTATTTTATTTTATAGAAATTAACGAAAATATTGCACTGTCAAGTAACATAATTCGCAGTTATCCTTCAAACTGATTTTGAAGGAAGTAATTTTTTTTAGCGTTTGGTAATTTCATAAATTATGTACTTTGTAAAGAAAGTGGTCTCAGGATGACTATTATTTGTGATAAGTGAAACTTTTTATTGAACATAATAATGTATTTCATACAACTTTATTACATAATTTAAATTGATGAAGAATTATGGACTTATACATTGCTTACGAGAGAAGTTTGAAAAACTGATTTTGGGTGATCAAAAAGTGACAAACTGAACAAATGAACAAATAAAAACTGAAAAACTTTGAATATATAGTAAATGAGGTTATTATTCCTGCACACGAATAATAAAATAACTTGTGAATATCATTTTAGGAATTGTATATTTAGTATAGTTGAATAGGTAATTATTTAGAATGACTATTTAAAATAGTTTGAATGAAAATAGGCAAAAAATCATCTAGTACCTCGATGTAATATCCAGTTTCAGTTTTTCATGAAACAAATTTTTTACCAAATTTTTCATTTCAAACTAATATGAAGTACCAAAGAAAAATAATCGGAAACATATTTCGAAAAAACTATCGACGATGTAAACTAATTTAAATTTTGAATTAATTAATTCGATACAAATTTCTAATCTGATGTCATTACCGATGTACATTTATATCATTAATGTCTATCTGTAACCAAATAAATTGAGATATAAAGTGTTTTTTCATTTCAACTATGTTAAAAATTGTTCCTGACAAGTTCGTGATATACAGAAAAGTGTTCTTTGAGAATCTTGATATTTAAATTGTATAAACTGCGATGTGAACCAATATGTAGTTAATTTTCAACTCAAAAGTAATAAAGTATCAACTTATGTTAGGTTGCAAACACTAGCAATCCCCCAGATCAGGTCAAAACTAGCCTGAGAATGTTTACAGAAATTCTCAATCCTAACTTACCACAATGAGGTCAAAATTAGGTGGTTTACAGGATACAAGAACATTATATGTCATTAACATGCAGAGAACTTGGCAAAGAAAGGATCTGATACTGCATTTATTGAGCCTGAACCAGTACTTGCTATTAGAAGAACTTTGGCACGTGGGTTCCTGCATGTCTAGGTAGAACCAGAAAAAACATCAGACATACTGATATAGCGTAACAAGGTAAGATCACCTTAAACTCTTGGTCAAGAAACCATCAGAAACGCTTTTCATCCAAAACCTTAATATGATTCAGATGAGAGAGGTAATGGGACTATCAATAGTTCAAAACATATTGAGAAAACCGTAGCCTCTAGGCTTTTGGTATCTCTTGTTGCACTGTTTTATGTGAAGCAGTTTTATATTCTTACTAGGCTTACTAGTCTCTTCACTTAGTTTCGTGTTGTACTACTTTGTACTAGAAGATTTAACCTCCAGAGGGTTATGTCTTCGTATTCAAAGATGATATAAGAAGCTGTTTCTTCCTCCCATATATACAGCCGGCATACCGAATCAACTACGGGGTTAATCCGATTTTCCAGTTATACATACAGGGGAAAGAAACAGCTTCTCAGGTGCAACCAGAAGTTCAAAAAGCCTAGACGCTGAGATGTTCATAGATGATCTCACATATGTAAGATGTTTTGAAAGCACCTTGTAGTGCCTATACCAAAGTTTTGTGTTATTCTGTATTTTATTCTTAGTCAATGGCTCAGCTTATTTACTATGGTAATATCCGTAGGAAAGAAAAAAGTCAACCACTTCTATGTGCTAATGGCTGTTGATTGATAGTCAGAAAGGTTATCGAGTAGTTCTCTTCTGTTTTGAAAATCTATAGATTAGATATTTATTGTAGTAGAAGAGTTGCATTATGTAGTGTGATAGAAGAAAAAACTCTGGCTGCTGAAGTCGATACAGGATCTGAACTATATTGTGAGTCTCCAAAAATCAATTATTAAATCCTATGAAAATAATTCCAAGAATATCGAAATCGTATCAACAGATCGGTTCAATGTAGGAAAACATATCAAATCTAACCGGAATGTAAATAGTTCTGATAAGGAATTATCGTTGGCCACACGTTCTACACCTGTGTTACATCAACGTGAAAAACAACTTCAGGATGAACAGGTGCTATGTACAGAAACTGCATCTTTTAGCAATCAATTTAAAAATAAAAGAAAGAATCATAATTCCAATATAGATAACAAAAAACTGGTTATCGATAGTAAGTCAGTTAACTCTGCTATACTTCATGCTCAACAAGCAATACTAATGAATGAATATCAAAATATTCATGTCGATACGAAAATTGATAAATACCCTCATAATTTAAATAAAACTGCATCTGACTGGCAATCTGTGAAAAGACGTAACAAACAAGTAATAGAAAATTTGTAGTGGGATGTGGTGGGACTAATTCATAAGTGAAAACTATTTCTAAATATATTCATTTTCATGTATCTAGACTTCATCCTAATACTAAGCCTGAAGATCTGAAAAAATTAGTGTTTACAATTTTTCCAGAGGTACAATGTGAATCTTTGCAAAATATCCACTTATATACGCGTGTGTTAAGGTGTCCATCTATCAGAATAATCTTGAGATGACGCGGAGTAAAGATGTTTGGCTAAATGGGGCTCTCGTGTCTAGATATTTTTTATTCAAAACGGGACAACTCAAGTACCGAAAAGTGTTCCTCAGGTACAAAAAATAACAGGGTAATTAAATCATCCCTCTGCTTACGAAGATAATTCAAAAACTAGTGGTTACAAGCCTTTATTCCTTTCATTTTGAAATGTACAGTATTTGAGTACATCGATGAACAAATTAATGTCTGAGAATGAAGTGGATATTTTAGCGATTGCTGAACACTGGAAATCGTGTGAAGGAATCACGCAATATTATATACAGGGATGTAATTTAATTTAATTTAATTTCATATTCTATTAATGAGTTTGTAAGTTTCTGTAATATTTGAAGCTATTTTTTTTGTTTTGAATTGTCAAACTTTTTTCTTTATATTATCTTTATTTCGACTTGTTTCATTTGTATTGAGAATACTTATTGGAATTAATAAATTGTATTGTATTGTAATATCAATATCTGGTAGTATCTCACCGGAAAAGCTTGTTCAGAACTTGAAATAAATAAAGAGAAATAAAGGAAGCATTTATTAAACTTCAATTTCTGTCATGTTATCAAGCTGACATAACAAAACTCACAATTATTAACAATCTTGCCTCACTTTAACAGTTGACAAAAATAAAATGTTATACACACTAAGCTAAGGTACATATAAAATTACAGACAAAAATTTTACGAGGTATTGTCTCTCAATGCGTTCTTTCCTGAAATTTATGATTCTAAGTGTATGATACATTTAATAGCTAGATGTGGTGATATAAGACAAAATAGCATTCATAAATATCTTGTTAATAAATATACATTATTAATATATATTCATTTTTGTAAATACATAACATGTAGTCATTGCCAAAATTAATTGCTATGTACATTCTTAATTCTATGTTTAATATATGAAAAAATATAGATACGAAAGAGCAGGAGATATGGAGTTGACAAAAATTGCGTTTTTTTGGTATTTCTAATTTTTTCACACATTTTTATAACCACTGCTTTTTAGCTTAAATGAAAATTCTTCCTACAAATTTCAAGATATAACCATTTTTAGTTATTTTTTTTTCTTCAGAGTTATGGCCATACTCTAATTCGAGTTCATGTAAAATTATACTGAAGCAAACGAAAGTTCAGCACTAATGTGAAAAAGTTAATTTGTAAATCAAAACTTGTATAGCTGAAACTAAATATACGAAGGTTATATTCCCAAGGAAATGCAAAGAACTGGTGAATATTTGAAAATTGTGTTTTGTAATAAACCGATGTAATTTTCATTTAACTATTTTCAATAAAATCAAATAATTTATATTCTTGAACCAGATTTTAAAAAATTGAAAAATCACGTACTGATCGTAAGATGGACATACAGTTTTATGATCCGGATTTATTCCTTATTATTTTGATGGTATGTAGGTTTAATATTTCTATTTCTGAATGAATTTCCTTAACGTCAGGAATTAACGCTATACTTAAATAATGTTTCAAATGTATATATATATATATATATATATATATATATATATATATATATATATATATATATATATATATATATATATATATATATATATATATATATATATATATATATATATATATATATATATATATATATGTATATATATATATATATATATATATATGTAAATATATATATATATATATATATATATATATATATATATATATATATATGTAAATATATATATATATATATATATATATATATATATATATATATATATATATATATATATATATATGTAAATATATATATATATATATATATATATATATATATATATATATATATATTTATATATATACAAGTATATACATATTTTATAATAGCATGAAATTGAATAGTTTCGACAAAAATTCATGTACATACAACAAATTCTCTCCAAAAATTTCAATAAATATAAAAGGAACAATTTTTTCAACGATTTACGAAATTTATGTTAATAAATAATTAAAGCTTAAGAAATAAAATCATTTCTTTGTCACTGAGAACTTGATGGTTTATGATATTCATTCCAAGAATTTTAAATCAAATTCGAAATGTAATTCTCATCTTCCAATGAATCATAGTAATAAATGAAATATACAAACAATTTAAGTACATTCTATTATAAGTTCTTATATAAATTGAAAAATCAATCATTTCGAGAACTAACAAATGAAAATGTTCAAGAAAACTCTGCATCCCAAATGAAAAATTTGATTTAAGGTATTTTTTGTTAACATATTCCTTACTTTTGTCAATTTTATGAAAGGGGAGCTGAAAGAATACACGAAAATGTTTCATTGTACATTATTCCAAACTGATGTCTGTAAAAAATCCACTGAAAAATATAAAAATTACAAAACTGTACTGGGGCGATGTGGAAACATTATTTTGTTGTTGAAGAGCAATTGTAATAATTACTTATTATTTGAAACATTCATGTGATACAATTTTTCTTTTATGAAGTTCCAAAATTTGAGATTTTTCACATATATCGATTTTTCAGTCGATACAATAGTATATATATATATATATATATATATATATATATATATATATATATAATATGTATATATATATATATATATATATATATACAATATATATATATATATATATATATATATATATATATATATATATCTATATATATTTATAGATTTGAGTGTTTTTGTGTGTGCTGTCTATATAAGTTTCCAATTCATAATTTTGTTTCTTTTTAAATTGAAAAGAAGAATTTTTCCGATTAAGTTAAAAACTAGAAAAAATTACTTTCATCCTTAGGTTCTACTAATGGTTTTCAAATTTCTGGCATATTCTGCTTGTTGGTAGATTTGGAATATATTCTCATTCAGATTCAATTTTAGCGAATATTGAAAAAAGTATTCAGATATATTCCAACATAAGATTCTGTTATATGTTGAGTTGATAATCTAAAAAAATAAAAATCATTCATTATTTCCGATGTGTTCATAGATTGTTTTGAATTTTTGAATCAAATAGTGAACTAATATTGCAAATGAATATAAGAAATTTGAAAGTGTCCTTCAACTATTATGTTATTATTTATTTAGTTTTGTAATTTATATGGTGTAATGTTATTTTAATTTTTCGATAGAATAGAGTTGAATTGTTCATGAGCTAAAATTTTCGAAAAATTTGGAATGTGCACCTTTCCAATTTTCTCGATAATGATTTCAGTGAACATAAATTTAGGATGATTTGTTCGAATTTAAATGCCAACTATATTGTTTTTAAGGACATTCATGAGGAATATATCTTTCAACTTATTCCATGAAAAGTAAAGGTAATGGGGTAGGGAGAAGAGATTTGTGCGTGTTTACACCTATCCATACCTAACTCAATGAATGACAAATTGAATATTAGACGATTTAATATCCATATATATGAGAAAGCGAAAAGAATTTTTTCAACAAAAAATTTCTGATTAATTGAAATTTAGCAGGTGATGATTAAATCATTCTAAAGCAGTATATAGTTTGAAATATAAAAAGAGGGCCACTGATTGCTTAAATAAATCTACAATATATGCCATACTTTATTTGAACTCATTGATTCCTATGTTCCAATGAATAATATGGATATCATATCATCAATCTAAAATTGATATCTAATTTTTAAAACTAAATTAACATCTCATACTATCCACTTCATAAGGAATTTTTCGAAAATTCGAACTTTTTTTACGATCGGAGCTCTTACCTTTTTCTACACGAAAGTAATTCAAAGTACTGTAGTTTTGAGAAATTCCTTCGAAAAAGATCCGATCTATTCTCTATCATAAAATGTTGTTCTTTAAAAAATTCAAAATTGAAGATAATTCTAGTTACTTGCTGGATATTTGGGGTAAAAATGTTCTTTGATAATGATTCAATAAATTATTTGAAGACAAGATTTTTTGATGAAATATCTGAAGTGGAATATACTTTTAGTGCTAGTATGAAGAATGAAGTATCTAAATATTCTTCCTGAACTAATACTTGAATTCACTATCTGCAAATTTCATTCTGAATTTTTACTTGAATTATGTTGAAGTTACTTACATCTCAATATAAATATAAATGTATATATATATATATATATATATATATATATATATATATATATATATATATAACCATATATATTTAACCAGCTGTAAATTGTAGTTGTCATTCATACAAAAAATGTACGAAAATAACAATGGAAACTTAATAATAACACAAGTTTTGTACTTTTATGAACTGTTAGCAGATATTTGATGCACAATTTTAAGATTACAGTTACATTCAGATGTAATGTCAAACTTCTTCCTACGTCTTTACTGGGTTGGCATGAATATAAACTATCAAGCAATCAGTGTCAATGTACAGATAGTATATCAAAGTAATAAATTCATTCTCATCATCGTCAAATGGCGAACAGTCTATGTGATAGAATGCTAATGAAAGTTTGATCTTCAAATAGGATAGCGTGAATAGAAAATTGTAAATCAAGTTTTATATGACTGATAATAATTATATGAAAGAAACTTTTTTTGGAAAATTAATAGAAACTCACTTTAATTTAGACAAAACTTGTATTATCGAATAATAGAATAAACATTTTGCAATGATGAATGTGATTTTTTTTGAATAATGAAACTGTGCTATCATTTTCTATAAGTTTACCATGATAATCAAAATAAAAGAATTTTTTTTAGCACTGCGAAAAAACAAATACCAAATGTGGATAAATTTTATAATATAGGTAGGTACTGAAAATTGAAATATTTTTGCGATTCTTCATTCTTCATTATTTCATAGACAACATATTTTTCGATCTTTTTCGGTTCAGAAATTGATACTATAACATTGTTTTCGAAATCGAATAATTTTATAAATAAATATTTCAGACGCCTCTGAATTTTGTGCGTTGGAATCTTCCGTACCTACAACAACAACATAACCTATAAATATCCATATTTTCCTCGGGCATCGAGACAAAGCCAATCGGAAAATATGGACCAGATGTTACACGAGTTCTGGTGTAAAATCCGAAATTTTGAGAAAAATTAAGTAAATTAGATCGTTCAGAGCATCTGATTTGTGCGTTCCCAATACGAACAGTTTGTTTTTGTGCGTTCAGAATTTCGTTCTCACCAATCACACTATAATTAACATATATTCAACATAAGTTACTCGGTTTGTGCCCAGAGAAAAAGCAACAGTTTCAGGAATTTGTCTCGATTTTACTTTCTTTTTCTAAATTATAAAAAACAAAAAAAAACTTGATAAATTAGCAGATAAAATTAGGAATAAAACAACATTCATTCCAACTGATATACAGACTCTTAACGAAAAATATAATTAGGTCAGAAATTTTTTTGTTTCATAAACTAGCTGTCATATTGATAGTAAATTATTTATAATTTTGAAAATCCGTCGTACTGTTTCTGAAAATTCTTTGAAATCAAGACTAATAAGATATTTAAAAACTATTTTGCGTTATCATAAATTTGAAGATTTACTAAGATGCTTTGTATTCTTATACAAAACTTCAATTTTTGAAGAAAATTTGATCACCCTGTCAGCTAATTTACGAATTGTAAATTAATATGCTCCGAAACTGTTGGATTTCCCTAAACATCAAAAATTTCGAAAAGAAAATTAAGTTATAATATCATTCATCCAACTGCATTCAACACACATATTTATCTAATATAAAATTACAGTAAATATGAAATCATCCACTCTTCTTCTTCATGATTTAATTTTTTCTAAAAGAAATTTAAATGACTATTCCTAATGATCTTCTGAAATGACAAGATATTCTCAAACCACCAACAATCATTGAAACATATTAAATTTGAGAATATATTTTAAAGTGAGGAAATTATTGGAAAATTCAATTTTATTCAATTTTTTCAACAATTTTGAATTTTCAGATAAGAACTACCTATATAAATTATGTGAAACAATGAAAAATAACATATCATAGAGCATGTTATACGAATTTAAATTAGCACAAATTATGAGTTCGAAAATTTATTTTTGTCTATTTTTTGCCAGTTCCAATTGGATATCAAACGAATTACTGAAAGTATTATTCAAATTAACAAAATTTTGTGAGGAAGAAAATTTATATTTTATTAAAAATTATGCACTGAAATAAACGGAGAAAATTATTTTAGATTTTATATTCTTAGTCTACAGATCCTTATGTTTCTTTTATTTCCTGTATAAATGATTATTTTAAAATAGTTCTTCGTATTTGAGAATTGAATCGCAATTTCTAAATTCCTAGAAAATAAATGTTTTCTAAAAAAGCAGAAACACCGACTTAATTGTTTTAAGAATAGTTGACATAGGTACATCAATAGCTCTTGTGATAAAATACGATATAGACTCACAGACATATGATTCATTCTCAAATGACCTTATTCTTCAATAAATGAAAAGAAATCCAAATTTCCAAATAAATTCATTTATTTTTATTTCTGTTTCCACATCAAAAAATTTCAAATTCAAGAGCTTTGAAAAATTTCAATATTATTCCGTTAGGAGATTTTTGTGAATGTAGAATATTATGATATCGAAATAATTTCACCCAAAAATAGTAAATATTTTCTGATGAATATCAATTTTAAATCTGTTTGTCTCGTGGCAAAAAATTGGTTGAATATAACAAGGACATTTGAGATGGAGAATAAGTTGAACATTTATAATGTAAACTGTTGTTTCGAAATTTAAAATACTTTGTGACTGTTTTACTAAAAACTGATACCGTCTTATTTGAATGATTTAATTTTTCTCATCATTCTGAATTCAAATAAAGAAAAAACCACAGATTTTCTTAAATGGTAAAAATATGAGCAGATTGGAGATTTCAAATGCATTTCAATAAAAAGAAATAAACCAACTCAATAAAATGATTTATGTTTTTTCGCCATTTATAGATCTGCCAACCAAGATCAAATTTTTCTATTACTTAAGTTTCAATCAATATGCGGAAAACAACGTTATCTGTAATTCTTAAAGATTATATTCGAAATTCTTCATTTCTTGGTCTAAAATATCGAAACATGTATTTGGAATGTATGATGTTGATTTTCTTGAGGTTATTCGTTCTAGTGAAACTATTTTTGAGTACGCAATAAACTTTTATAATGAAAAAATCTTTGATCAGATACATACCAATAATAAATTTGACTGGAGGCTGGGTACCAATCGTATAAATTAATGCTATCATCAAAAGCTCAAAAGAAAAATTTAAAATCATTTTCAAAAGGAGGCCCATCCCAGAATCGAATGTAATTTTACAACTCGCTAAATTCTTTTTATTTTTGAGGTAGTTCACCAGTCTTTTCCAAATTCTTGAGAACAAAAAAGGTTTCACAATTTACCACAAGTTCTTCAATTTTTGAAATTTGAATAATATTTTATGTAATGGAATCGCTTCTTCAGTTTTAATACAATTTTTGACAATGTTGGAATTGAAATATCATTAACTACAACGTTTTTGATAAAGAAGATGTTCTGAGGAGATAGTGAAGATCAAGTGGTAAAAAGTAGCGTTGTTAGAAGAAAGATTCAAGTTATTGAAAGCACCTTCGGATTCCTACAGAAGAAATTCTAAGTGAAGAAAATAAAATGTTCCCCTTTTAGTCGCCTTTTACGACAAGCAGGGGTTACTGTGGAGCTATTCTAACGCCCACTCCACAGGGCCAAAACAATTTGGTAGAAAGACTAGATAGTACAGCTTTTAAAAAAAACTTTTGGATTTCTTCTTGTTTGATTTTTCATGTTGTTGTTTTAATTTTAATCGAAATTCTTGATAAGCTCAACTCAATATTGTATTCAGTTTCTCATATAATTATGAAACCTAATAATTTTTCATAAACATGTAATTTAAATTTAATTGATTTCAAAATTACGAAGCTATAGTTTCTAGATAAGAACTTCATAATATTATTGAAATTTAGAGAGTATTATTGTACAAGTGTTCAATGAAATTATGTAAAATTATTGAAATAATTCCCTCATAATTAAATATAAGTAATGTTATTTATTTTTCTTAATCAGAAAATTCTAGAATTGAAATTAAAATCAACAGTTTTTATTCTTCTTTCTTATGATTTTCATTTAGATGTTACCATATATGATTTTCTTTCGAATCTCACGGGACAGGGTGGAACATCTATATTGTGAAATAGAGAATTATCACCATGAGAAAGTATCTTTTAGCTTATAATAAGTTGAAAAAACAGTGAAAACTATGTTAGTGAAGAATTTTCTTTCACAATAGTGATTATTGTGTAACATTCTTATTTTTGTGATAAAGATTTATTAATATGAGGAAGTTTTTGAAAATCTAAGTCAACAGTACTGATGTGCTGAAATTCATAATTATTAGCACAAAATACAGTATTTCAGTAAGAGTAGTACAAAAAGAGCTATTGTCAATTCGCTAAAGTTGTAAACTGTATATGCTAACAAATGTGAATAAATTACAAATTATTTGAGAGAGAGGTATATCTATATTCGCACCTGTTTTGAATTATTTGTCCCCAGAACGAATAAAATAATATTGATGATATTATCCACATGAAATAACTCCGAGTGAAAATAATTAACGTATCCTAATCATTCGGTTATAGTACACAAATTTTAGAATATTTAACGATTTAAAATATTAAGTTCAGTTGAAAAACAAAATTAATATACACATATATTGCTTGGGAAAGATTCAAGTTGGTTTAGTATATCTAGTAAAATTACTGACGAAAAAATTTGATCTTTTTATAAATAGGACAAAAAATTATTGGTTTAGTCTAATATGTAGGATTGAAAGAATGGACAGGTAGTAAGCTGAAAACTTTCAGGTGTATAACATTACGAATCTCAAAATTTCACCTATATTTTCACATATGTTCTTACTTTCGAAAAGTTCCTTTCATCAAAGTCATTATCTTACAATTTCTTATACCAGAAGAGGTAATGATCACCTTCTTCAATCAATAGTTCATCCACACCTGAAAATAAAAGAAAAAGTGAGTAAGATGATATGTATTTCAAGAAGTTGAGAAAGGAAATGTTATATCATTTAATAATAATTTGAATGTTAATATTGGACTGAATAGCACGTAATAAAAAAACAGAGAACGGCCACAGCTGAAAAATGTTGATGAAACTTAGCAGTCTTTTATAACTATTCAAATTTTTTCAAATCAATAAATGTCAAAGAAATTTCAATATTTCAAAAGTTTGAAACGTCAACTTTTCAATAAAATCGAGTTTTTTGAGATTCACCAAGCCTGTTATTGCTAATAATTATCAAAAAGTTATATATATATATATATATATATATATATATATATATATATATATATATATATATATATATATATATATATATATATATATATATATATATATATATATATATATATATATATATATATATATATATATATATATATATAGATAGATAGAAGCAAATACGTGATACTGCTCTGAATGTTCAGTTAGTCGTGTTATTACCTACTGTAATTGCATGAGTAAATCGAAGGAAATTCGAGTTAATAAGTCACTAACCTACTGGTGCTACCAACTGATTCGCTGGTGGAGCACTTGCATCTGGTACTTCTGGTAATCTGTAGAGCAGCCAATAATGATATCCCATTGGTTCTTCCTTGTAGCCAGCTAAAGTATGGACGTAATGTCCATTCGGCCATTCTGATGCTTCGAAGGCATAATGAGGATCTAACTCCATGGCCATTTGCATGATGTTATAAAATGTTGTATTCCTTGGTGCTGTGATTGAAATTGTGCTGTTCTCTGTGATATTGGAACCTACCCAAAGGGTGTAGGTGATTGTGACGTTACGGATTTCAGAGTCGTTTCCATGGGATGATAATGACTTCGCCACGTCTATTTCTACTGCAAAGAAGTTCGATTATTAGAGGAAAATTTCAAGATATAAAAATAATAATGTTGACATTTTCACATATATTTGTATGAAATTCACAAAAATTTGAAGAGCTGATTCTTAGTCTCTAGATGCTGACTGAATAATGGCGAAATTGTACAGATACAGATGTGTTAATATACAATCTCCATTATCTAGAACGTTCAGTGAAATCTCCAGGGAATTCACACCAAACCACGACCAGGTACTTCATGTTGAACAAGTTTTATAATGTACTATTTGTGAGCCCTACCTGACCTCTGAGGAGAAGACCAGAGTATTTGAATTAATTAACATCAAGGAAAGTTTCAACCTACTCCTATTTAATATTTAAAATTCTGTGATGAATGAGAGCTACCTCTATAATATGAAATTTTCTGAAAGTTATTCATTTTGGTAACAAAAAGGCAGTATCTTCTTATGCGAATCATTCAATAAATGTGAACCACTCATTTGGCTCAGACTTTGGAATATATTGAATTTTTCTTGAACTAGTATCTCTACAAATCTTTAAATTCAAATACTCAGTTTTTTTTCTCAATTGCCAGGTAGTACTTACAAATAGTCCCTTATTAAACTTCTTCAACAGTGCAGTACCTGGTAGTAGTTCGCTACCCTTCTCGGAGTCGACTGGAATTCCAGTTTTTATCAGAGGTTTTCAAATGGCGTACTTTCAAATTTACAAAGCTTAATTCTGGGCCGGTATTAATCCTCTGAACCCCGTCTTACCTCCTCTATTCCATAAATTATCCAGATTAATGCACTTGTACAAACAAGTGTATCCTCTGATCTGGCTGAAGGTTTTCATCCCTACAATTTAAGTAGCCCGCTTTTTTCAAACATACTAGAGGGAAAGAATGAGATACGTAATCTTTCTCTCCTTTCACCCTTGATGCACTTGTACATACAAGCATATCCTCTGAGCTGGCTGAAGATGTTCATCCCTACAATTTAAGTAGTCCGCTTCTTTCAAACATACTAGAGGAAAGAATGAGATACGTAATCTTTCTCTCCTTTCATCCTTGATGCACTTGTACATACAAGTATATCCTCTGATCTGGCTGAACTTTAGTAGTCCGCTTTCCATACTAAAGGGAAGATGAAGCATATGTCCTTTCTTTCCTTTAATCCTTGATGCACTTGTACTTACAAGTGTATCCTCTGATCTGGGTTGTTATTTCAGTGATTTTGTTCGAATTCTCTAAATATTTAACACAATCTTCTAGATAATTGTGAATGTATATACAAATCTGTATATGTAGAATGATACCATTGTTGAGTTATTATCTGGCGAAGAAGCAGCACTTCGAACTGCTAGTCATGCATTTTTATCGAATATAAGTGAAAATTTGTATTATTTTTGTTAATAGTATTTTATTATAAATATTAATTTCCACCGAGTAGGTATCATACTCATCAATGAATGATATATGAATAGCTTGAGTTATATTTATTTTATAATTTTATTACTTTACCATGATTATCAAAGTCGGAATCTGATTTTCCACAGTCTAGATTCCTTATGGCTCCCAAACCTTTTCCAGATAATGCCAGTATGGAATCCGCTGTTAATCCGGGATCAGTAAATGCACCATCGGGATCTTGTCTACTTTCAATATATGTCCTTGCAGCTGTCCTGTTCCAGTAGGAATTGCTTTCAGGCATCTCGTGAAGAGCCTGTAATGAAATATTCCTCAATATATCGTTGATATAATAACGCAAATCTCAATGAAGGTTAGATGTTTTATTGTGCTTAATTAACACATAAAGTGAACAAGGAAAATTCTCTGATAATTTAAAATCTTTAAACAATCCTCCAAGGAGAGTGTATACGTATACATTTAACCAGCTCCCTTGGAGGATTTTTTAGTAATATTCGATTATCGAAGAACTCTCCTTAATCAATTTATAATATATTTTGACTGTGGTCAACAAGTATACCTACTTAACATGCATTGATTGTTGGATATTGCGAATATAGCTGCAAGTATTTATGGAGCGCACAATAGTAAGTATGTCCAGAGTTTAGAACTAATTCAGTGTGCTCTGAAACACATAAAAACGGCGTAGAGTAGTCATCTTCATGTCAGAAAGTATTTGTTCTCTTGGCAGAATTATGCATTACCCATATAATAGTCCGGTCACAATTTGTATTGGAGAACAATAAGAAGTATTTTAATTCACTCCGAGTCGAGTATGCTGCACTTAAGAAATCTAATGAGATCGAAGCAGCTATTGCAGATCTTGAGTAGGGGTGTCTTGACATCTTCTACAATCCACTGTTGAATTGTGAATGCAGATTTCGCGTCGCAGAATACATATAACCAGCTCCCTTCTAGGATTGTGTAACGTGTCAATTCCCTGCTTAACCACCGCCACTGAATTCTGCATCAAAATACCGTGATTCCACGCTATAAAATGCCAGAATGAAGGACTTGCGTATGACGAGAATATCGAGTGAGCGTTAAATTTGCACGTGCACGTATAACATCTCTCTTTTGGCAAATAGTTGTTTAAGATACCACATCGTTAAGTGTTAAAATTATAGTCAATATCTATTGAACGACTATTCAATATATTAAAATTATTAAGTATCTGTGGCGTCTGATAGACGGTAAGTTATGAGAAGAAATATAATTAATTCGTATAAATGCATTATCTTGAAAATCTGAATTGATTCCTTGTTTCATTTGCCGCCATTTCATTTTTTTCATTTATCTATATTAAATTATTTATCTTTCAATATTGAAATAATCATCTTACATTTCTTAATTTAAAATATTTTTAATTTATTTGCTTATTTCACTCTCTCAATTTGACACAAGATTTTTGTAGGCTAACGATGGCAAATTTCACGTGGTCATATCTTATGTTCAGTTTAATGTTGGAACATGTACTGTCTTTCTTAGCATGTTTGCTTGAGATAAATCTAAATGTTAATTTGAATTGGCCATCGATACCCTACAGAGATTCTTGGGAGATTTCAAGTTTGAGATTGTATGTTGATTTGCCCCGAATTATTTTAGTCACCTTGGCTGGAGTTTGAAAGATAACCTTGGCTGGAGCTAGAAAGCTTTGTGATTGGAACTAAAAACCACCTTGGCTGGAGTTTAAAAGATAACCTTGGCAAAGGAAATTCTACTGAAGCTACGATACAACCGCTGCTAGAACCACCAAGAAACTAGGGACGAAGATTAGGCAATCAAAGGAGTACAATCCACATAGAAAAGAATGTAGAACGTCGATAGAAAATTAAATAAATAAAAACAGATAAGTCTCATTGTAATAAGAAAGTAGTAAATACCTTCATTTTATCTTGTTGTTATTTCTGAAAACTAACTAGAACTAGAACCTATATATGTATAACCAATCTCTCAGCTAGCTCGGGCATATATTAAAAGGGAGAGTGGTTACAATTGTTTGGTAAGTTTAAACTATTGAAGAATATTCATAGTTCACTTTATATGATATATGAACTTGACTATGGTCAACAAGTATACTCTACATGAATTGATTTTGAATTATAATTGGATATCCTCGAATAGCCTTCATAGAAAATATTGTCACATTTTTTAAAAACTAACCAGTTGCTGTTTCAAAGTCATAAAATCCCTTGATTATTTACTTCACTAGTTTCACTGAAAGCTACATATTATTGGGCGAATAACTATAGTTCAAATAAGCCATTCTAATTAGGTATTATTTCATCACTGCAGAAATAGAGATGTATCCATTTTTGAACTCATAAAGTCATCTTCATAGGAAGTTATTTCATGATACATAACAAACATAAGGTTTTGTGGTATTGTGTTAGTACCTACATATGTCGAAACTATTGGATATGTTATTATTAAATACATTGTAACGTGTAAATTCCCCGCTTAACCGCCGCCACTGAATTCTACTTTAAAATACCGTGAAACCACGCTATAAAATGCCTGAATTAATGACTTGCGTACGGCGAGAATATCGAGATAGCGTCGAATGTGCAGGTAAAACATCGCTCTGTTTTGGCAAGTATCCGTTGAAGATACAACATCGTTAAGAGTCAAATAATATTCAATATCTATTGAACAAATATTCAGTTTATTAAAATTATGAAGTATCTGTGGCGTCTGATAGACGTCACCTTGGCTGGAGCTAGGAAGCAGTTTGATTGGAACTAAAAACCACCTTTGGCTAGAACCATAAAGGAAATGTTACTGAAACTACGATATAACCGCTGCTAGAAATACCAAGCAACTATGAACGAAGATTAGGCAATCAAAAGAGTACAATCCACCTAGAATAGAATATAAAACGTCAATAGAAAATTAAATTTAAAAAAAAACAGATAAGTCTCTTGTATATGATAAGAAAGTAGTAAATACCTTCATTTTATATCTTGTTATTTCTGAGAACGAACTAGAACCTATATATGTATTACCAATCTCTCAGCTAGCTCGGGCATATAATAAAAAGAGGGAGTGGTTACAACATTACTAATTATGACAATTTTTGAAGAAAAGATCTATTGCAATTGAAAGAATTGTTAAGTGGCCAAGATTTTCATCTAGGCTAAGTTCGCATCATAATGATCTTCAAAATTAAACCCGAACCAAGAACCAGAATTGAATAAAACTCAACGATAAATGAACATAAATATTAGAACAATATTGACCAACAAGGAGTGTGAACTTGAGGAGGAATATATGATGAAGATTTTTTTTTATATATGAATTAACTCATTAACCTTTTGTGTTAGTAGGTACCTACATATGTCGAAACTATTGGATATGTTATTATTAAATACAGTACTAATTATGACAACTTTTGAAGAAAAGATATCGCTGGTATCAAATTTCGATTCAATAAGTTGTAGAAAAAATTAACATATTTTTTTGTGAAATATTCTACTCTCTGTATAAAATTCAGTTCTCAAGAATATACCTACATACATAAAAACTGAATATATTTTATGTATTGCAATTGAAAAAATTTTTAAATGGCCAAGATTTTCATCTAGGCATCATAATGAGCTTCAAAATTAAACCCGAACCAGAATTGAATAAAACTCGATGAATATTAGAAAAATATCGACCAACAAGGAGTGTGAACTTGAGGAGGAATATATGATGAAGATTTTTTTTTATATATGAATCAACTCATTAACCACATTTGGTAATCAACACAATTCAGATTAAATGGAACAAATTAATATTTGTTTAGAATAACAAAAGATTTTCAATGACACAATTTTCTCCTAGAATTTCATGTAGAATTTTCGATTCCCAAATTTTTTTCTTGCTTCTCTGTAATTCTGAGAAGTTTCAAGAAGATGTTTCACAAACACTGCTCAATCACACACGTCACAAATTATTTGTTCCGAACTCGATAGTAGGTAGTCATGCGAGAATTTTGTGTGACCATACGTAGACGAGGGTTGGATAAAGATGTTGCTGAAAGTAAAAATATGAGTTTTCATGCATAAATGAATATATTTGGCGCCCAGATTCTGTTTTTATATGAAATTATTTTCAGGCTACGTATAAGAACGCTGTGGAATTTCTCTTCCATTATAAAATATTTACAAAGGAAGGGCATGTACAAAATCTCGTGAAAGATCAATATTGAAAGTATGCATAATAATAAACTCACCTGCATAACGATGGCTGTATTGTATACATTTCCGAAGCCTCCGTCGTTGTGCTGCTGCCTGGCTAGACTAATCGATGGCCTTCTCAACGAATGCTGCAAGTTCCTATGCCTGTGGTCCTTAACGATGCAACGTAGCGCCAGGATTGTCATGGCGACCGTATCTGGAAGTCGAAATTGTGAGATCGATCGACTAAATGAACCAGATATTTTCAAGGACTCCTGATAAATTAAATATAATTCCGCGCCATTGTACGTTATGATTGAAAAACCTCGAAACCCTGCTCTGTTAAATGAATTGTGATGTCAGTTTGTTTACTTAGCCTTAATGGAACAATCGAATCGATTTATTCCCGATGGCGAATATCTGGATAACGTGGAAATGAACGAGGAATAAATTAGGGGGTTTGAGTGAAATTATTCAATATTAGTTCAAGCTACAGAGATTTTTTCATGTAAAGAGTGTTAGAAGAAAACCAGCTGCGCCATTGTTTGTAAAATAGTTCCATATGATGATATGTTTTTCACTCGACTTTGTTATTAACAATTTTATGCAAAAAATCGCTTTTAAAATTGAAACTATCAGAGTTATCGTGATGGTGTCAATAAACTAATTGTAGAAAATGAGAAGACAAAGAAAATGAGAGGTCACACGACTCAATCACGACGAAAAAACTGGCCAAAATGCAGTTTTTTCAAAAATTCATAACTCGGTTGTTTTTTGAGTTTTAGCGTAGATCCTCTGGTCAGTATTAGTTATTAGTATAAACTTTATTTATGCAAAGAGCAAAAACTGTCCGTTGCATAGTTTTTGATAAGTGGCCATTTGTATATTTTACTATGCAATTTTCCAGCAGACCTGAATGCGACAGGTATGTTCCGATTTCAATTTAAAAAAAAAAGATTTTGAAAGAAGAATTCTCATAGTTCAAAACGTTCATCTTGGTTTTACATGAAAACGCTGAAAAATAAAGCTGAACATGACGAGAAACGACCGAGAAATTATTGTCATGTTCAAAATGCCGACGCTTTCGTATATCATGCTTTTCCTTGCCTGCTGCTCTACACTCACTCTTCAACTACTCTCACGCGTTCGGCAGTTTTTTGTCATGTTCAGCTTTATTTTTCTCATCGTTGAACGTTTTGAACTAGTGACGAAATGATCATAGTAGTTGAAGCTACTATAATTAACAATAATTTAAAATATATATATTTAAATATATATATATATATATATTATATATATATATATATATATATATATATATATATATATATAATATATATATATATATATATATATATATATATATATATATATATATAATATATATATATAATATATATATATATATATATAATATATATATATATATATATATATATATATATATATATATATATATATATATATATATATATATATATATATATATATATATATATATATATATATATATATATATATGCTTATACTGAGACTCTTTGTTTGTACTTCTTATATTTGTTTATACTTATTGTGTACGCTGAAAATCGATTAGTATGATGTATTCAGCACGAGAAAAGTACGTGTTTTTGTTTTATTGATATTGCCTATCCCACAAGGGAGATTTATCAGTATTTAAGGCAAACGAAAAACAAAAACTCAAAAGTCACACAATTTTAACGTCGACTAATGCAGAAAATAAACAATAAGTTTGCTCCTAAAAATCTACCTAGTAAGAGAAAAACATAGGCCACTAACATGTTATTCGATTCAGAGAGTGAGTTGAAAACCTTTTGAGACTCGAAAGCAAGATGATAATGATAAGGGTTATTGCAACGATCTGTTTTCGCGCTCAAAACCCAGAGAAGGCTGGCAACGTTGGGGGGATTGTTCTCTTTGGGCTCATTGTGAATATGTGGATTTGACCGAAACAACAAAGAAGTTTATTTGTGTAATATGCGTTTAATTATATTTAATCATACCATTTTGTCCATTAAGACTATTCCATTTTGTCCGTATAGTATGGACAAAATGGTTTTTATTTATCTCTGTTTAAGACTAATTATCTTTTAATTACCTGTTATAATTGTTGATTTCGTATGATTATTCAATAGATGATTGATAATACTCGTAGTTTGTGTTTGTAGGAATTTACAGTTCAAGAGATAAACATTGAAAATTATAAAAGAAATATAGTATACCGTAAGCCGTTTTGTACATACTTTCGCTATTATATATATATATATATATATATATATATATATATATATATATATATATATATATATATATATATATATATATATATATCTATTCAACCAAGCGCAAACTACAGATTTGTTTCTTTAGCTTAGTTTCTGATTTACCTTTGACAGATTACAACACCCTAAGATACTAGATGTGATTTTATGTTTAACCAAATTTACCATTATCCGAAAGTTGCTCCTATATATATATATATATATATATATATATATATATATATATATATATATATATATATATATATAACTATTCTACCAAGCGCAAACTACAGATACTAGACGTAATTATATGTTTAACCTAATTTACCTTTATTCGAAAGTTCCTCCTATGGGAGCTAACAGCCTTTGAAGATAACGCTGTTAAGTCAGTTTAATGTAAAATTTGTCAAAAAACTGATACAAATTTTTTTTTTACCATATTTACCCGTTGCCCAGGGCCGTTGCCAAGGGGGAGCTAGAGGGGGCTGAGCCCCCTCTGGAATTATTTAAGCCCCCTCTAGAAAAAAAAACCAGGATCATTACAAACCAAAAATCTTTATATCTATGTTGAAACATAAAACTAGCCTAGTTACAAACAAATCTACTGTTCACAAAACTTCATTACATCATCATCATCTTTGTCTGTAGTTGAAGTTGTGGATTGTTTCTGCCATTGATACATATCAGAATTACATTTTGCATACATAGCCTTGCTAGGCTCAAATTATTTACAGCAAATCTCATTAAATTTATTGCAAAGTGAGATCTAATAGACACAACTGATTTAACATTTTTGGTATGATTTTGTTTAGATTTTTTTTTAACAATATTCATCAATGAAAATATCCTCTCCACGAATGCATTGGATGACTGTAAGCTTAGAAGAGTAAATACAAATAGAGCTAAATCTTTAAACATGAATTAATGGGCTGCATTTTTAAAATCTTTAACCTTCCTCCAAAAAATAATAGGGTTATCAGGGACTGATTCACCAAACATCTCTTTCCAATCGACATTTAACAAGTTTCTATATTGCATCTCTATGTCAGACATTCTATTGGGAGTCACAAAAGTAAATGGCAGCTCAAACAATTTTGTAAAAAACAAGCCCCCTCAAGAATTTGTTTAGCCCCCTCTAGAAAGCAGTGCTGGCTACGGCCCTGCCGTTGCCCCTTCCACGTTGAATACTTGTGATGGATATAAAAACGCGGGTTTGTAGTAAACAATTTATAACTTCAGGGTTATGTTATACAGTTTTTAAAGTTTGTAGATAGCGGTTCTTTTGACATATGATTAAAAAATGGACTTGACAGCGTCATCTTCAAAGGGCGCTTGCTCCCTTAAGAGGAATTTCGGGATAGAGGTGAGTTAGGTTAAATGGACATAAAATCACATCTTCTATCTGTAGTTTGGGTTTGGCAGGCTAGTTTCTGGACACCTGTATATTTTTTTGTTTTGTTTATACCCATTATTATTAGAAAACCACATGTTTGATTTTAACGGTTATTATATTTGACTCTATGATACGGCGTTTCACACCACGGTAGCCTCTTTTAGAATGAAATACTGAAATCTTGGTATCTTAGTTTTGCATAAAAATTTTTAGTACCTAGGGAAACACGATTACAACAAGAAATAAAATAAGGGTGGAGGGTAGGTAATCCTTCCAGGAAACTTGCTCAAACTACATCCGGTATTGAACATATTTAGGAGTGGAGAATGATTAACGTTAATTAGTTCAGTAACAGTTCAGAATTCTTATACCTATTAATTTCTAGGGGTTCCCAAAAGTTTAATTTCAATCCTCTATTATCTCTATGTAAAATATGGAAATTTCCATTGAACGAATGATTCTCATCTAGCAAATGAATGGTATAATAATTAGAATCTCTCTTATTGTTTACGAAGCAGCGCTCATGTTCTCTAATTCTTTTTCCGAAATTTCTGTGTGTTCTACCTATATATGTTTTGTTACAATCACCACATGATGATTTACAGACACCCGATTGTGAGAGTTTATCCGTTTTTTTTTAAACCAACTAACGCCCACACCAATTCATAATCATATCCATTATGAGTTTTTTGAATCTAAGGGCTAACGATGCCAAAGGGAATCACGTACATTGTAGAAAACGCCATAATGTGTGCATAGTTCCTAGTACCACTTCCTTTGGGGCTTCGGAAAAAAGAGAGGGGTCGAGCAGCAGCACCCTTGTGTTATCAACAAGATGTTTTTCAACTAGGCCATCATTATAAGAGGCTTAACAATAATAGACCTAAGTTGATAGACCTCCTTCATATCGAAAGATAAATCATGATATTTGGAGATCTTCTCTGTGTATGCTTTCGAAATATAATTTTCTGATGGAATAGTTATGTTTATAATGTTTGCACTTTTGTCCTTCATTTAATTAAAACAATATATAGCCTGTTGTTAGCCATATGCCTATCTGTTACAATTGTTCTGTCTCAATACAACCCATAGCTTTCCAGAATATCAGCAGGCCAGTATATATGATTTTTCTTTCAAATAGTCCAAGATGAAAAATAAAGTAAGGGAGCCCGCGCACTAGGCAGCCTGGCTGCGGCAGCCAAAATATTGAGCAGCCAGTTATAGCAGCCAATCTACGGCCAGTTGAGTCCATTTCGTTGAGCTATATGGACGTGGAAGATATTATAATTGTGTATCTTTCGGCTCGCAAGGAACGCAAAGTAAAGAAAAGACATTGGATTCATCCTCTTCTTCTAGAGCGGCACTCAAAAGGCCTATTGTTGTACCTATTTCAAGGATATTCGTAAATATCCAGATAGGTTTTTCAACTATTCAAGAATGTCAGTGGAATCGTTTGATAACCTTTTGAAAAACATAAGTAATTCTATCAAGGGTACCTGCTATGCGAGTTTGTATAACTCCAGAAGAAAAATTGGTGCTTACTTTGCTTTACGGTTTTCGATTTCAAAAATGAATTTCTCCGCATCGAAAGTCATTTTTGAAAACTTTTCTACAATACAGTAGTACAAAATATGTCTGGCTGCTACGACAAGTGCGCAGACACTGACGGCAGCCAACATATATGCGACATACAATCACCTATACTCGTTCTGGCTGCCCGCAGCCAGCCAATTGAGTGCCGTGCAATCGGACGCGTTCTGGCGCAGCTGGGAACTCGTGGCTGCCTAGTGCGCGGTCTCTCATAAGCTCATGTGTTTTACTGGCTGCCGCAGCCTGGCTGCCTAGTGCGCGGGCCCCCTCACATGTCAAATTTAAAAGTGAAAGGTATTATCACAAAGTTACAGACAAATTCATCTAATATTTGAAAATATCAATTTAAGTAGTAAAATCCAGACAAGTTTTCTACTGTAGTTGGTTGGAAATATCGAACAATATTCCACCAAGTGTTAAGCCAGCGGTCAATTGAAGGTATTCATTGGAAATAGTATCAAATATAGCAATTTTAATTTTTCATCATATTTTTCGTTCTATGTAGGTAAGCTTCTGCGGCCTAAGATCACGACGTCATAAAAATTGCAGCTGTGTACTACGAAGTCCCAATATATGGGATTGGAAGAAGGTCAAAAGTTAATACTTTTACCTTCTGGGCCTTACTAATAATAATAATAATCGTATGGCATTATTGCCGGGGAGTCTACACACATTATGTGAGATGTTCCGGCGCCGATTGCCTCTTTAACCCTGTTTTAGGTAATTAGTACCGAGGCGTACTAACCCAGGGGGACGGCTTAACGTGTCCTCCGAAACACGGTAGCGATGGTATTGAAAATTTGTTGGTTTTTCGTGGGAGTCGAACCCACGTCCTCTCGGTTGTCAGCCGAGAGCGATGCCACCTGAACCATCACCGCTACTATTAGTTACTAACAGCCAAAACAATGAGTATATGTCTTGTTATTCTTTGAAAAATATCGAATTCACATATAAAACTGGGATGGTGTGCGAATCATTTGTGCAACTCACCTATGTTATGATCCTTGGCGGTGTTCGCTATATCTAAAAGTCGTCTGATCTGCTTCTTTCTAACGTGGGATTTTGCACTACAGGCTGCCAAACTGGCGTAAGCGAATTCCAAGTCGTGTACTGGTTCATGGTGCTGAAGAGTGCCGATAAGGTCATGACCATGGAACTCTCTAGGATCCTTACATAGCGAACTAACTGCTAAGGAGTACTGGGCTAATTTTGGAGGTGTTATAGGTATCTCCCTGTGTCTGAAACAAATGTAATGATTTGAAACGAAATCAATGAATTAATGAAAATGATTAGGAGATTCATAGTCATACATACCCTGATCATTCCTATTTTGAAAGATAGAGTATTGAAAAATATACGTGACCATTCAAACTATCTTGTTTTGTTATTAGGTAACTCTTTGTAGTTGTGCTGAACTTGAGTTGGGAGGCAGGTACTTCAATTTAATAATTAGAAATGCTTTGAACTACATTTCAACATTAATAATTAATAACTGAACATTACAGTCATTTTCTAAATAACTTAAGTTAGAGTGTGGACGGGTTTTATCTTTGAACGTGTTTTTACACAAAAATGAATTGAAAAAGAGAGTGGGGTTTGTCACTAATATAGTATTTTTTTCAACTTAATTTGGATGATCTGACGACGTGTGGAAATCCAAAAAGCAAGAAATCTCTAAATAAAAATGGCGGTGATGCGAGAAAAAAGTTCAAAGACCATTGAAGGCACTACCTCAGTATCAACTTAATCTAGGTTTACATTTTCAACATTCTAGATAAATCTGGAGTGGGTTTAAGAGTGCAAATACTAGTTTTTCAGTTCCACGCGCCCTCCAAGGGAGCTGACATTCTGATATGTTGCAGATAATTGAATTTCCGCCATCGCATTTCCCCGATTCTTCTTTGCCTGAAGTTTGTAGATGTTAAAATTTTTACTGAGTTCACCCACAAAAAAAATTATATATATATATATATATATATATATATATATATATATTCTTCTTCTCATTACGCCGTCTCCCTACGAAGGTTGGCGATCCAAATGGCTATTGTCGTACGAGAAACCGTAGCTCTGAAAATTTCTATAGACGTCTGTCCGAGCCATCTGCGCAAGTCTTTCAGCCATGAATTCTGTCTACGGCCGACCGACCGTTTTCCTTCGATCTTCCCTTCTATTATCAGGCGGAGAATCTCATATCGCTCGCCCCTCATGATATGTCCTAGGTACTGCAGCTTTCTCTCCTTGATTGTCGTGAGGAGTTCTTTATGTTTACCCATTTGCTGCAGGACCTCTATGTTTGTCTTATGTTCCGTCCAAGATATTCGCAGCATTCGCCTGTAGGCGTACATTTCGAACGCGTCGATTCTCTTTTCTGTGGCCGCATCCATGGTCCAACTCTCGCATCCGTACGAAAGAACAGGAAAGATGTAACAGCGCAGCATTCTGGTCCGGAGTTCCAGGTTGAGGTTTCGGTTTGCCAGAAGTGTCCTCATGTTGTTCAGAGTTTTTCGCGCTTGCTCAATTCTTGATCTGATTTCTAGTTTTGGGTTGCATTGCTGGTTGACGAGCGTGCCCAGGTATCTTAGAGATGGAACTTGTTCAATAATCTCCCCATGGAGCCTTAGAGTGGCGTTTCTTTGTGATTTTGAGAATAACAATAGTTTGGTTTTGGACGTATTCATATAAAGGCCGAATTGCTCGCTGTATTCCACAATAAGGTCCATAAGAGACTGAAGTTCTGGTAGGCTACTAGCTATTACCACGGTATCATCCGCGTAACGAAGATTATTTATAATGTTTCCGTTGATCTTTATGCCTGCTGTTGTATTCTCGAGAGCTTCGTTGAATACTGCCTCAGAGTAGAGGTTAAACAGCAGGGGAGACAATACTCATCCTTGTCGCACGCCTCTTCTTATTGCTATCTCTTCTGATGTGGACCCTTTGATTTTGACTGTTGCTGTTTGGTGCCAATAAAGTCCGGTTATGATCTTTAGATATTGTGCGTCTATCCCGGTAGATTTTAGAATGTTGATCATTTTTTGATGTGACACACAGTCAAAAGCTTTTTTATAGTCAATAAAGCATATATATATATATATATATATATATATATATATATATATATTTATATGTGATAATTTTTGAAATCTTTTTTGGGGATGTGGCTTAGATAAAGTAGATGTCACTTTTTTTTTTTTTTCTATATAATCATTTAATTTCTTCCAACGTTTTGGCTTCGTGGAGCCTTTTTCAAGGACTACAATGGAGAGAAAGAAAAAATTATTGTCACCAATGTCACAGTTAACTTTTAACTGTGACATTGATTATATAGAAAAAAAAAAAAAGTGACATCTACTTTATCTAAGCCACATCCCCAAAAAAAATTTCAAAAATTATCAAACATATATTCTGGCTTAAAAAAAAATATTTAAATATATATATATATATATATATATATATATATATATATATATATATATATATATATATATATATATATATATATGTATATAGATAGATATATATATATATATATATATATGTGTATATAGATATATATATATATATATATATATATATATATATATATTTAATCATCTGTGTTTTTTGAGAAATAACAATGGCAAACTTATTTTCATGCTGTCTTATCATCAAATAACAACTTATAATCATAGTTACCGTCATTACGTTATTTCTTCAGGTAAATGCTAGTAACTAGTTAATTTGTTTAAATAGTCAATAGACATTAACCGTTGAAGGTACCGTGGGTACTATAAGGAAAACACGTTCGTTGCTCTTATAACCCTCGGGCCAGAAAACCTCGTGAAACACACCATCAACCTGAAGCGTTATTATTCTTATAATACCCATGCTATCTTGATAACTATGTCTCGTTACAAAATTCGTCGTTCATTTCAGTTACATCGAAAAGAACGAATATTGATGCAGTTTGCCCAGTAATTTTTATGTAGATTTCTATCAATTTTCAAACTTTGAATACGTATATAGAATAAGAACTAATATTTTTCGAATCTTAACCAGAATTATATTTGAATATTATATTTTTGGAATGATAGAATTTGAATATTCTCAGAATATATGCTCAGAGAGAATCAGAGGCAATATTTCCCCCTTATACTCTTTTTATTCTCTCCGAGTCATCAAATCTGACAAGAATAATAAATTAGGATGAATCTTTCATTGCCTATGTAGACGTGATCTGTCCCTTTTTCGCAATTAGATTTAATGGGGTTAATATCAGCTTCTTCTCCGGAATGCGAACTGTCGAAGTAAAGATGTTAGAAAAATTTCTTGTATCGATCCATGCGTAATTCATCTGAAAGTTTCTTGTAACTTTATTTACGTCTTCTCCTTTCCGCATGTTCTCGACGTTATTGATATGTTAGCATTCACAAACAAAATTCTTGTGCAGTTGTGTAGCGTATTTTTATTCCATTTTTTGTAAAAACAATGGGTAATATGCTTCTTTTCATTTAATTTCGATTGGCGTGAAAAAATTCAACTATAATTAACAATTTTGTTATTTCAAAGATGTGTTTGATTTGTTGTGAATTTTTCAATATTTAAATTGAATTTGATTGTGTGTTTTTAGTCTGACCAATGTGAAACTGTGCTACATGTACCGGGTATAAACTAGCACCCTCCTTAACTTTTATATTTCTTATCCTACGGGAAAAATTTAAGAAATAGCATACAGGGGAATTTTTTTCCTTTCTTGAATGGAATTGGCGTTTATTTGGTGAAAGTTCATATTCAAAACTATATAAAGAAATAAAAAAACTAACTTTTCACAGGTTGAAATAAAAATCTATTGAGTAAACGCGTTTCGTCATAACATTGACTTCATCTCGTACTAAACTATGGTATTACAAAACAATCTATTCATACGAAAATTGAATATAACAGAGGGGTTTTAGAAATTTACCCACTTATATCCGAGAAAAGTAGAGTATTTAACAGTTTAAAATACTTGGGCAAACCTTCCGAAAACCTGAAATTGTTTTTTCAAAAACAAAATTTCATATAAAACCAATAATAGCATTGGAAAATTGATTAAAAACAACAAATCAAAAATTCATAGAGATTAACGTACTGGTGTTTATAAACTCGACGGTAACGATTGTGAAAAATTCTATATAGGACGTACAATTAGAAATTTCAAAACTCGAATACACGAACACCAACGTAGCTATATTAAGCAGAAAACTGACTCTAATTATGCGTGCCATCTTTTTCAAGAAAACCATACCTTTAATCACAATTATAATATAAGTATTACAATTTGAAAATAGTCTCCATAAAACCAACTGTTGGGAATCCCTATACATAAATAAATATAAAAATTCCGGAAATTTAGTTAACGACCAGATTGAAGTAAACCCTTCTCCTCTTCTTAATCTGTTCAATGTACCTACTAATAGCTCTGAATGAATTGCTTATTGTTATTTTTTCTCTAGGAACTCTCTAGGAACTCTGTTATATTCAATTTTCGTATGAATAGATTGTTTTGTAATACCATAGTTTAGTACGAGATGAAGTCAATGTTATGACGAAACGCGTTTACTCAATAGATTTTTATTTCAACCTGTGAGAAGTTAGTTTTTTTATTTTTCCTTTCTAAATATACGTTTAAAGTTTCGGTAACTTTGCATTTATTTGTACGGGGGGTGACAAAAAGTATTTAACGTTATTCTGAATTTGTTGTAAATTATATTATATTTATATTATAATTATTTTCAGCAAATAAACAAACAACCTCTCGTTTTTCTGCCTCAAAATACACCATTTTAAAACAAAAAATTATTGGGAGAAATAAATTTAGTTCCACTAACAGTTATTTAAATGTCAAAGTCAGTTTAGAAACAATTTTATTTCTTTTATTCTCATGGCACACTGTTTCAAGAATTGTAGCTTTCTTTAAACTTTAATATCTTAAACTATAAAATCGCAAAAACGGTTGAAACGGATATCAGCTTGTATATTTGAAATCAGAAAATAAACCTTTTATTTTAGCTAAAACTATGCAGGGCGTTCCATTGAAAAATACTTTTTTTCGCCCCCCCCGTACACATACCTATATGCGAAAAGAAATAAAAAAGTTAAGGGGTTGCTAGTTTATAGGAAGTCACCTGGTACAATATGATGTATATGTTAAGGTTTTCAGTATCTACACCCATAAATATTATCTTATCAATCTCTATCGCCCACCATCAAACAACTTCGACCACAATCAATCTTCACTAGAAACCATCGATTTGAATCAGTCATCTTCAACCAACATCACTCATCAACATCAATCAATATCGTCCTAACTGTAAGTAATCAATTCATGTAAAATATACTTTTTGACGATAGTCAATTTTATATATCATAGAAAGTGAACAAGGAAAATTCTTCAATAAATTGAATTTATGAAACAATCCTCAAAGGGAGCTGGTTATATGTATTCCGCGACGCATAATCTGCATTCACAATGCTAAAGTGAATTATAGAAAATATCAAGTCACCCCGACTAAAGATGTGGATATAGCTGTTTCGATCTTATAAGATCTCTTCAGTGTAGCTTATTTGAATCGGAGTAAATAGAAAAATTTCTTACATTACATAAAGTGAACAAGGAAAATTCTTTAATAATTTAAAAAATTATCAAACAACTTTCCAAGGAAGCTGGTTATACGTATTCAGCAACGCAAAATCTGCATTCACAATCGAACGGTGAATTATAGAAATTGTCAAGTCACCCCGACTCAAAATCTGCATACAGCTGTTTCGATTTTATTAGATCTCATCAGTGCAGCTTATTTGACTCGGAGTGAATTAACAAATTTCTAATTGTTCCCCAATACAAATCGTGGTCAGTAACACTGGCTGGATAACAATCCAGAGCGCCATCCCACCAAAGATATTGGGAAACAACCATAAGAAAAATTTCTTATTGTTCCCAATACAAATCGGTGCTGAACTACTATAGGGATAACAACACATAGCGTCTTATTGAAGTCCATCCGTGAGTATGTGCAGACTTTTTGAACAATAAGATAGTGAGCTTGGGAATCCCATATGCCACTGTTGTTGATTAGACATCTTTATGTCAGAAAGTATTTGTTCTCTCAACGGCGTTCTGCATTTTTGGACTAAACATTGTTGGTTCCTAATATCTTCGGCGGATGGCGCTATTTGTTGTTATCCATATAGAGGTTCAGCCTCGATTTGTATTGGGAAACTATAAGAAATATATGAATTCATGAGTCGTTGGGCCTCGTACCAAATACTCAGAACCCATGGACCAGTTCCCCAGTATTTTTCAAGCGGAAATTCACGCCATAGAAAGGTGCATTCAGTTCAACCTCGATAGGAAATACCGGAACAAGGAAATTGCGATCCTCTCCGATAGCCAAGCAGCCATCAAAGCGTTGAGCTCTTATAAGATCAACTCAAAGATGGTTTGTGAATGCCTAGACAAACTAAACGATCTGGGCAGGAACAACAAAGTTATCCTCCTCTGGGTGCCGGGGCACGTCGGAGTGAAGGGTAATAAACAAGCAGACACCCTGGCACGAAAGGGTGCGTCAACGCCACTAATCGGGCCAGAGCCTTTCTGCGGACTTGGAAAATCTTATTTCCAAGAAGAACTCAATAAAGCTGAAGAAGCAATGAGAGCAACATACTGGCAAAGACTTTCAGGACTGAGGCAGGCCAAAGATCTCCTCGGAAAGTTCAACCGAGCAAGATCGAAGACACTGATTAACCTCAGCAAAACTAGTCTAAAGACAATCACAGGATTTCTTACGGGGCATTGCAGACTCAAAGAACACCTAAGGAAGCTAGGTTTAGAGGGGGACAGCACCTGCAGATTCTGCAAGGAACGCCCAGAAACACCCCACCATATACTGATGGAGTGCTATGCTGTGCACCATGAAAGACTAAACACACTGGGATCATACCAGCTGACTGTAGAAGAAATACCACGAATAGACCCCCTTAAAATCCTCAAATTCCTGAAGGTATTGAGGCTTGAGGGGCTGCTGTAAAACGAGAACACATCGAGAAGCAGAAGAAGATGGGGCACAATAAATCTAATAAGGTCGCAGCGCATCGGTCACCATCCACACCTACCAATACCAATACCAATATATGAATTCATTCCCAGTCACCAAGTTAGTTAGTCGAGTACTTAGCGTACGCTGGCTAGCATTTGGGAGGTCTCAGTTCAAAACCCCGGGGCCGACTGGTCTGCCATGAGTTTTTTTGAGAATTTTCCTCATGGCAATGTAAGTCACTGCTTGCAAACTTATAAGGCGAATGCTGGGCAAGTATTAATCCTCTGAAGCCTACCCACCTATGTTCCATAAATATCCCGTCTCACCTATCCTTAATGCACTTGTACATACAACTATATCCTCTGATCTGGCCGAAGGAGTTAATCCTAAACTCAAGGTGCCCGCCTCCCTGACACATACTTCAGGGAGGAATGAAACACGTGTGTTTCCTTTTTTTCCATTCTCAGTCAAGGAGAGAATCTAATAAGATCGAAACAGCTGCATACAAATCTTGAGTCGAAGAAACTAGACATTTTCTATAATTATTCATTGTGAATATAGATTTCGCATCGCGGAATACATATTACCAGCTCCTTCGGACGATTGTGTTAATTTCAAATTATTGAATAATTTTCGTTTTTCACTTCATGTGATGTGTAACTAACTGTAGGTAATTTTCTCCGACTAAGCGTGTGAAAAAATCATAGAAGATATTATACTACCTAAGTCGTTGAGAGTTCATTCTTCAGTATTATCATTGTTCCTTTTTCAGTTGTATTTTATCCCTTAAAATACATACTATTGCAGTGTATCGAAGCAAAGCAGTCAGGTGCGGGAGTAGTATTTTCAATCCATTTTAGACCTCCTAGACCACGAATTTCAAAAAATGTTTCATGACAGATATATAGTATATATATATATATATATATATATATATATATATATATATATATATATATATATATCTTATATATAAAATTCTCATGTCACAATGTTCGTTCCCATACTCCTCCGAAACAGCCGTTTCGGAGGAGTATGTAGGAGTATTTTGATTTTGAAAAGTCAAAGAATAGGTTACTATTTATCTTTTTTAAAGACGAATCCAACAATCAAATACTTTAAACCTATTTTTTACATTACGAGGGTGAAGGTTTCTGTGGTTCCCTTCCCATCTAATATCAACAGACCTGACTGTTGATATTGGACTAAATAGCACATAATTAATAACTGAAGACGGCCACAGCCATAATAAAAAAATTTTGAAAAAAAGATAAATAGTAACCTATTCTTTGACTTTTCAAAATCAAAATAATTTGAACCTATTTCGAACATTACGTGGGTAAAGGTTTCTGTGGTTTCCCTTACCATCTAATAAAAACAGATTTGAATATTAATATTGTACTGAATAGCACGTAATAAATAACAGAGAACGACCACAGCTGAAAATTTTTTTTCAAATCAATAAATGTTAAAGAAATTTCAATATTTCAAAAGTTTTGAAACCGCCACGAGAATGTCGTGGCGAAACGTCAACTTTTTAATAAAATCGAGTTTTTTGAGATTCACCAAGCCTGTTATTGCTAATAATTATCATAAAGTTGAAAATAGTTCACAGGCAATAACAATTCAAATATATATATATATATATATATATATATATATATATATATATATATATATATATATATATATATATATATATATATATATATATATATATATATATATATATATATATATATATAAAAAACGTCACTGACGTATGGAAATTTTCCAAATGATTGGAAATGCGCTTTAATAATACCGGTACCAAAAATTTGTAATACTGTTAAACTAGAAGAATTTAGACCCATAAATTTAGTGCCACCGTATGAAACAGTTTTAGAGTTAGTGGTTAAAAAACAGATTGGGGATTTATGTGAAACTTTCAGTGTTATTACTGAGTTACAATCGGGTTTCAAGAGAAATTGCTCATGCGAGACAGCACTCTTGAGCGTATGTGAGGAATGGTATGAAGCTATAGATAGAGGGGAAATAGAAATTGTAGTTTTGTTGGATTTCAAAAGAGCTTTCGAAACCTTATGTAGATCATTGCTATTAAAAAAATTAAATAAAATTGGTTTTCAAGGGGTGGTCAATAAATGGTTCAATTCTTATCTAGATTCACGATCACAAAAAGTTAAGTTCAACGGTGTTGTTTCGGATAGCATTGGAGTGGACTTTGGAGTACCTCAGGGAACTGTCTTGGGCCCATTGCTATTTTCCTTATATATAAACGATATCGTTTTCTCATGTAAAAAAATGTTCTATAAAGCTATTTGCTGATGATACTATGCTTTATATAAGTGGTAGGGATATCAAAAACCTATCAGAAAGTATCAATCAAGATCTTTCATCAGTAAACGAATGGCTATGTGATAACAGTTTATCCTTAAATGTAAGAAAATCTAAGTTTATAATTTTGGGCACGGGGAAGACATTAAACAACACAGTAAATGAAAATATAACTATTGAAATTGATAACCAGGAAATTGAAAGAGTAAAAACAGTCAAATATTTAGGTATTATGTTGGATGAAAAATTGAATTTCAACGAACATGTTGATTTGATTTCTTCTAAAATCTCAAAGAAAGTAAATTTTTTGAAAAGAATTGGAGGAAATCTGACAACATACGTAAAGTTATTGCTATACAAATCAATAATTATGCCACACTTTGTATATTGTTGCATTTTGTGTAAAAAGTGTTAGAAGAAAACCAGCTCCGCCATTGTTCGTAAAATAGTTCCATATGATACAGTGATATGTTTTTCACTCGACTTTATTATTTATAACTTTGTTATTAACAATTTAATGAAATTTTTTTTTAGTTTTTTGCTTATAAAAATGAAACTATCAAAGTAATCGTGATGGTGTCAATAGACTAATTGTAGAAAATGAAAAGACGAAGAAAATTAGAAGTAGGACGATCAGACCCTTAGTTTAAGAGAAAATTGAAAAAAACCGGCCGAAATGCAGTTTTTTCAAAAGTTCATAACTCGGTTATTTTTTGAGTTGTAGCATAGATCCTCCGGTTAATATTATTTATCAATATAAACTTTATTTGTGCGAAGAGCAGGAACTGTCCAATGCATAGTTTTTGATCTGTGGTCATTTGATTATGTTACTATGCAATTTTCCAGCAGACCTGAATGCGACAGATATGGTTTGATTTCAATTCACTAAAAAGATTTTGAAAGTAGAATTCTCATAGTTCAAAACGTTCACCTTGGGTTTTCATAAAAATGCTGAGAAATATGTTAAAAATGAAGCTGAACATGACGAAAAAGGGCCGAGCGCGTGAGAGTAGTTGAAGAGTGGGGGTAGAGCAGCAGGCAAGGAGAAGTATGACATTCGAAAGCGTCGGCATTTTAAACATGACAGTAATTTCTAAACTTTGTCAGATAATAATTAAACCCCCACTCTTCAACTACTCTCACGCGCTCGGCCGTTTTCCGTCATGTTCAGCTTTATTTTTAACATATTTCTCAGCGTTTTTATGAAAAACTAAGATGAACGTTTTGAACTATGAGAATTCTACTTTCAAAGTCATTTTAGTAAATTGAAATCGGACTATACCTGTCGCATTCAGGTCTGCTGGAAAATTGCATAGTAACATAATCAAATGGCCACAGATCAAAAACTATGCATCGGACAGTTTCTGATCTTCGCACAAATGAAGTTTATATCAATAGCTAATACTGGCCGGAAGATCTACGCTACAACTTAAAAAATGAGCGAAGTTTTGAAAAAACTGCATTTTGGCCGGTTTTTTCCGATTTCCTCTCAAACTAAGGGTCTGATCGAGTCGTCCCACTTCTCACTTTCTTCGTCTTTTTATTTTCTACAATTAATCTACTGACACCATCACGTTTACTCTGATAGTTTCATTTTTATAAGCAAAAAACCAAAAAAAAATGCAATTTTTTGCATAAAATTGTTATTAACAAAGTTATAAATAATAAAGTCGAGTGAAAAACATATTACTATATCATATGGAACTATTTTACAAACAATGGCGAAGCTGGTTTTCTTCTAACACTTTTCACATGAAAAATCTCTGTAGCTTGGCCTATACGCCTTTTTTAAAATCTATGCGGTACCATTGCTACGGTTACTGTCTTTTTTTTGCATTATTTTATTTGTGAACCTTTGTAATGCAAAAATTCTGATTTTTGATTCAATAATTCTTCGAAAATTTGAGCGCTAATTCAACTGGTTCTAATCAGAATAATCACTGATCTATTCAGATGATTAAATCAGTATGTTAACATGAACTAGATCCTTTAAACTGCGTCCCATATACCCCTTATTAATCATTTATGTTACCCAGAAACTGGAATTACTCAATATAGTTGTTTGATCGATGTTTCCACAATATAAACTCCTCGAACAAACAATAACGCTTGTTGGTTGAACGTTTCTAGTTTAATTAACACTGTAATAAGGTTTTGATGTTCATCTAATCCGTTGAGCTGTAAAGTCGGAAGATTAAAGTTTAATCTAACTATGGGGTGATAATTTCATGAGGAAAGTCTAAGCCGCTCTTGGTTCAATGCCTTAGAACTTGGGGAATTACAATATACAAAGGAGTACACTTCTGAAGGTTTCTCAGATCAGTTAATATAAAATGAAGTAATTTCACAAGTGTATTTTAGTACCTGAGACCGGCATATTGATTTCTCATCATCATAAAATTGTGATATTTATGCATGAAATAACATTTAATTTCCCAGCTCCGGAAGGTGCCTTTGCGAAAAATCGCGCGGTTTATCCAAGAAACCTTTCCACATTCGTAGGCACACACAAATATATATATATATATATATATATATATATATATATATATATATATATATATATATATACATGAATATATATATATATATATATATATATATATATATATATATCTATATATATATATGTATATATATATATATATATATATATATATATATATATATATATATATTATATATATATATATAATATTTCTAACATTTACCGTCTCAAGGTACATGGGAATATTCCGATGTTTCGTGAACTGGTATAATCAGCTCCGCTAGGAGGATTGTTTGATTAGTTTCAAATAAATGTCCTAGTTTACTTCATTTTATTGCCGCGAACGTATATCGATAACACGAAGAATTCTGTTTTATATATATATATATATATATATATATATATATATATATATATTATATATATATATATATAAATATATAAAAATATATATATATATATATATATATATATATATATATATATATATATAAATATATAGATATAAATATATATATATATATATATATATATATATATATATAAATATATATATATATATACAGTGGCGTAGATAGCTTTTTGCGATGGGGGGGATAGCAGAGCATATTTTAAGAAAATTTCAGTGGGCGACATTGACTGAGAATAGTGAAGTACCCTCCCTCGCAAAAAATTTAAGAATATCGTTTTATAAAGAAAACAATTTTAGTATTTTAAAACAAACAAAAAAAATTATGAAAAACAATTTTTTTTTGGAAATCTATAATATATATTATGTATAGGTGCGTTTTTCCCAACAGAACGATCGATTGTTCTCTGTCCATTTAAATTAATGGTATTGGTAGCAATGTATAGAACGATAGCTATCATACTGCAATGGCGTTCAGGTGCTTCATTTAATTTTAATGGGGGAACGATAGATCTTTCTTTCAAAAAAACGCTCACTATGTTTCTTCAATATTAAATAAGAAGCCTTGTCGTCATGAAACATCCTCATATAATACAGCCCAACAGAATTTCTCGGCTTCGCCTCGGGTGTCAAAACTCATGCCATTTTGAGTGTTCTTTAGATTATATCCCTAGGTTAATAAATCACTATGCCTGCTTCAAGTTTTACATTTTCCAAATTTTTTCTGTCGGCACCGACTACTCACTGGCGACAAAACGTTGGCACAAGGCGACATTCGTGTGGCACACTTTGTATTTTAAAATATTCTCTGTGACTTAGTATGAAATTCCATTTCTTCTTAAGTTCTATTTTTGTTGATAAAAATAATCTTTAAGTTAAACAAAATAAGCAGAATAATTTGATGAAATTGCGAAAAATTTAAATTAATTGAATTGGAAAAAATTAATTAAAAATTAGTAAAAAATTGAATTATATTAAAAAGGATATAATACATCATTGAATATATTCTTGGGAAAATTGAAGCAGAAAATAGAATTTTTTTGACAATTCATTTATGACTTCGTCGGCTGTGATTCCAATGTCACGATGAATTGCCAGAGCAGCCAAACCATTCAATAATAAAAAATGGGACAAACAAGAATTTTTAATTTGCGATGAATTTTATACAGTAAGAAGGGTCATTACAAACTCACTTCTTTAATCGTGCTCCTTCGAATTATTTTATTAGCTTCAAACGTCGATACGGCAACGTCGATTCTGAGTAACATATTGATATTCGGAAAAAAATTTCTAGGCAATCTTCCAGCTCTTTATATAAATTTTTAGGCTTAACATCGCCTTTACGAAGTAAATTTTTCTTCCGCACTTTTAACTCAACGAGACAGCAGGTGTGGCAGTGAGAAATTTTTGATAAAACTCGTCAGTTTTGATAAATTTAGCAGCTGTTTTGTCAAAATCGTATAAATCATGCTTGAAAATTACCGACAATATTTCTAAAATATTCTCATGATTAATAAATCTTTCTCCAAGATCCATTATGTAGAAGTCCAAAAATAGATTGAACACCATCCTTCGAAATTTTTACTGACTAGACCAATTTTATTAACTTCAAAATAGAATTCCATTTGAACCATTTGAACTTTTTTACACACGTTTTTTGCTCATAGTGACCGATTAAGCTTACTAATTAAACATTGAATAAAATATGCTGAAAATTACTAGTTACTGCACCCAAAATTAAAGAATTCAATTTCTTGATCCTCTATAATGTTGAAGTTATGAGTATTTACATGTGCTCGATGTGTCCATAATTACAGCGAGCGTCCTTTCGCGGCTGCTGATTGGTCGGCCTGCTCGAAGCGCGGAATCTATAAAGTACTAAATTGCACAGCCGTCACAAAAATCTCTCTAGATGATTTTTATATAATTGCACATGCATAAGTAATACCAAAAAAGGTGCTAGTACTTAGTTATTTTCATGTGTACTTAAATACGTAGATAACTTTTGTAGGCTCAAGGGGGGGGGATTGATCCCCTTGATCCCCCCCTATCTACGCCACTGTATATATATATATATATATATATATATATATATATATATATATATATATATATATATATATATATATATATATATATATATATATATAACCTCACTTTTGAAATATGTGAAAGTAGGTGGAGATATTTTGAAGCCGATTAAATGAGGGCTCTGGGGTTCTAGGGGGCTCCGTTTGTTTGGAGCTCCGAGAAAGTTCTCCGAGGGTCCCAACGTCCATTATATGTACTGGATTATGAAGTATTCAATCAATGGAAGTTGCTTCATTTCTCCTCGTACAAGTAGCGGGCGTTATGATACATTATGCCCGCTCATAACGCCCTAGGGCATAATGAGTGTATTTATAGCAATCGTATCTAAGGTAAAATCAACAAATTATATACAAGTGAAGAATACAATAATTAACGAACCTCCACAGAAGAATCACTATCTCGATTTCCAATTGCTTCGCCGACAGTTCAGTCTCCAGTTGCGTTGGTAAAATAGGATTCGAATCGTCCTGTATTGTCGCCAGCCTCAGCGCCGTCAGCACTTTAGCGGTGTCGTTTCTCCATCCCCAATCGTATTCGCGCTGAGTTATGAGCCAGGACAAGGCCCTTTGGACGCTGTTCTCGAATTCGGGATATTCGCTCGAGAACTTGATGCCTTCCGTCGTAGCTGAAAAAGAACAAAAAAGGTTTTAATGTAAGCAAAAACACTGAGTGGAGTCACTTGAATGGAACGATAAGGTAAATGAATAAGTATTCAGTTGAAAGAACATTCGGGGAAATGTATCTACAATACGGTTAAATTTAAATCGTGTAAGGTTAAGGTAAATAACCAAAGTTCTGGGAAAGTCATGAATTTCGTGACGAAACGTTAACTGTTCAATGAAGTCAGTTTTCTAACTAAAATGACCTGTTATTTTTAAAAAAAAAAAAAAAAATATATATATATATATATATATATATATAATATATAAAATATAATATATAATATATAATATATAATATATAATATATAATATATAATATATAATATATAATATATAATATATAATATATAATATATAATATATAATATATAATATATAATATATAATATATAATATATAATATATAATATATAATATATAATATATAATATATAATATATAATATATAATATATAATATATAATATATAATATATAATATTTAATATATAATATATAATATATAATATACCTACAAACTTATAACCCGATTACTCCAAAATTGCGACCTTTATCATGTAAACAAGATTTATTTATTCCCCGGGGGGTCAACCCCCCAACCAATTCGAACAAAAACCAATCTCATTCAAGATATCATACAAAACTATCTAGATACAAACTTTCAACCCTATTGCCACAAAATTGCGCCTTTTGTCGTGTAAAAAAGATCTATTTACCCCCAAGGGGATCAATCCCTCAACCGATTCAAACTAAAAACAATCCCATTCAAGATGTCATGCGAAACTACCTATTTATAAACTTTGAACCCTATTGCTTCAAAATTGTGACCTTTATCGTGTAAACAAGATTTATTTTCCCCCAGGGGGTCAACCACCCTACCAATTCGAACCAAAACCAATCCCATCCAAGATATCTCTCGAAAATACCTACCTACAAACTTTTAACCCTATTAACCCACATTTCTGAGACTTTGAAAATATTTACCGTCTTTAAATGAAAACTGTAGACAACAAAAAATACACAATCGTGGCAGCGTTAGGATGTTCAATAATAAATAAGTATATATAAATATATATATATATATATATATATATATATATATATATATATATATATATATATAATATATATATATATATATATATATATATATATATATATATATATATATATATATATATATATATCAAATATCTCAAAAATCGTGACTCAGGAGTCGTATTCGGGGAGAATACGTCTAAAATCACACAGAAAAAAGTTGATCTTAAATCAATCAAGTTCGTTAGACATTGAAGTGCTACGGAAATAAACTTGAAACTGCTTAGAATTTCCGTTCACAACTTTCATTCTAAACTCAGAAAGAAAATTATTTTTCCAATATAGCGAGTCAATAGATTATAGTATCATTAAATTCTTATTACCGAGTTAATTAAACTGAAAACGCTTGTCCCACAAATATTGACGATTCTAGTCCAAATCGTTAGAGGACTGATCAAACAACAATATTGAGTAATTCAAGTTTCTTGTTAGTAAAACAAAATGAAAGAAACGGAAGGAAAACGTTGTTGTTTTGAGAACATTCTTTTATTTCTTCGCTGTTCCTATGTTTGTTTTTTCGCATCGGAAGTTCGAGATGAAGCAGCAACTGTAATATAGAGCTAAATAAACTCTTCTTTTCCAATCACTAATATGATACAGAGTGTCACTGACAAGACTTTCCACCTGAATGTTGCGTCAAATATAATATTTTGAAAAAATTTCGAACACAATCAAATTTTCAATTTGTGAGGGACATCGATTTATAGGGAGCCCGACTAGATCTCCATACGACACGACAGCCTCTAGGCCAGTGTTGCCAAATTGTAATATGAATTTCACACAGAAGTTTGATTTATTATAAATTAAGTTATATTATTCATTCTCATAATTTTAATGATGGAAGGGAACTTTCGAACTACGATTTCTCTATTCATTAGTGGTGGTTCATTTCTGTACTGAATAATATAATACTACCAACAAGGAATATTATTAAACTAGAAATGAAAACCCTAATTCATAGATAATCCTACCCTGTGACTAATACAAATGAATATAACAATGGGCATACCAACTTTCAAATAATCCCGACGAAAAACACGATTTATTGTTTTTTATGTTTATGTGATTTCCAAATAAAATATGATATTGACTTATAGTTTCCACAAACTAGCAAGTTGATTACCATTTATTTCTGCCCATTTTATCAGTTCTCATAATATTTACATTATAACTTATTCCATTTAACTGTTCTATATGATGTTTTCCTGTTCATAACCTCAAGAACATAAATATTTGAATATTTTGCTAGCTCAGGAAAGTTACAGAAGTTCGGCAGCACTGCATCCATTTTACTTGGATGCATTCCTGTCGTGATGAGATCTAGACAAGTGCTCGATTTATACTATCACTTGTTTGTAGTTGCCACTCCTTTGTATATCTAGATATCAAATTTCAAAAGGCGCTTTAGGTCATGTGAAACATCATCCTAAAGCTTTTTTGATATTGAAATAAAATTTTACTATTGATTTTCGGGAAATTTTAACTACTAGCAATATCTGAAATCAGTGGCTTTTGTAATTCAACCCGAAAGTTTTGGAGTTTCAAGACAACGTATTGTGAAAGAAAGTCAGAAGTTAACTCCAGAGACTTTTCTAAATGGGATAAGCAGGTTTTCAAAGTTAAAATCTGCTGAAACTCTATCGCAGCCAGTTGTATTAGAAAAGCAGGATTCCATAACGTTTCCAGTTGAAAAAAATCATCTATTCAATTGAAATTTTTTTTTTCCGAAATCAAACAAGATTTCTATCTATTTAGATCAACAGCTTTCAATCCTATTGCTCCAACATTGCTCCCTTTATCGTTTAAACAAAATATATTCACTCCCTGTTGCTCAACCCCCTCACCAATTCGTACTGAAACCAATCCCATCCAAGATGAACTCCCTAGTTGCAAACTTTCAACCCTATTGTACCTTTTATCGTTCGAACAAGTTTTAAAATACATAACCTCATACATACATAGGTACATACTTTTTATGATGTTTGATACCAAAAACTCAATTTCATTTATATATATATATATATATATATATATATATATATATATATATATATATATATATATATAAATATGAAATTTCAATCGTTTCTGAGGATTTTCGAGCATCCCACATGTCTACAGCCACTCCGAATTCACTTACAAGGTTGAAACTTTGTATTAGAAAGGTATTTTGAGGGTTGCTAATAGTTTTTTCACCATCGTTATTTTTATGTAGAAAATTCATGCATTCCAGGTGATTCATGCTTTATGCATCTCTGTAGACCTTCCAAGTCAACTCAAGGGGTTCAGGATTTGTATGTGAAAAGAACACGGAGCTCTGCTGCTCACGCTTTTTCTTTATCTGGACGAAAACTGATTCACAAATTTCAACAGCATTAACTACATAACTATTGACAAAGCTTAATCGGGACATTTTCAATGATGAGCTTTATAGATCACTTCATTAGAAAATTTTCTTGTCTCTTGAGAACTTTTTTCATAGTCCATGAAACACTCTGGAGAATTAGATGAAATCAACAAAAATTATTAATAAAGTATAAACTTTAAAATAAAAACACTTGGCTTAAGTTTCACTATATAAAAATAATTAAATTCTGTATTTAGCAGCAAAGGATAGTTGACATGTTTTGAGTTATGAACTCATTATCAAGACTGACTACAGGAGAGTATTACATCCTAATTTATAAAACAGACGAGTTCATAACTCGAAACATGTCGATTTTTCGTTACTGCTAAATACAGTATCAAAATACTTTTTATATAGTGAAACATAAGCCAAGTGTTTTTATTTCAAAGTTTATACTTTATTCTTTATGATGTTTCACCAAGTGATGTGCGAGAATTCAATCTCAGTTATTGAAAATTATTAAACTCTGTTTTGAATTTTCTTAGTCCAATTCAAAATTTCATCAGAATAAACAAAAAAAAAAAAAATATATATATATATATATATATATATATATAGGTATATATATATATATATATATATATATATATAGATATATATATATATATATATAAATATATATTATACATAGGTATTACCAGAGTGATGTTCAAAATACAGTTAATGAAGAATAAAAAGGAACTATTTTTGTTAATCACATTTTTCATTGAAATATAAATTATACACTGAAATATTGTCCTCATAATGTCAAACGTAATTTGGAGTAACGGAGTTATTAGTTGACCTTTTCAATATTTGAAATTATTTTATGGTTCAGCTACCACATGATCTATTGACCTTATATAAAAGTTCAATGTTTTATAACTATATTCTAGATAGTTCATCTATTCAGCTTACACATAATAATGGAAATACATAAATCTTTTATTCATGATTTTCCTTCTAGGGCGAACGTCTGGATTATATCAGAGAAATTGACGTTAGAACAGATCCATTCGAATCCCTTGAGAATGAATCAACTCATAGCATTAATGTTTCTCTGAATAATATATTAATATATATATATATATATATATATATATATATATATATATATATATATATATATATATATATAAGAATTACTTCAGATTCAGGTCTGCAGTCAAATGATCAAAATAAGGTGAACTCTTTTTTCTATTCAAGCTTTCGAGCCATTTTTTAGCTCTTCCTCAGGAACTCTACAAAGAATTGAAGAATGAACAATACTTAGTTTGAACAACATCTCAGCTTGTGTACTTACGAAAGTGAGAATTAGAATTTACTTTCGTAAGTACACTAGCTGAGATGTTGTTCAAACTAAGTATTGTTCATTTTTCAATTCTTTGTAGAGTTCCTGAGGAAGAGCTAATAAATGGCTCGAAAGCTTGAATAGAAAATAGAGTTCACCTTATTTTGATCATTTGACTGCAGACCTGAATTTGAAGTAATTCTTCTTTTTTTTTTGCAGTAATAGGCCATTTTAGTTTGAATACTGAATTACTGACCCAATTGAACAGTTATTGCGCTACAAAAAAAGAAATAGCTCGAAGAAAAAACAAACCTCAATCCAAGTAATTGTTGATTAATTTATTAATATTCTTTGTTGAGATTCATATGAAATAGTTATGTATACTTTATACATATATTATATATTTTTATATAGGTATATACATATATTTATTTATATATATATATATATATATATATATATATATATATATATATATATATAACCCTCAGCAAATTGATTGAAATATTGATGCCAAATATCAAAAATTTCTAAATTTATATTGGATAGCGATACCCAAGATTACGTAGTATTTTGAGAATTCATTAAGTCTCAATAAATGGAGTTCAAGTTGTTTTCAGTGAATAAATTGTTGAAATAATAAATAGCCTATATAAAAAAGACATTAGATCTCCTTTATTAATTAGCATGAACCTATATAAATTAATAGAATTTTTTTCTCGTTTATCTATTATCATGATATAAACCTATATAAATTAACTGAATATTTTTTCTCGTATATATATAATTATGGCATGAACCTGTATGAATCAACTAAAATTATTTCTCGTATATCTATTATCACGATATGAACCTATTTAAGTCACCTAATTTTTTTCTCGTATATTTGTTCTCCTGAAATTAACCTATAAAAATGAACTGAATGTTCTTCTCGTTTAAATAAAATCATGCTTTGAACCTATATTATATAATTAACTACATTTTTTCTAGTATATCTATTATCATGATATGAACCCATATAAATTAACTAAATTTTACATAAAGTGAACAGGAAAATTCTAAACTAATTTAAAAATTATCAAACAACATTCCAAGCTCCCTTGGGTAAGTTCTTTAATTATTTTGAAATAACTGAAGAAATTTTCTTGTTCACATTATGTAGGTAATATATGAAATTGAGTGTGGTTAACTTGTATATTTTTCATGAATTGATTGTTAACTAAATTTTTTCATGTATATCTATTATCATAACATTGAGCCATATTCTTTTTTGAATTCGGCATATCTATTTTGAAAATCTATAAAAAAAAAATATATATATATACCTATATATATATATATATATATATATATATATATATATATATATATATATATATATATATATATATATATATATATATATATATATATATATATATATATATATATATATATATCTATATATATATATATATATATATATATATATATATATATATATATATATATATATATATACCGTTTCTGACATCATCAATAGTTTTTGAATATTTCGCAAAAATGTTAGAGTTTAATTATTTATATCAGTTCGTCAACCACTAACCATACGTTTATCAAAAAATCACGAAAGAATTGCTTTTCTACTAAATTATATAGAAAAAAAACTCTATCGCAGCGAGCTGCATTAGAAGGGTAAGTTTTCATAACGTATCCAGTTTAAAAAATATATTCATAAAATTATGATTTTTTTTTCCAAATTCAAAAAAAATGCGCTCTCTAATGTGTAAACAATATTTATATTATCCACAGGGGATCAAACCCCCAACTAATTCGTACCAAAACCAATCACATCCAAGGTATCATACGAAACTACGTACTTACAAACTTTCAACCCTATTTCTATAAAATTGCGCCCTTTATCGTGTAAATAAGATTTATTTCCTCCTCCGTGGTGTCAACCCTCCAACCAATTCATATAGAAATAAATAGCATCCAAGATATCGTACGCAACTACCTACCTCAAAGTTTCAACCTTATGGTACCAAAATTGCGCCTTCTATCGTGTGAACAAGATTCATTTCCTTTCCTGGGTGTCAACCCCCCAAGAAATTCCTACCAAAACCAATCCCATCCAATATATCATACGAAACTACCTACTCACAAACTTTCAATCCTATTGCTTCAAAATTACGCCCTTTATCCAAGATATCTTCCGAAAATACCTACCTACAAACTTTTAACCCTATTGCTCCAAAATTGCGACCTTTATCATGTAAACAAGATTCATTTCTTTCCCCAGGTGGTCAACCCCCAACCAGTTCGAACCAAAACCAATCCCACTCAAGATATCATACAAAACTACCCAGATACAAACTTTCAACACTATTGCTTCATAATTGCGACCTTTATCGTGTAAACAAGATATATTTTCACCCCAGGGGGGTCAACCCCCCAACCAATTCGAATCAGAAACAATCTCCTCCAAAATATTATACGAAACTACCGATTTGCAACTTTTTTTCAACCCTATTGCTTCAAAATTGCGACCGTTATCGTGTTAACAACGCTTACGAACATATAATATATATATATATATATATATATATATATATATATATATATATATATAAATATATATATATATATATATATATATATATATATATATATATAATTATAAATATATATATATATATATATATATATATATATATATATATATATATATATATATATATATATATATATATATATATATATATATATATATATATATATATATATATATATATATATATATATATATATATATATATATATATATATATATATATATATATATATATATATATCTATATATATATATATATATATATATATATACCTATATATATCTATATATATATATATATATATATAAATATATAATTATTTATTCGAATTATTGTTGCCTCCGAACTATTTCTAATCTCTTGATAATTATTAGCAAACTTTTTTAAAAAGTTTTGATAAAGCCACGAATGTCGTAGCGAAACGTCAACTTTTTAATAAAATCGAGTTTTTTAAGATTCAACAAGCCTGTAATTGCTAATAATTATCAAGAGATTATATATATATATATATATATATATATATATATATATATATATATATATATATATATATATATATATGTAATTGAGTTTGTGGTGCCAAGTATCATAAAAAGTCATGAAACGAAAAACTATCTTGGTCCTAGGTCCAACTTTGCTAATCGCACCCATTTTAATAAGCAGGTTTTCAAAGTAAAAACCTGCTAAAAATATGTATCATGCCAGACACACCTATCCTCATGTTTTTCATCTGAGTAAACATTTTGTATCGTCATAAACAGGGCCAGATTTTCCCATAGGCTCGGGTAGGTTGCAGCGTATAGGCAACGGGGGCAAGGGGCACCCACCAAAATTGAAATTTGTTGAGACAAAATTTTGAAATGATTACGTGCTACGATGACTGATGCAAATTTGAACGATCGAACTATTCTCAGGAGGAAATTCGATATCATGAAAGAAATTGACGTTAGCGATATAATTGAAGATTTTGTTAAAAATAAATCTGGAAAAGTTGTTATTTAGTATAACAATTTTTGTTAGTATTAAGTAGTGTTAGTATTGAACATTAAATTATCAATAAATATATTCAACTAGTATAATTATAGTAACTACAGGGCGCTATTTGCAAGCCTGAACTCTGGAAGAATAGACCAATATATTGCATATTCCAAATTAATAGACTAAAGTTCAAGATATACAAATTATGAAATAAAAAAATGATTATGTACCTGAGGTAAGTACTTCGATACTTTTGAATCTTGGAATTCAATATTCGCTATAGTATATAAATTTAATTATCTATTACCCGCAATTCATACTTAAGTATTGAATTCACATGATAGCGAACTGTCCCCTTAACGAGGCCCCCACCACTTCTCAGCCTTTAGGCCCAAAAGAAAATAATCCGGCACTGATCATATATCTTCTGAGACTTTCAACTTATTCTACTTAACACAAAATTTGACATGCCTTATTAACTCAATAACTTCACTCACCTTTGTAATTCTGAGAAGTTTGTTGGTCTGATTGCAAAGCTGCATTATTGAGAACAACGAACGATGAAACTAGAATTATAAAAAGTGAACCCATCTCGTTTTACACTCTTTTCGTATCAGGAGCTGTTTCCAACTGAAAGGAAATATGAGAATAATTAACACACTACCAAGTAATTTCACTTCAAAACAGCTGAGCTCTTCTTATGATTCATATGTACTGTACTCTTCTATAATCTCACGAATTAAATAGAAACTTGACATCCTAATAAATTTATTAGTTCTTCCGGTTGCAGAATAAGGAGTTTTTAAAATATGGATTATTACGAGCATTTTTGTCGGCTTATTGGATATCAAAAAAAGCATTTTAGAACTGGAATTCCTCGCTAAATAGGTACAAATTTATATATATATATATATATATATATATATATATATATATATATATATATATATATAAATATATATATATATATATATATATATATATATATATATATATATATATATATATATATATATATATATATACCAGGTGTAAATGAGGCATGGGCCACCCCTATAACTTTTTGACAAGTTCTTGGATTTCATTAAAATTTGGATGGTTTATCTCAGACATAATTTAGAATTTTTTCCCATACCTACCAAATTAATATGGCTGACATCCGGTTTCGCAAACAGGGTCGGTTACAGGAGCAGAGGGTGTTAACTAAAATAAGAGTATTAATAATTACTTGGATATTTATAAATTGAGAAAACTGAAATGTTAATCATTTTGAAGGAATTTTAAAGAGCTGTTTAAAATACTGGGTGGCCCATGTATGTTACTATTTAAAAAACTTAGTTTTAGTTCGACAAAGAACTAATCGTTAACAAATTTCAAGTGAATGAATTTTTAGAAAAACTATCACTTTGGGCGATATTCTAAGTCAATTATCTATAATTTAGATGACGTCGCAGCCATCTACGATAAAAAAATATTTGACACAAGGAATGTATGTATTTGAAGAATTAAAATATGTAAAATTATATAGGGTGTTCCATTTGAATTTTTATATCGTTTTCAGTGAAACCGGAAGTCAGACATTTTGATTTCGTATGTCAAAAAATTCAAAATTATGTCCGAGAGAACCCACCCAAATTTCAATAAAATCGAAGAACCCGTTAAAAAGTTACACCCGGTATATATATATATATATATATATATATATATATATATATATATATATATATATATATATATATATATATATATATATATATATATATATATATATATATATATATATATATATATATATATATACTGGTAAGTCAAAATTTTTTGTTGCTGTGGCCGTCTTCAGTTTCCACTCTATTCAATCCAATATTAGAAGTCAGGTCTGCTAATATTATATGGAAATAATTATCAAACGAAGAAAACTTCCTGTTTCGTTAATTTTCTTTCAGGTGTGTAGTTCCTTATTATAACACATTAGAAAATTCAGAAGAACAAAGTGAGAATAAAAAATTTATTTCATAATCTCACACTACACAAAATCAGATTGAATAAATCTATTCTAAATTAGTAAGTGAAATACCCCATTTGAGAAAATGTCCTGTATTTAAAATATTAAAAGCACATTAATATGAAAAAGTACAAGCTATAGCAAAAATGAAACATATTAGTAATAAGAATCACAATTTCAACTTCAATTGCACCAAAATTTTTGAAACAGAAAAAGACAAAAAAGGCCAAGAAATGTTAGAAAATTATCATATTCGAAAATGATAGAATTTATATGGAACATTTAAATACAATTTATACAGATTTAATTTTACTAACAAAAAACATGAATCAAAACACAACAATTAATCCAACAAACTTAAGAGCAGACAACCCAAATTCTTCGATAATAACCACTCAAATAACCACCCCATTCTCTAGTATATCTTCAAATACATATTTCATTTTTTCAACACCGTCCACAGAAAATCCAACCAACCTCAATTTTTACAAGAATAGTTGTAATTTAGGACATAGTTGAAATTACGTGTAATGTCTCTTTAAAGACACATCCTCAAATCAAATAATTAAGAACCTGTTTTTAAACTTACGTGCGTAAGGGTTTATGTGATTTCCCTTTTTAATATCAGGGGACTTGACTGCTGACTTTGGAATGAAGAGCACGTAATTAGTTTCTGAAGACGCTACAGCCGCAAAAAATTCAATGAAACATACCTGTTTTTCGAATTCTCAACTGTTCTGAAATTCATAAACGCCAAATTAATTTCGAACTTTCAAAAGATTTGAAAAGGTAACGAATTTTGTTATGAAACGTAAACTGTTCAATATAGTCGGTTTTTAAACTCAAATAGCATTTTATCACACAAAAAAGACAAATATGTACCAATAGATAGCGAAGAATAATTGAAATATATATATTTATATATATATATATATATATATATATATATATATATATATATATATATATATATATATATATATACATGCCCAAGAGGAAACACTTTTACACTTTTTTCATCCTCAACTTTAGGGAAAAATGCTATTGTTGATTGTAAAAGTTTTGCTCGTTCAAAAACCTCATAAAATGGAATAAAATTCAAGTTTTTCAAAACCTGCTTCATCTTATATTCAATTTCATGTGAAATCCTATGAATTTTTGCACTACGTTCGGACATGTTATTCTAATCTAGTGAGTGACTTTTGCGATATTTCTAGGTGATTGTCAACTTCCGTAAATAATTTTCAAATTGTAATTCTTTTTCAAAAATGCTTATTCTTCAACAAAGAATAACTTTTGTATAGTGCTATGGCATTGGAGAAGTTTCGTACAAATACGCAATTTATTTATTTAATGAAAAATACCCGAATGTACCAGTTGGAATGGATTAAAAAAATTATGAAGAAATTTGATACTCACTAGATTATTATTATATTTCCCAACTTAGTGCAAAATTCATAAGTTTTCACATGAAATCGAATATAAAATGAAACAAGTTTTGAATAGCTTGAATTTCTTTTCATTATATGGGGTTTTTAACAAACAAAACTTTTTATCAAGAATAACATTTTTCGCTAAAACTGAAAATAAAAAGGTTTTTTCTCTTGAGCACCTCATCCGTGGACACACTGTATATATATATATATATATATATATATATATATATATATATATATATATATATATGTGCATATATTTACTAAGGTTTACATTCATTATCATATATGGATTCCTAAAAATCCTATTTAATTGGAAATTCATAAAATCGCTGTAATTTAGGGAAAAGCTAGATATTTATGCTTTTCTAGATCAAAAGGGTTGTATGTTGACTGACACGCAATAACAGAACAGACAACCTCTTGGAAAATTAGTCATTTGCATTGTATGAATCACCAAACAATAAAATCAACAATATTTCATGACACACGCTAAGTTATTGACAATCAACAGCAGAGGGGAAATAAATTCAATCCTATTCTCAGAATTAATAAACTCAACTTCAAACAAACGGATAAAAAATTGAAAGGATCAATAACTGTCATTGTAAAAACAAAAACCTTTAGTTTGGTTTTTGATAGAACGAAAAAAATATCCACAAAATTAACAATTTCCATATAATATCAGAATTAAATTACTAATTATGTCAATATACAATAATTCAATTGTATCTGCAAGAAATCTGAATATTGAACAAAAAAATATTTCTCAATCAATTCAAATTTTCACTGAGAATGAAACATAAAATGTTTATTTATTTAATATAAAAGATCACGAAATGGGTACCCAACACAAAGCATGCACATATTGTTTGAGGACAAGGAAAACAAATGTACTTACATTGGAACTCCCTGATGATTAAATCCCTTGAATGGACTGGTGTGGCTGAGGGTTTATTCACAGCGAGTTAAATTTACAGCGCCCTCTACATCGAACTAGTCCTTGCAGGGGTATCGATTTGTTCAACTCAAAGCACCGTTTATTCCCTCTCAATCACTTCAGCGTGGATACTGGCTCTTAAAAATATACATGATGGATAATACAATCTATATGACGTAGACGATATGAAAAAATTTTTTATGAAATATTTCTCTTATATATTTATGATGCAGTCCAATTTTAATTGAAAATCGATCTCACGTACATGATATCACGTAGAAGCGATTTTTTCACACAATTTTCGGAATGACATGGGGTACTTTGGTCAAGTTTTTCTCCTCCGGAACTTACTTTCCCAGCCCAAGAACTACAATTTGTTGGCACTTTTTTCAGTTTTCGGTAATTTTGACTATGAAAAAGTAGTTTTTCGATCATGACCATCGATACTTTTTTTGAACTAGATAGAATATGCTAAATTTCGAAATTTTTTGTCTCTGTAGCCGTCATAGTTTTCGAGATAAGTTTGATAAAATCGCCCTCGGATCTACAGCAATCATTTTCGTATGGTTCAGTGAAGTAAATGTTTACTAAACATACATTTCAGAAAGGCAAAGGTTGGGGGGGTTGGGGAAGGGTAAGACGGTTTGCTGTGGGAGAAGGAGGCATGTTAAAAACAATCAAACTGGAAGTACTTGCTTCTGAGCCTGTACAAAACAAGATTATGAGGAGTGATTGAAATCACACCCACCCCCTCAAACTTCAGTAAATATTGAATAAAATGGATGAGTTGATTAATTAATTTATAAAAATGGCATATTGATCATTGGTTGTGAAGTAGGTTGGAAGAAGGAGTTGATTAGGAAGAAGGAAGAAAGAGTGTTAAAATATGGTCTATTTTTAGGGTAAAAACGGAACCTTATTACTAAGACTTCGCTGTCTGTCCGACCAACAACACCGAGAATATAAGGACCAGAGACTGCCGAGTGACGTCACAACAGGGAGGCCGACCCGAAGTCACATCGTTATGCGTTGGATAACGCGAACCGCTGAAGCAATAGGTTTTTTGAAACTTTTGAAGGGCTTTCTGTTTAAAGAGGGTACCAGCCGTCAACTGAGCCCTTCTTTGTACCCCATTCTATTTTATTATGGAAAAACGAAATTTCAAAGCAAATACCATTACTACCAAAACTTATGTAACCAAAGTATTCAATTTGCGAATTTTGCATGACGCCAATCGGTCGTTTAATTTTCCACAGTAATTTTTAACGAGTGTATTTACTGTACAGGTAATCACAATTTTTGCATGAATTGTATAAATATTACATTTACTATCATTATGTAGATGGTCGTTTTCTGAGAGAAATTTCAAAATATATTGAGTAAGAAATGCCCGTTTATTATGAACTGTTAAAAAAGTTTCCTCGAAATCATCTAAAATTTTGTTAAATATTATATAAGTATGCATATAAAACTATTCGTACGATAACGTCTTTGGGATAAAGCAATTTTCCGCGACTTAAACTTTTAATAAGGTTGAAATTATCTTCGACAATGAACTCATCATTGAACAATGAACACATCATTACAGGCCCGGGAGAATATTCCAATCTGAATAATGTGACTTTACTAGTATCATTTATTTTGAACCAGCCTTTAGGCAGTTGAAATGAGTTTGAAACATTAAGAAACTGTTCAAAATCATAATATGAAGATCTTTTTTCACAAGCTTCAAATTCGATCTTACTATTTCTAATTGCATTCGCAAAACTTTCATATTCTAATTCGCGTAGTTTTTCATCACGACTAAGGCGAAATTTAATTGTTTATGATAAATAAAAAGGACAAGTTGGCAGTTTGGTGGGCACAGCATCGTGTTTTAGTCTAGGAATTTTAAACTAACAGTTATATACTCGCCGGTTCTGGAATCCATTGCAGTAGAACAAGTGATTATATTTTCCTTGGCAAAATGTAATTCACAGACCCTAGAGAACTTCGATGGAGAAAAATTTTCCCGGCGAATAGCTGCTACCCATTTAGCAGACATCACTTCATCCGTTGGAAAAAGGAAAAGGTGTACTTTTGGTCCATTTTTATAGTTACCGCGGCATCCCGATACACAGCAACTATATGACATTATAAATATTTCGTTTCGGTGACACACCACTACCACTACACAAAAATAGCACACTAATTAATCCTGTTACAACAAATCACAAAAAAACGAGGGAGAAAAACCCACGTCGCTCCTGTGAGGAAGTAAACAAACACTGAAAAAGTAGGGTTAAGCGGTGAATCTGAATTCACTTATACCTCGCTATGCTTACGTCACGCCACTCTGACGTCAGAGTCCTCAGTCCTTGTATTGTCGGTGTTGTTGGTCCATCTGTCTGTCAACAGGCTGCATCTCAAAAACCGCGATAGCTAGACAGTTGAAGATTTCACAAATTAATCTCACCCAATTCTCCTATCTCCTCTGCCTACTACAATATATAGGTAAAAACATTGTATTTTTATAGATACCTTCTCACATGGGCACTAAGGGGAATGAAGAAGTTGACGCTCTAGCCCGTAAAGCAATTTCAGATGAAAATACACTTTACCAAAATAAGTTGGGTACCATCTGCGGACCACAAATCTTAAATTCGCATCTTCATAATCAACACCTGGCAATCCACTTGGAATGAAACAATAACCAAACTAAAAGAAATCAAAGGACTAGTAAATGAGAAATTATCCCTACCCACAAGAAGGAGAGACCAAGTTATCATAAATCGTCTTCGTCTAGGACATACACTCCTAAATCACCAACATATCCTACGAAAGGAACCTACTCCTACCTATAACAACTGTGATACACAACTCACGGTAAAACAGCTCTTGGTGGAGTGTGCATTACATGATCAAGAAAGAAGATGAAACCATCTAGAGGACAACATAAAAACTATCCTCAACCGCGATCTTCAGAAAGTGCTAAAATTTTCAAGAGACACTAACATGTACTGTAAAATCTGATTCCTAATCACGTCATGTCCGTCCCTGCTAATAACTCACCGCAGTTGATGCAGGGTTATTTTTATTTGAAATAAAAAAAATTAAAAAATAAAAAATATTCAAAGCCCCATTAAATATTTTTTATTTTTTAATTTTTTTTATTTCAAATAAAAATAACCCTGCAACAAACGCGATTTTTTTGCCCTTTTTTGCTCTATATCAATAATGGCCACAGGTAGGCACTTGACATATTCACGAAGTACTCAGTTGAATTTCAATTTAAACCTCTCATTACACGCTCTAAATGAGATTACTTATTTGTAATAAACTATGAAGGTATATAATAGTAATTAATGTATTAACGGCATAATAAGGATTTTATGGTCCGAGGCGATAATTTTAAAAGCGCCGTAGGACCATAAAGTCCTGTTATGTCCGCAATACAAACAAAACTTTAGGCACGATTAATGAATAAAATTAGTTGAATTAAATCATAAGTATCATTGTCACCTCTTCCACTCATTACCTTTACAATTTATGACATGTAGGTATTTGGGAGTACAACGAAACCAGATGATGAGATTGTAGCAAATTAGATACTGAGGTCAATCTAGATAAATTTATGACGAAATTGAAGAAACGGCTGAGTGGATGATAAATTGTGGTCTGCTGGTGAAAAAAATCCAAAATTCTGTACAAAAATACTTACGTCGTGTAAACCAAATGATGCCACATAAGGAAAAATATTGAAATTTTCATTTTTTATTTTTGATGTTTCATTATATCCCGCTGTGCTATGAAGGGGCCCTTGTCCTATAAAAGAATGTTTACGTCACATAAATTTGGTTATTATTGTCATATTCTCCTGTCATTATGCATAATAATTATTATGGGCGTTAGGATCTGAACGCTCGTGGTGCATACAATATTTAATTTTTCACGAGAAAATCATTTTATTATAATGAAAAATCGATTTCAAAATCGGTTCATTGCTCCTGAAAAATAAAATTATTGCCTTAGTTGAGACCGTGTTATTTGCCTAGTAACTTCAAGAATTGGAAAGTCATTTTATTTTTTATTCAGTTTATGTGTTTGATCGATTTTTTCCATTTCAGACCGAAAAACTTTTTCCAAAGTCATTATGGATGAAATATTTTAAAATCTACACTGATAGTCAATGAAAACACCAATATTTCCCATTTTTCTCGTCGTTCTAAAAAGAATGACATCTGAAGGATATATTCCGAAAAATCCAAGGTTTTGACAGCAGATCAAGTTCTTATATTCATCAGTGAAGCTTCGAATGAAATTCATCTATTACATAAAGTATTTCTAATGATGGGTGTTTTTGGAGGATTAAGGAGAGATCAACTCGTGAAAATGACTATAAACGATAAAGAAGATAAGGGTAGCTGTTAACTTATTAAAATACCCGAAACTTAAACCGGTATGTGAAAATAATTCAGTATTGTGGAGGAAGAAAATAAATTGAGGCCGTTCAGAATATATATATATATATATATATATATATATATATATATATATATATATATATATATATATATATATATATATATATCCTTAAGACCCAGTGGAGTGAAGGATCTCAGATTTCTCCTCCTCTGGTCGGCGCACCGTCCAACCTGTTGGCAAAAATACCGTAGGAAGCATGTCTTCGATGATTGCCAAATACTTAAAATTGGATTATGGAAATTAATATACTGGACATTGTTTGAGAAGAACTTCGGCAACTCTTTTAACTGAGGCCGGTGCACCCTATGAAACGTTAATAATGCACGGAAAATGGAAAAGTGCATCTGTGACAGAAGGTTACATAGAACAAAACATTTTCCCTGAAAACAAAGTGTCAACAATGATAGTAAATTCGGTTGGAGATTCTCATGAATTTCCTAGCATTTTTCTTATGAAAGAACTTCCAAGAACTAGTGGTCAAGTTTTCTCTTCTAATGTTTCGAAAATATTCGGAAATTTCCGGTCACATAATTTTTCCGGTAAATTCGAAAAATTTAATTAAATTTCGATAGTTTCGTTCTGCTTCGAAAGCAACTGTAAATGCCAAATTTAAGCTCATTTAAGGTTGGGAGACGCTGTTCCGGGAAAATATATATATATATATATATATTTATATATATATATATATATATATATATATATATATATATATATATATATATATATATATATATATATAGAGAGAGAGAGAGAGAGAGAGAGAGAGAAATTTCGAAAATCGTGGTCTAGAAGTTCTAAATGAATGAAAAACTACTCCCGCTCCTGACTGTTGACTTTCGATACGTGGCAATAGTCAATAATTTTCGGAAAAAATACGAGAAAACACTGAATCCAGCAATTATATGGGCAAAAACTCTCCGCTCTAGGCAAAATAACTGAAAATATAGAAATTGTTGGGCCAGGTCCTCTAACGGCTGGGCTTACTCAAGGCACATGCCAGCCATGATCGATGTATATTCAGCAAGTTGAAATATAAGAAGTAAATGGAAGATATTATTAGTACACTGACATATGCACACAAAAATAAAACATTCTTGAATATTCCATTTGTTTGATTTAGACAAACAGTAACCATTGTTGTATACTACCAACACTAAAGACAAACAAATAAAACTTCAGAGTTCTTGATTTCTATAGATACTACATCGACAAGTAGTTATATAGGTACAAGACAATTCAACACAATTCTTTGTTACTCGAAATATGAATAGGAGCTACATATTGAATATGAAGTTATTTCAATCATCACGAAACTCTATTCAATTTCTGAAACATGAGTGATATATTGTATGAGAATCGTTCTCTGTATTTCATTGTTAAATATTTTCCTTACATTGGCGTTTTTCCATTTTACCTAGAATGGAAAAATGATGAAGTGATTCTGAAAATTTCCCCGAAGTTTCAAGTTTGGAGCTACTCTTTAGCTATCGTAATCTGTAAGTATCATCAGTCATTAAAACTGAAATCGAAATTCCTATGACGAATTTTATGACTTACATCGAGTCTGGAGTTCGAAGAGGGCAAATATATATATATATATATATATATATATATATATATATATATATATATATCAGAGCTGTGCCAAAGCATTGTGCTTTGTGCTCGTGAAAGCACTCGGAGCCCTTTTGTGCTCCCGAGCACTGTGCTTCCGAGCCCTTTTCAAAAGCAGTGCTTAGTGCTTAGTAATTGAAGTCCTTCAACAAGAGGCTTTGTGCTTAGTAATCCCAAAAGTGCTCCCGAGCACTGAAGTGCTCCCAAGCACTTCTGCGGATTACTAAACACTAAGTCCTGAGCCAAACTTGTCGTAACACGAATATGCGTATGCGGCGGCGCTATGATCGTGTGTTGATATAATTTCAGTGATAAACATCTCACGTTAGTGTCAAGTCAATAAAAAAATTATTTATAAAATACACCACCCCCCTTCCATCAAGTGCTCCTGTTAAAAGACTGTTTTCATTTGCGTCTATAGCAAATGCACCAAGACGTCATGCTCTGAGAGACAGGAACTTCGAAAACTTAGTTTTATTAAAAGCTAATGGGGATGTTTGAATTTTTTTCATTTTGATGAGTTGTACACCATTACTTATATGTTACTTGTATGTGTTGTGGTTGACGTAAGTCCACCTCCGTACAATGTACGATTTTTCTGAGAATTTAGTGGAATTCCAATATTCAATTGGATCTTTCCCTGAACCTCGTCAATAATCTCATACTCATATGCCATCTTACAATTTCTTTACCGATTAAAATAACCTCAATTTCAACAATTCCTAAAAAAGTACTTAGGGCTTAGTGCTCGAAATGTCAAATTACTTTCACAAAATGCTTAGTAATCGCAAGCCTTTTGTAAAAATAAGTGCTTAGTGCTCGAGACCGGGAGCCTTCTTTTTCAAGTGCTTAGTGCTTAGTGCTCGAAGCACTATTCTTCAGTGCTCGTCACAGCTCTGATATATATATATATATATATATATATATATATATATATATATATATATATATATATATATATATATATATATATATATATATATATATATATATATATATATATATGTGTGTGTGTGTGTGTGTGTGGAAAAAAAGTATGGACTTACCCTAATAATTTCGGAGCCTTCAGGTTTCATGGAAAACGCTAGAACAGATCGATTTAGTTTTTCTGTTTCCTACATTTCGACTAAATTATTTTGTTCTTTTAATGACATCTGTCAAAAATATGACGTCATAGACATTTTTCTCAAATGACAGTATATAGCATGCGATACATCATTCGAAACTCGAAAGCTCTTGCTTCACTCAGTATGTTCCTAGATTCTTATACGATTCTGTAGCTTCGTTTCAAAATGGCTGCGGTAAAATTGTGAAAATTATATTTTATTGACTCCCAGTGAAAGAATAACTCTTTCTCGATTAATCAGAAAAAAACAATCAATCATCATACTCAGACAGTACTAAGGCTTTATCACTCAATTCCTGTCCTTACATTAAGTTTCCTGGCCTGAGCTTGTTTTTTAATTCCATGGAGAAAAACGAAATTCGATCTCTCAATGGCATTACAATATAAGTTTTGGACGGCCGCCATTTTGAAACGGAGCTGCAGAATTGCATAAAAATTTAGGAACATACTGAGTGAAGCAAGAGCGTTCAAACGATGTATCGCATGCTATATACTGTCATTTGAGAAAAATGTCGATGACGTCATATTTTTGACAGATGTCATTAAAAGAACAAAATAATTTGGTCAAAATGTAGGAAATAGAAAAACTAAATCGACCTGTTCGAGCGTTTTCCATAAAACCTGAAGGCTACAAAAATTATCAGGGTAAGTCCATACTTTTTTTCCGCACTGTATATATATATATATATATATATATATATATATATATATATATATATATAATGAGTTCTATATACCTATTTTTACATTTACATACATTTACATAATGTTGTAAATATTTTTATTCTCAAACGTACAATAATAACGTCATTTCTCGATTGACAGGATCATCGAAAAGTTCTATTTCTCCGCCAAGGAGGAGAAGTGTTTTCCGGCCGGCGGCAGGAAAAGTGTTACCATGCAAAAGATGAATTGGTAACCATGAACAAAAAATTCTCCAATTCAAACGTCATTTTCACTTTCAACCACTTCTCACCAGGTTGCGAATTATAACTATCAATTATTTTACTATATATCTGTCAGAATCTATTTTGCGTGTCAACCATAACTAGGCAAATGTTCCATAATTCGTAACGATCGTAAGTGGATAGAATTATGTGCGTAAATGTGAATCAATCCAAAAATGGATATTCAGATTTTTATGAATTTGAAAACGTTTGAAAATAAAATAACATATTTCATTCGGAGTAGAAGTGACTTTTCATGGCTCGCTTTCAATTACCCGCCGAACGCAGAGAGGCGGGTAAGCTCAAGCTCATCATGAAAAGTGACACTTCTCCTCCTTATGAAATAATATACTATTTTCTTCAACTCAAGGCACCTACAGTGTTACGCCGGTTCCGAACAGCCAATGGGCTTGAAACTGAGTCATTACCCAACAGTAAATCATATTTAGAACCATTGAATTTCATTGGATATACACAACACCCAAGAGCAAGGTGGGACTCGAACCCACAATCTTCGGTTGAAAAGCGATACACCCTACCGCTGGGCTACCGAGGCCCCTTTGTTAATAGGTCGCGGGCTGAAAACCATAAGGTTCCAAGCGACATTCACTAAAAATGTCAGGAAATGAATTTTAAAGTTTGATGTTAGATAAAACGACTCTATTCAAATTAATGATAGCTAAATGTGGTATATGTTTTAGGTTAATCATTTGTTAATACACAACTGCAAAAATATATGCTTTAATTAAACTAGAAAATGCTAATTTTAATAATTTTTGTAAAAACTGCAACTGTACTTGGAACCTTGAGGCACTCTAACAATAAATAATATATTGCTAGAGTACCATTTAAGTTACAAAAGTTGTTATTTTTTCATTTTTGATAAAACTATTTATTATTTTGCTGGAAATAAAACGGTGTTATGATTTAGAAGACTTTTATTTCGCTTAGTTTAACGATTAATAATAAAAAATAACAGAACGCAAAAGATTAAAAAAACGTTATCTCTTCATAATTTGAATATACAATATGAAGTTTTCTTTAAAAGAAATGTAAAAGAAATTTATTTAAAGATACAAAAAAAGAACAACTATTACAAGATTATTTTTTTTTAAATTCAGAAATTAGAGATCTCATATATTGTTGATCTTCAAGTGGCATCCATTTGTAAGCAAACTCGATTTGCTCAATTTTTTTCTCGTTGAGCGATTTATTTTTTAATTTATCGGCCGGGGCAATTACAAATTTTTGACTTAATGAATTATTTTCGTGAATCTTATTTTTACACATCCGTGTAACTTTGTTGTTAACATTGACTGCAACAAATTGGGTACTGTGGTCAATTATTTTATATTGCAACTTAAACTGTTCTCCTTGTACAAAACGTAACTGACATACTTTTGTGTACGGAATTTTTTCATATTTAAACAATGAAGCAGTTTTCTTAAAGTTTTTAAAATGAGTTTGCTGCATGTTAATTACGCAGAATGGCTTTCTTCTGTCAATTTTCAACAAAATTCTCATAAGAGATAGAGGCGAACAAATATCTGTAACTTTCATAGCCTTTTCTATACGAGAATGGATGTCTACAACCTGTATGCATGAATGTCCAGGTAAAGAATACTTCATCGTTATCCTGAGGATATGAGGATGTCTATTTAAAAAGTCAGTGACTGCAACTGAAATAAGAGAGTTTCTATTCTGAGGAACACAGCTGTCGCTCCAAGTTATTATTTCATTGATTTCGGGATATTTAAACACAATCTTCTCCAAAATTCTTACCAGAGCACTAGCTATATCATTGCCTGATCGTCCACACATTGTTTCAGGCCATACTGCACAGTAAATTTCTTTATTAATTGAACAATGAGCAGTTAAGTTATAAACGTTTAACTTTTGTTTATAAAAAAGCACTGAAACTTCAGATTTTGGCAAATTAATAACATTTTCCAAGTCGAAACATATAACAGCACAGTTAGGATTTTTTATTTTGTCGTCGTGATCGCGCTCTTGGCGCATTATTATTTTTTTTGAAATGTGTGACTGATATGCCACTTCCATTTCTTCATTTATTCTCTTTTCTGTCTTGGCCAATCTATATTCTTCGCAGGTATCGCATCTATCTGTTTTTGGCTGAAGAAACTCGAAGTTAAACTCAAAATTAAAAATATTTCTATACATAGATAACTTTTGAGGAATTATTTGTTTCTCATTGCACATTTTTTCGTAGAGCTCGTACATTCTTTCAACGTTAAGTGATGGTTCAAGGTACTTCTTTTTTGAATCTTCCCTGCAATAATGGGCGCCTACGGAAGGAAACGACTGTATGTGCTGTCTAATTGTGTCTTTGTCTTCTTTTGAGATACGATCTTTTGTACTTTGACCCCTCTTGTCAGACTGCGGTGTACCAGAATCACTCTTTTTCAAATGTACGTTATAAATTGGTTTTTGACTAATGCATAGAGTATTTAAAAAAAATTGCTTGCACACACGAACTTTATCATTATTCTTTTCCAAATGATACCCAAATGAAAACGATCTGTAATTAGTTTCAGTACTCCTTTTCCTTTTAACTAAAACTTTTTTTGTCATGTTCAGTAAAAATCCATATTTTCCATTCTGATCAAGTGCGTAATAGCTGTTTTTTATTTCTGATCTAATTTCGTGATTAAATTTTCCTTTGCAATGAAATCGACAATTTATGTTGCAATCTTTTTGTGTATCAATTACCTTGGCTGGGATGGCTATTCCCTTTACATTAACATACTTTTCTCCTTTTTGACAATTTTCTTTCCTTTTATTTTTTTTCCATGTTGCTGGATTTCTTTTTCGTTTTCTAGATTTAATCACTTTTTTCATGGGTGTTTTCTCAGAATCGGATTCGGAGTTTGACGTGTCACTGTATTCCACTATACGAATGACGTTCGGAATGGCCTTATCTCTAAAATATAAAAATATTTTAAAACAATATGTTTTACCAAAACGAACACATACATTTTTTAATTTTGCTATTCGATATACAAGTTTAATTTTTATACTGAAACATACCTTCTTAGACTGATGCTATTTGCATCATTTTTGCTTATAATCTCATTTTTTTCCAGAACTTTAGAAGATTCTCCAATTTCTAGATAAAGTCTAAAAAATAAAAAATATATTTACTCTTTCTATTAAGGTGTAATAATAATGCCAAAAATTTAGAAGAATTACGAGCTAGAAAAATATCTTTGAATTATTCATACGAAGATCTTAATATTTTTACCTTTTTTTGACTGCTACAGTTTTACTACAAAGTAATTGCTGCTTCTGTGTTTTGTTAGCAATGTTACTGGCTTCATCTCCTATGTCGGAACTATCTGATGCGTGAAAATAGAGGGAACGCCTGTGAATGTTAGGTTAAGTTTACAAAGGATACTTTGTATAATAAAGTAATATCAAACTACCTTTTATTTTTATGACTATTATTTTCAGGGACATATTCTGAGCCAGAACTGCAAAAATCTTCAAAAGAGTCGCTTTCGGAAAGAGAGGACATCGCAAATAATATCGTCGTACTACCACTTTTTATGCCACACTGAACTTGGAACTATATGGTTCTCACACCAAAGCGTCACATGTACTTAAAACTATGTTTCCCTGTTAATTTTGGCGCCATCTGTAGACATATTGAAGAAATTTTAAGAGAGAAAGTTGCATAATAAAAAATAAAATCGGTTTCTGTAAAAAAACAAATTTTGTACAAAATGTCGCTTGGAACCTTATGGTTCTCAGCCCGCGAGGTATTGGATGCTGATTAATCTACTTTGTTCACAAAATTGATTATACGAAATGGCGGATGCGCCGGTTCAATCATTGATTATATTCAAAAATAGGTTTAACTAGATTTTCCTCATATATAGAAACTGAGACAATTCAAATATTCAAAGAGAATCTTTCAATTGCATTTCAATATTACATAAGTCCAAAATTCACAATCTTTGAAACGCTCTGAGAAAAATAATTGGTTGATAAAAATATTCAATAATTCCATGGCAAAATGGATTTATATTGTTTTGACCAGGTCAGACTTATATAGAATAAATAGCTGGTGTAATACTTTCAATTTATGTCGAAAGGATTTTCAATAAAAAACACTTTTTGATTTCTACAACAACAGTTCAATTAATGAAATCATGCGGCATTTGGAATAAATTTTTAGCAGGCTTCAAAAGTCAAAACTTGCTTATTAAAATTTCGAATATTTTGAAACAACTTCGCAAGAAAGTTTCAAATAATTAAAAGGTATTTCTTTAAATTTTGTAAACTTAAATTTAATTATCAAGAGAATAAAAATGTATTTCAGTTTGTTTAAAATAAGCATATATTGAAAATATATATGTTAAATAGCTAGTATAAACACGTTACAAAAAATTGTGCATGTTCTTTCATGTACAGATCGAGATTTGTGAATCTCAACTTATAAATCCTGTCGCTAGAAAATAGAATTTTCAATTTCGAAATCAAGATTTCGTTGAGCTATATACATTCCTTTACATACATGACAAATCAACTTATGATTTCCTAATTTGTCCTGTATGTAGAGGAGTGTATATAGGTCAGACTGGTCGATCGTTCAGGACAAGATTTAAAGAACACCAAAAACCTTTTTCGAAAAATAAAACGGATTCAACGTTTTCAAATCATTGCCGTGAAAACCACCGCCCGTTTCCACAAATAGATAACTTACAAATTGTGCACAAATTACCGAAAGGAACCACTTACATGGAATCATTGGAAATTTTTAAACTCAATCAGAATGCAAAAGATATCTTGCTGAACACGACCAGATTGATATATTCTCTTATATTTAGTGTATTCAAACAATAATGATTAGCCCTTCTTGAAATGTGTTCCTCTTATCTATTTAGGTACCTGCAATAATTCTTTCCCACCCGTAAGCGCAAATCTATAATTATGTACTCAGTTCTTAACTCAATCTGACCGATGATGGTCTAGTGACCGAAATTGCAATCTCAGTTTTATATTTTTCAAAGTATTTTTGTGATAATGAACGTAATTCAAGTTTTGTTTTTGTTCATCATAGAAATGTTTCTAATGTTTGAAGTTTGAAACTATTTTGTACTATTATTACAGGTTGTGCAGTTATTGCTTGTGAAGGATTTGACTATGCATGGTATCGGGACCATCTGGGTGTGTCGGTTCAGCTTGCATGGAAAATTAACAACATTCTACTTACTTGTACTACTGTAGTTGTCCTAAGGTTCACATCCTGGAGAAAAAATAGCGTTAAATTGTTTATTGATAATATAGTGAAGGTGAGTTCACTATATAATATGTATTCTGTTTGATATAAGTAAAAAGTTACTTTTGAAATTATGATTTTACTAGTTAAAAAAACTGTGAAAAATGTGGCTTGACAACTGAAAGTTCAGAAAATAGTGTATTTCTTATAATATTATTCTTTAGATTAATTCCCCACTCCATCCGAGTCCTTCGATATTAATATGCTGAGGAACAGCACTGTTCAATCACCAAATATGACAAAATTATTATTACCTTTTTACTCCATTTACTGGCCCAGAACTTTTCTGTGGTATAGGAATATGCTCCTTCGGTCATCGTCAGCCCGTGTCCATTCATTGTCGGATATAGGCCTTTTCCATGTCCCGCGATCTCTCGCTGATCTCATCCATTGTCCCACTGCCACCGTTCTGACATCGTCTATCCATCTCTTGTTCGGTTTCCCCACGCCTTTCGTGGTTCCTCTTGGTCAACCAGAGTGCATCTCCATTGCCACTCAAGGCCTGCTACCCTTTTCAAAGCATCCGTCACTTTGGTTTTGTCACGTATCTATTCGTTTCGTATTTAGTCCCTTAAGGTGACTCCCAGCATTTTTTTCTCCATTGCTCAGCTGCTCTTCGGGTTATTGCTATAGTTTCCAAGCCATAGGTTAGAACCGGCAGAATACAGCTGTCGTAGGCTTTCTTCTTAAGTTTTATGGGTAACTTTTCAATCTTTCAAAATGAAGTTCATGTTTCCAAATGTCACACATGCCGAATGGATCCTGCGTTTGACTTCCGCTCCTATAACAAAGATATTCGGGAGAAGGGGAACACCAAAAGAGAAACACTGGAGTTCATTAATACTCTACAACTAGAAGGCAAGATGGCGCAGTAGCCAGAAAAGCTCTGGCTGGGGGCACATAGATCTTAAAGTTGCAGTGCAGTGTAACCTCATATTGAATAAATAAATAAATATATGTATATATATATATATATATATATATATATATATATATAATTATATATATACATATAAATATATATATATATATATATATATATATATATATATATATATGTGTATATATATATGTGTGTATATATATATATATATATATATATATATATATATATATATATATATATATATATATATATATATATATATATATATATACAGGATGTGAGACTGAACGACTGAACGTTCAGTCTTGATAATGGGCCCATAACCCGAAACTAGTTGATTAATTTAATTATTAATTTTTATTCAATATATTTGTGAAACTTAAAGCCAAGTGTTTTTATTTTAAATATCAGTATATATATATCTATATATATATATATATATAGAGTGGAAGTCAGAACATTAATATCATGTCGTATCTCAATGATAATACAATTAATTGACCATAAGCAATTTGCTCATTTTATCTGAATAATAATTATCTTTACAAAGAATTGCACTAATGAATTTATAATTTCAGGTTGATAGATCTCTGAAGCAACTGAAAATACCAGTAGTAGAGACAAATATATCCAAATATTTACCGATACCTACTGTCGTCTTATCTATATGTTATTTTCTCATTTTCGGTTATAATATACAAGAAGTAGTAATCTATTTTCTTATATTCGTCATAAAATTACACTTCATATCATTTTATTGGACTCTACTAATGGTGATCAAATACAGAATTATAGCTATAAACAACTTTCTTAGATCGTTGACGAATGAAAGTCAACGTGAAAATTTTAGTGAAAGAGAAGAAAACTTTGTTCATGAGTTTTCAAAATCGGATATGCAACCAACTAAATCTGGTCTGAATTTCGAAGAACTGAGACAAATAAAGAGTGTTTCAAGTCATATCTTTTTCAGGTTTCAAAAAAATAATTGAATTGACTGAAATTTATGCCAATCTCTTCGATGCCGCTGAAGCAGTTGATGAAATGAGCTGTTGGATTTTAGTGGTAAATCAATTTTTTTCATTTGAACCTTTGCGACTAATTTTCTTTTCCGTATTTTTATCTTAGTATATCATGATACTTTCTGGCGTTCGAATTTTGATAACTAAAATCAATTTTAAATGGAACGCCGGTATGTTTTTTAACTTGATAAATTTCCATTGCAATAACTGAGGATTGTTCTGTTTTTGTCAGTCAGTCATCTTCATAAAATTGACTTGTGATATTAAACATTCGATTACAATGCAGTAGTCTATAATAATAGCATATTGGCAATAATTTGAATAGTAAGCCCAAATAAAAGATACTTATCTTATGTATGAATAAATCTATATAATGACTCTTTTAATCATTATCATCATGTGCCGTTACAACTCCTTTGGGGTTTCTGCACTCTCAACTACTGCTCTCCATCTTGGGTGATCCAAAGCCATTGTTTTCCAATTGGCGATCCCCATCTTCTCCAGGTATTCTTCCACGCTCTCTATCCATCTCTTCCTTGGTCTACCTTCAGCTAGGGTTGCCATCACCTAAATTGCCGATGCCAGACAAAAATTTTGAAAACCCCGGACATTTCTGTGAAATTTTGTTTTTTCCCGGACACCACGTAAAAAAAAATTTTTTTTATAAAATAAAACATCGTTTATATTTTAATTTTTTCATTCATTTAAACTTTAAACCGCTTGCCTGCCATATAAACAGAACACACACAGTTTACAGTTTTCGTATTATACACAGTTTACAGTTTTCTCTTTCAATCATCAAATAAAAAACCACTCATGACGATAACTTTTGGTAGATCAAAAATCAAATAGACTAGATTCTACATTGTAATAGCGAATTTTAGGAAAGGTCATCTAGTTCGGTTATATAGATTAGGTACCCAAAAGTCTAAATTATTTATTAACTATAAATCAAAAGTAAGTTTTAATTTTAACGAGATCAAGTTCTTTTTACTTATTCAACTTAACTTGGAATTTTTCAGACTTGCCAATTTTTCTCAAAATGTCTTTATTTTTCATCATGAATTTGTAAAAGTCGGAGCAACTCAAGTCTTCAAGATTAGACTTTATTTTGATCAGAGAAGAAAGCGCATGTGTATTTAGCAATTTTTTTACCTTCCTCCATTACTGCGACCCTAGCGAAAAAACTCACTCTACATTCGCATTGTGAGCTGGTATACAAAAATATTACTATGCAATTTTGAGCAGTTTAGAATAAAGATGTTTCGAAAAAATTCGGCCACAACTGGATTGCATTCAATAGCTCATCTCCGTCACTGACAGCCAAGCTTCACACACCAGGACACAAAATTTGTCCGGGTTTTACCCGGACATATTTTGAAAGCCCCGTCCGGACGACCCCCGGACGCCCCCTAAACTAGGACAAATCCGGGAAAACCCGGACGGATGGCAACCCTACCTTTAGCTCGTGTTTTTTCCATCCTCTTGTTAAACACCTTTTTGGCCGTTCTGTCTTCATTCATTCTTATTACATGTTCTGCCAATCTTAGTATTCCTGCTTTAATTACTCTTACAATTGTGTCCTCACCACAAATATCCCTTAGTTTCATGTTGTTTCTTATCATCCATCCATCTGCTTCTATTACTGGTCCATATATTGATCTTAATATTCTTCTCTCAAATATATTTAGCGTGAGTTCATGTTTCGCCGTTAATGTCAAAGTTTCGCTTCCGTACATAACTGTAGGTCTAATTATTGCCTGTACGAGCGTAGTTTTGTTGTTCGAGTCAGTAGTGTTGATTTAAATAGGTGCTTTAGTACGGAAAAGCCTTTGTTACCTTGCAAAACCCTCAATTCTCCTCTTCAATATCATTTGATATGTTAAGTGTGGAACCTTAATACTTAAAGGACTGGACTACTTCGAAATTATATTCGTTCATGGTTATGTTCTGGCTCACTCGTGAACGTCTTTGTCTATCTACGGCTAGATATTTTGTCTTGCTCTCGTTCACTTTTAGTCTTATTTTACTTTCTTTTTTGTCCATTTCTACGAAACTTTCTTTGAGAGCCAGTACGCCTCTTCCCAATAGGTCGATGTCATCTGCAAAGACTAGTCATTGTTTAGATGTATCTAGGATTGCGCCCCTTCAGTTCATGGAGAGTATGCGTATTACTTTCTTAAGTGCTAGATTAAATAGTTGACAGACTATGCAAATGATATTTCCAGGTTTCACCTTTCCAGATAAAAACAGTCAAATAACAACCCTTACTTTGTGAGCAAAATAGCAATTGATTTATTCAACAATGATGGTGTTATTAGTGAAGTATTTCAGACGGATATTTTCTTAATTCTTGTAAGAAAACAGAGTGACACTTATATGATAAAATTTATCAAAAAAAAAATTTTTTCAACTATTCAACTGCAAATAAAATAGATAACACAGCTGGATAGGTAACTCTAGTGATATAAGGACGCTTTATTGAATAGCCTGCCAAATCCTCTAATTACTTTCCAACTTTTTTTGTTAGGCTTTTCATAAACTTGCTTTTACACAATCTTTCCCGAAAATCTTCAGCAAGTAAAACGTAGAATTACTGAAGAATGATATATTACAATTTAAATGTTGCAGAAAGATCCAGAAAAGTTATGAAAATTTGTGTTAAAGTACAGTTTTTGATGCTTAATATTCAAAACAAAAATAGAGATTGATTGAGAGGTTTTATTTTGAATGGGTCACACTGTTGATATATATATATATATATATAACTGAGATTGAATTCTCGCACATCACTTGGTGAAACATCATAAAGAATAAAGTATAAATGATGAACAAAACTAAATTTGAATTTACTACGTTTATTATCACAAAATATTTTGAAAAATTTTAACACTGCGATTGCAATTTCGGTCACTAGACCATTATCGGGCAGATTGAGTTAAGAACTCAATACAGAATTAAGTATAGATAGACAAGAGGAACATATTTCAATAAGGGCTAATCGAGTGAATTTCCCAAATTGGTACAATACAATGTTCTTAGAAAGGTCGTTATTGTTTGAATACACTAAATATAGGAGAAGATATCAAGTCAATCTGGTCGTTCAGCAAGATTTCTTTTGCATTATGATTGAGTTTAAAAATTTCTAATGCTCTAAGTAAGTTTGGTTCCTTTTGGTAATTTGTGCATGATTTGAAAATTATCTATTTGTGGAAATGGGTGATGGTTTTCACGGCAATGATTTGAAAACGTTGAATCCGTTTTATTTTTCAAAAAAGATTGTTGGTGTTCTTTAAATCTTGTCTTGAACGATCGACCAGTCTGACCTATATATACTCCTTTACATACAGGACAAATCAACTTATAAACTCCTGAACTTTCAAAGTTGATTTGTCCTTTATGTAAAGGAGTATATATAGGTCAGACTGGTCGATCGTTCAAGACAAGATTTAAAGAACACCAACAATCTTTTTTGAAAAATAAAACGGATTCAACGTTTTCAAATCATTGCCGTGAAAACCATCACCCATTTCCACAAATAGATAATTTTCAAATCATGCACAAATTACCAAAAGGAACCAAAATTACTTACTTAGAATCATTAGAAATTTTTAAACTCAATCATAATGCAAAAGATTTCTTGCTGAACGACCAGATTGACTTGATATCTTCTCCTATATTTAGTGTATTCAAACAATAACGACCTTTCTAAGAGCATTGTATTGTACCAATGTGGGAAATTCATTCGATTAGCCCTTATTGAAATATGTTCCTCTTGTCTATCTAGGTACCTGCAATAATTCTTTTCCACCCGTAAGCGCAAATCTATACTTAACTCTGTATTCAGTTCTTAACTCAATCTGCCCGATGATGGTCTATTGACCGAAATTGCAATCGCAGTTTTAAACAAATTTTTCAAAATATTTTGTGATAATAAACGTAGTAAATTCAAATTTAGTTTTGTTCATCATGTTAAATTATCACGTAGTAACGACGGATTCCATCAACTATTTATAAAGTATAAACTTTAAAATAAAAACACTGGGCTTATGTTTCACAATATGAAAAATATTTAGATACTGTATTTAGCAGTAATGATTGGTCGACATGCTTCGAGTTATGAACTCATCATCAAGACTGACTACAGGAGAGTATTGCATCGTAATTTATAAAACAGACAAAAGCAAAGGTGATACCTGAAAATCAATTTGTTCGTTTACAAGGGGTAATTGACTATTATGGGCGGAACTTATTTCGAGAATTTCAAGAAGGTCAAGTCGTTTTCCTTTGTTACCTGAATGTAGCAATTTGGTTTTGTTGAAATCCAGGAAGTGATTGAATTTTATACAATGTTCAGAGTACAAAATATTTTGTAAATACCACTGTTTTCTCCGATGTTAGATTTTTCTTTAATATTGACCAAGAATGACTTCAAGTTTCTTTTATTTGTAAAAATTGTTTTAACGTTATTTTTCGATAGTCTGTTACAAATTTTGCTACTCAAATTAGGCACATAATTTATTGGGAATACACACCTCAAATGAATCCAAGTCAGCAGTACAAGCAGCATACAAAGTTTGGTTGAATAGGGAAATCAAAAAGTGATATCAGAGAAGGGATAATTTAGGACTTCACCTGAAGATCATCCACAGTGAATTGGCATTCAGAACTCACGTCGTTGAGTTTGAAATGATTGATAACACAGTACGAGAGGAGGTGAGGAGCAGATGCCACAACATTTTGTACAAATAAAAGAAACTTGAAGTCATTCTTGATCAATAATAAAGAAAAATCTAACTTCAGAGAAAACAGTGGTATTTACAAAATATTTTGCGACGAATGTCCGGCTATCTATATTGGACAGACAGGAAGGAATATAAATATTCGTGTTGAAGACATTAAAAAGTCAATTTTACAAAACAAAAATACCACTGGCTTCTCTGAACATTGTATAAAATTCAATCACTTCCTGGATTTCAACAAAACCAAATTGTTACATTCAGGTAACAAAGGAAAACGACTTGACCTTCTTGAAATTCTCGAAATAAGTTCCGCCCATAATAGTCAATTACCCCTTGTAAAGGAACAAATTGATTTTCAGGTATCACCTTTGCTTTTGTCTGTTTTATAAATTACGATGCAATACTATCCTGTAGTCAGTCTTGATAATGAGTTCATAACTCGAAACATGTCGACTTTTCGTTACTGCTAAATACAGTATCTAAATATTTTCATATTGTGAAACATAAGCCAAGTGTTTTTATTTTAAAGTTTATACTTTATTCTATATATATATATATATATATATATATATATATATATATATATATATATATATATATATATATATATATATATATATATATATATATAATATATATATATATATATATATATATATATATATATATATATTATTATGGTCCACACACAGGCATTAGCCTTTGTGGTCATATTTGTCTTTGTGAGCAATGGTAATATTACATAAAGATTGTTTTGTAGTTATTAACTGTGACATTTCGATGTATTTTTTGTATTTTTGAAGGTTTTTTGAATGGGATTGTTAAAAATATTGTTCAATGAAGATTATTATTATTATTATATATTCAAATTCTTGATTTTTACCTGTTTATCGTATTCATTCTAAGAGATATCAATTATTGGTATAACAGGTTTATTTCAAACATTACATTTTAAAATTAAAATTCACAGGAGGTTTCAATGGAGTTTCCATCTTCATCAGCTAAAATCGGGATAAAATACAAGTCAAATGCTCAAATATAAAACATATATACACATACACAAAAATAAAATAAAATAAATTGTATCTCACCATAACGAACATTCTGGTGAGATACAATTTATTTTATTTTATTTTATTTTTGTGTATGTGTATATATGTTTTATATTTAAGCATTTGACTTGTATTTTATATATATATATATATATATATATATATATATATAATCTCTTGAAAATTATTAGCAATAACAGGCTTGTTGAATCTTAAAAAACTCGATTTTATTAAAAAGTAGACGTTTCGCCACGACATTCGTGGCTTTATCAAAACTTTTGAAAAAGTTGAAATTTCTTTGACATTTATTGATTTGAAAAAATTTGAATAGAAACAGACTACTGTTTCACTAAAATTTTTCGGCTGTGGCCGTTCTTTGTTATTTATTACGTGCTATTCAGTCCAATATTAACATTCAAATCTGTTATTATTAGATGGTAAGGGAAACCACAGAAACCTTTACCCACGTAATGTTCGAAATAGGTTCAAATTATTTTGATTTTGAAGAGTCAAAGAATAGGGTACTATTTATCTTTTTTTCAAAAATTACTTATTGCGGCTGTGGCCGTCTTCAGTTATTAATTACGTGCTATTTAGTGCAATATCAACAGACAGGTCTGTTGATATTAGATGGGAACCACAGAAACCTTCACCCACGTAATGTACAAAATAGGTTTAAAATATTTGATTGTTTTGTCTTCAAAAAGACATTACTTGTAATTTTGGAGATCACATGTTCTAAACTATACTTTCTTTCTAGAAAAATTGGAAATTCTAGATGTTTAGATTTTGTCTAAGAAGATGAGTTGTTATGGTTAGAGTTTGTTGAATTATTTTGTTTTGATTTATGTTGTTTCTTAGAAAAATTAAAGAATTAAATCTGCGTATATTGAACTCAAATGTTTGATATCTGTTCTATCATTTACGACTTTATTTAAAATTAGTTTCGGACAACGGAATTTTGAAAGGCCTATTAATCATACTATGATAAGCGGCTAATTTATGTGAAACCTAGTTAACGGCCAGATTGAAGTAAATCCTTCTCTTCTCCTTAATCTCTTCAATATACCTACCAATAACTCTGAATGAATTGCTTATTGTTATTTAGTTTCTCCAGGAAACCCTCTGTTAAGCTACAGTTCCACCGGAGGAAAATTGTCGAACATTTTTTTGCTGTTACCGAAAATGTTTCAAAATGTTCCTAAACGTTCCTTAAAATTTCTTTATGTTTCGGCAACAAATTTTGACTGTTTCTACTTGTCATCCTTCTAGCTACGATGCCACCGGAGGAATTTTTTTGTTGTTTCTGCTTGTTTTCGTGAATGTTTCAAAATGTTCCTAAATTTCTTTATTTTCCGGCAACAAATGTTGACTGTTCCTACTTGTTGCCGGTTTCCATTTTGAGCGGTTAACTTCAAAAGAAAATAGGAAACATTTTTGAAAAAATATACGAATTGCTATCGCAGTGGAAACGTATCGAGAACACAACTAGTAAACATTCGTGTTGCAGATTTTCAGTGTTCAGTGAAGTACGAAAACGAATAAATATATAGCTACGGTTCCACCGGAGTAACATCGATGAAAATTTTTGTTGCTTGTTTCCGTAAATGTTCCAAAATGTTCCTGACTGTTCCTTAAAATTTCTTTATGTTTCGGCAACAAATGGTGATTGCTTCTACTAAATAATATGCAACTATTGACAATTTTAGTTGCTTCGTTGAAAACAAGAAATTTACGTATGTTGCCATAAGTTTCTACTTTTGGCAACACCCTCCTTCCCACCTGGGACCTCTCTTTTTCATTATCTATAATATATGTATATATAATATATATATATATATATATATATATATATATATATATATATATATATATATATATATATATATATACATATACACAGACCTAAAAAAAAGCATTTGACAAAATTAATCATTCGGTGCTATTGCATCGACTTGCGGAGGTGGGAATTTGTGGTGATCTGCATAGATGGATAACATCTTACATATCCCACAGATCACAATTTGTATGTGTTCATGGACAAGCGTCGAGAACATTTCTCAGTTCTTCTGGAGTACCGCAAGGGTCCCACCTCGGACCTCTCTTTTTCATTATCTATATGAATGATATATCGTCATGTTTTCATTATGCCAGATTTCTGCTGTTTGCGGATGATTTAAAGATTTTTTTGAGGGTGAAGAGCTTCGATGATTATTGTTAGCTGCTGCAGGATTTAAATAGATTCCGTGACTACTGCAGAAAAATTTCCTTTTTCTGAACATGGAAAATTGTTTTCAAATTTCTTTTACAAGAAATACCAGTAAAATCAGGTTTGACTACTCGTTAGATCAGAATAAGTTGCAGAAAGTGAGTAGTATACGGGATTTGGGAGTGGTTCTAGATCAGAGATTCCCAAACTTTTTCTTCTCATAGACCACTTTGAAAATTTTGCTGGTTCCGGTAGACCCCCTGCAGCTATATATCTACCAAAAAGGGGAGAATTTATTGGTTAATTAATTAATTGATTGTGCTGTAAGTGGATGTCAAAAAAGTGAAGTTGGGATTCCATCCAACTTTAATTTTTAGAAATCTACTCAAAGCACAAGAAATCAATTAATTCTCACTTTTGCATATACATTATTTAGAAAACTCTCCCATCCCCCATTCGGAGTGGTAAAAATGAAAAGAGGAGTAGTTTATTTTTTTGTGTTGTATTAATTCAAATATGTGATTAATATTAGGTTAACATTGCATTGTAATATGATAACAGTCGTGATATAATTAGAATTAAACGTTAGTAACTTCTACAATAGGGAGTTTTTGAGTTTCTATTTGAAGTCAACGTAATTATCGTAAACCGCTATGTTGAGTTTGCGCAGAACGGAAAACGTTATTAACGGGTTGAAGATCCAAAAAGAGTTTTTGAATTCAAATTTATTGCGAACGTCAAATAAGTATAACCTCTCTTGTGTTCTTGTATTATTTTTTGTCGGGTGATTTTTCCAATTTTCATTCACCTATTATTAGGGTTCTTTGGGTAAATTATCATGGAAGATGTAATAGACTATATAGCGATCAGGCGCGGGGGTGTGGATCATAATTTAATGAGAGGTATAATCTTACATAACATCTTTGAAGAGGAACAAGAACTTGAAAATATTGATGGAAACATACCCGGATTCGATTTGTATAATATTGAGGTTGAAGAGGTGAAAAGAATTTTCCGTTTTCAAAGAGAGGATTTGCCACGGTTATGCCATACTTTGCAGATACCAAACCCAATTGTCTGGACATAAAGCAACTGGTAAATGCAATAGTTTTTAGTAATTATTGTGATTGATTTGGGCAAATATATTTCTTAGGCATCGAAGGCTTATGTATTTTACTGTTCTCATTGAAAATAATTTTCCTGTTATAAGGGTAATTAAGCGAACGTTAAGGTCCCGTTGATAACGTAGTACGTTATCGGTTAATAACCGTCTCGGTAATTTCAAAGTTCCTGCGCATGCTCAGAATAACCGAAAACGTAATTTACGTGTAAATTTAGGGCCTCGAAAACTCCCTAATGACAATCACAAAATAGTCATAATTTTAATGGTGGGGATATACTTGATGGATGGATAGCAAATGATCAATATTTGGCCTCAGTTTTGTTAGAAATAACAGCAAATCTGTTCCTTTTTTTGTTAAAAAGTTGGTAACGAAACTCAAACTTTTTTCGACACGATATGACGAGGGAAACGCTATCATAAGCTTTTTCGCAGTTAAAGTCCAGGATATTTTCGGGTATTTCTGCCTTCAGCCATAATGTTTAATACCATTTTTAAATTTCACATTCAGCACTATTAGTGCTAAGTTTCTCTTGTAATATCACCTTCTCCACTTCTATTTCATCAAATGGATTTATGATCCATGGTGGTATTTCCATCGCCAGAATATCTTCAAAACTGATTTTGCATTCATTATAGGGCAAATGAATGTTGAACTTATGTCTGAATATTCTTATCAAGGCATTCTACCTGTGACAAAGTGCTTTTTTCCGACACTGGCAAACACCAACTTTTCTTTTCGAAATTTAGGAAACAAATGAGTAACGTTTGTCATTGGCATTTGTATTTATATTGGTAAAGAATCAAACAAGTTCATGCAAGATTGCAAGCACACACATTACAAGTCGTATTTCGTTCCTTTGCAAGTCTGAACAAGAGTTGCAGACGACAGACGGCGGTGCTTTGCAAGTCTCGACACGTTGTACTGAATATGGAATATTCAAGTTTTTACAAGTAACAGTCGCTGAGCTTCTTAAAATATTATCTGCCTACAGTGATACGTGAAGTCAAGCCAACATTTTAGTTCTTCACTATCGAAACTATATAAATTTTCGTGGACCCCCGCTTACGAATTGTGAACCCCCATTATTTTGTCACGCCAACGTAGACCCCCGTCGAGTCTCCCTTGGACCCCTGGGGGTCCAGCTGGATCACTTTGGGAATCAATGTTCTAGATGAAAAACTGAATTTTATCGAGCATATAGACAACATCGTGTCATCGGCAAATAAAATGCTTGGTTTCGTCCTTCGACATAGTGAGATGTTCAAAAAAAGTGAAACTTTGTTGACGATGTATTATTCCTTGGTTTGTAATAAGCTGAATTTTTCATCTCCAGTTTGGAATCCTCACTATGGGTGTCACGTGGGACGGTTGGAAAGCGTACAGCACAAGTTTCTCCGATGTATGTCATATCGGAATAACTTCCGAATTGAAAACCATGAATACTCCGAAGCTCTCAAGAGGTTTAATATGCTCACCTTAGAAAACCGCAGGAAAGTCAACGACATGTGTCTGATATCCAAAATGGTGAACGGCGTCCTTTCGGTCACTTCTCTTCTCCAATCTGTGCATTTTAAGGTACCTGAAAGGAGACTCAGATCGGCGGAATTGATTGCCGTTCCTTTTCGTAGATTGAATATTACAAAAAATTCACCAATATGCAGAATTTTGAGTGAGTTCAACTCGAGCTCTTTCGATTTAGATCCCTTCAATATCCCCTTTATGCGCTATAAGAAGTTGTTGAAATATCATTATTTTGCACAAGATTGATTTCTTTTTTGATTCCTTTTTGATTTCTTTTTGTTTCTTTCTAACTATTGGTTACTCTTAGTTCAGTGTTTCAGTAGATTTTTCTTTTTTTTGCACTAAGTTTAAGTTTATGCCTAAGGATTGTATGTTTTTTTATGTAACCTATGAATACTGTTTTTGGGTTGAAATACCTGTTTGTATTCTTATTTCTCAATAAATAAATAAATAAATAAATAAATAAACAAGGAGACCATTCGGCAACAAAATGTTTCTCAATGTTCCTCCTTTTAGAACGAGATGAAGTCAACGTTATGACGAAAAGCGTCTATCCAATTCAAAAATAATGAGTATTTTCACAAAAATAAGATTCAGTGAAGTCTGTATGATGCACAAGTCATCATCATCATCAATCAACCATTTTCTCGTGTCCACTGCTGGACATAGGCCTCCCTCGCTCTTCTCCATGTTTCCCTGTCCTGCGCTACCTGTATCCAGTTTCCCTGGCAGCCGTCAAGATCATCGGTCCATCTTGTTGGTGGTCGGCCCCTATTTCGAAATGCATCCTGTCTCGGTCTCCACTCCAGTATTCGTCTTGTCCATCTGTCATCCGTCATTCTGGCGACGTGTCCTGCCCAGTTCCATTTCAGCGTCGCTATTCTCTCTATTGCATCTACTACCCCTGTTCGACGGCGTATTTCTTGGTTAGTGACTCTATCCCTGAGAGAAATGCCCAACATTACTCGTTCCATTGTCCTTTGTGCAACACGGATTTTATGTATTGTTCTCCTCGTCATTGTTAATGTTTCCGCTCCGTAAGTCAACACTGGTAATACACAATGGTCAAAAGTCTTTCTCTTAAGGCACGTTGGAAGAGATGATTTAAAAACGTAATTCAGCTTGCCGAATGCTACCCATGCCAGTCTCAGACGGCGGACAAGTTCAATCGTTTGGTTGTCCCTGCCTATGCAAATCTCATGGCCCAGATATTTGTACGAAGTGGTCTGGTTGATGGCTGCTCCAGCAATAAGGATGTTCTCACTAAGTACAAGATTGGTCATTATTTGGGTTTTGGACATGTTCGTCTTCACTCCAACTTTCAATGAGGAGAGGTAAAGCCTGTTTAGTAATTCTTTGGCTTCGTCCAAACGATCACCCACCAAGACAATGTCGTCCGCAAATCTCAAATGGCTAAGGTTCTCTCCATTCACATTTACACCTTTTTCGTTCAGATTTGCCTTTTTGCATGCGTGTTCCAACAGGGAAATGAACAGTTTTGGCGATATGGTGTCTCCTTGTCGCACTCCACGCTGTATAGGGAATTTATTGGTTTCTAGATCTCCGATCCTAACACTTGCTGTGGCGTTATGATATATGTGTTTGATCATGTTTGTACAAGAACAATAATATATATTGACTAAACAAGCTGAAATAAATTAATTTTACAGTTATCGACGTTGCAGATCTTGTTGGAAATATTAATGACATTATTTACATATTATCTTTATTTTATCGATGATGGGATGTTTCTGAATTTCTCAAGATTCTTTGTGGTCTTTTGTCAAATATTAAGATTTTGTATGATGGTGGAGCCAGCACATTCTTGTGAAAAAGAGGTGAGAATATTATAAATTAAATAGTTTTCAGGTTTCATTTATTCTCAATAGATTTTATATAGATTTTGAATCTATATTAAAATCTCATTTCAATAGCTTATTATTAATAAGATAAAATGTGCAGTTTTTGAAAGAAATTGACAATCCGGTTTCAGATTTGAAAAAAAAAAATTCTCTCTCGAGCTACGGGGGTTTTTCGAAAAATTGCTCAAAACTATTCGATCGAATATCTCAAAAAGTATAATTTTAACAAAAAATTAGCAGGAAAGAAAATTTTTGCATTTTAGACGTTCTTCGAGCCGGTATTTTTCAAGGAAATTTGGTTCGTCTAGTTTTCCAGATATCACATTCAACTTTGTTTTTTAAATACGGACCTGCATTTTTCATTCCAAATTTTGAAAAAAACTTTTTTTTTGATTTCAACAATGTATCAAATGTCCATATTCGTTTGTATTCAAATGGTAAACAACTAGTATTTAACTTTTTTGGCACTATTTTCATTTTATCATAGGTTTAATCATAGAGTAAAGAGAAACAATTGCTTATAAAAGCCTATCCGTAATACATGTGTGGTGTCAAAGTAAGTTTAAACCAACATGGTAGCGTTTTCCAATGCTGGAAAATTAGATTAATTTTTTTGTTATGCAAAAGCATTTCGGAGTACTGAAATAGCCCTTCAAATGTATCAAAATTCTTACCCAGAAAGGCGCTTACCGAATCGAATAATTTAGGCTAGAGCGAAATTTCCTACTAGACGGATCATTTAACAATCTTTCAGAATGGGAAACAATTGTAACGGCAGAGAATGGGGAAGATGAAACAAATGCAAGGTATGTATCATCCACTTTGAATTTTGGCAAAAGTAATTTTAAAAAATAAGGAAGTTTTAAGGTTTATTACATAACTTGAATTTAATTAAATGGTAAAAAGTTTAAATGTTTGAAAACTTAATGAACAGTTTCTTTCATTACACGCTGCAATAGTCTGTTTATGTTATTAAACTGTTTTATTGGTAGTCTAAGCCACCTCTGATGTTCTCATTTTTCTAAAAACTCAATACAACTTGAATTTGGTTTATTTATCATTAAAACATAAACAAATATGAACATGTGATACATCGTTAAAATAAGAAAAAAAAGTGTTTTTAAGAAATGCAATAAAAAATACAAGTCCGTATTTAAAATAAGTAAGTCGAAGGTAATATCTCAAAAACTAGACGAACCAAATTTCCTTAAAAAATACTGAATTGAAAAACTTCTGAAATGCATGAATTTTTTTCTCTACTAACTTTTTGTAGAAATTATACTTTTTGAGATATTCGATCAAATAGTTTTGAGCAATTTTTCGAAAAACCCCAGTAGCTGGAGATTGAAATTTTTTTTTAAAATCTGAAACAGGATTGTCAATTTGACCAACTTTATAGTTATTATAGTTACCGAGATAGCAATAGTGGCCCATGGCAATTAGGACAACGACAACCTATATATATATATATATATATATATTATATATATATATATATATATATATATATATATATATATATATATATATATAACTAATCAGTTTCATCAATTACTAAAAATTTTGATGTGCAAGCTTTTCCTAGACCAAACTTATTCAGATCAAATATTTTCACAGATTGAAGCATTGAGACATGTACTATCGGTACTCTCAAACTCAGAAGCAGGAAGCTACCCAGATGTAAGTAATTCATTAGAATAAAACTGAATATTAACTTTAGTTCATAAAAAGTCAGTTCTAAGTTTAAGATTTTTCAAAGTTTAAAAAGAAATATTTTGATATGAAGCATTTAGCTTGAATTACATTCAGATTATATTACACAATGAACTCATGAATTTCTAATGCTGACCCATTCTAAGGTGTTATCATAACTAACCAACATGATTAATAATAAAAGATTGATATTTTTACCACGAGTGCTTGTTAATTTTTAGGCTTATTTAAGGAGAATTAAAAATGCAAAATATATACTTCTTCAGTACCTACTACGTTCTTTCAAAAAAAGTAACCTAATTTCGTTCATACCTTTGTTTTTATTTACTGTTTAGTTGATGAAGTTTACATATTTGTCATAAAGTTTTCTGGAAATCACATGATGTCTCCATTTAGGTTATTTTATTGCACCTTCAAAATTAGTTGAGCAGTGTGTGGACCATTTCAGTTGAATATCAACGTTTTGAGAATGAATTAGCGCCACAGAGCAGAATTATATTTTTTTCATTTGTTAAATCGATATTCATTTTTCTGAGCTACTATTTTTTTTATAATCCTTACGTTATTTTAGAGTGAAATGTGCATAAAAACTTATTCTAATACATTTTTTATACTCTATTTTATCTAGACATAACATTTTTACAGATTCTTGCAATGCTTGATTTGGTTAAAGCCTGTCCAATTCAATTTTGTCTTTATGGTGTGATGCCTATCAATAGATCCCTATACACATCTGTGAGTATATTCATGTATATGAAGTTCATAAGAATATATTTGTTATTATAATTAAATTTGAAAATTTTCATGTAATTTTTTAACGTTCCAACTTCTATGTTCCATCTCAGACGAGCCACCCCGCATATTTCTTATCCCATAGTGAGTGGAAAAATTTCCCGAAACACGTCAAATGATTTTGTTTGGGGGACATCTTTTGACGTAAATTTGAGGCTTGAACGAGCAACCCCCTAATAATGGTCGCTTCAACCCCTCGAAATGGAATAAGGGAGAAGTGTTGAGTGATACGTCATTTGAAAGGTCTTGGAAGCCTCTTTACAACGGTATAATAAAAACGTAAATTTGATGAACCGTTTTCGCCAAAAATTAATTTTGTTGCTCGAATGGATTATTGTTGATACGCTCGACCATAATTTTGCAAAACTCTTGCCTTCGATCCCAATCATCATCATTTAATTCATGAATTAATTTAATTTTGTAGGGATGGAACTTGTGTGTATGTAAAATTCTGAAAACGTTAGATTGACTAACACCGGAAGCTGCTGAAAGTTGTCGTACAGATTGCGTGTTTGGCATAAATTGGACATGTCCCAATACCGCCACAGCTGCTCCTTCATCATTCACAATTCCAATGGGTGCCCTTTTTTCATTAATTACTGAACCCGTCTCAACAAATTTTGAAATCAATTCCATTACGTACTTATGGTGAGGATGGTTTTCGTTAAATATCCTTGCAGCCGCTCGGGCACAATTTTGATTTTGGTAATGAAAGCTAACCAGCTCAACACGTTCTTGCAATATGTACACCATATTTTTTGAAATTTTAAACAAATCAGCAAAGTAGTAACTCAACAGATTGATTTCAACCATGAAATGATCGAAGAAACGTTAAAACCAGATAAACACCTTCTAAGAAAATGAAGCCAACATAAGGAAATGTTTTGCTGTTTTTTTATTTATTAGTTTGAGACAATGTATTATTGTATGGAAGTCAATAAAGAACAATTTGAACATTTGATTTAAACACGCAAATTTGATTTTTTTTTTATTGTAAGCATGATAAAACAATTCAATTTTTTTACCAATGTAATTTTTTGAAGATTGTTTAAGTTTGTAAAAAAGGCTTAATAAAAATGAGCTTGTAAATTGTACAAATAACCAAAATATTCAAGGTGGCACATTCGAGCAACAAAATTAATTTTTGGCGAAAACGGTTCATCAAATTTACATTTTTCATACACCGTTTCAAAGAGGCTTCCAAGACCTTTAAACGACGTATCACACAACACCTCTTCCCTATTCCATTTTGAGGGGTTGAAGCGCCCCCTATTAGGAAGTTGATCGTTCAAGCCTCAAATATACGTCAAAAGATGTCCCCCAAACAAAATTATTCGACGTGTTTCGGGAAATTTTCCCACTCACTATGGGATAAGAAATATACGCGGTGGCTCGTCTGAGATGAAACACCCTATATATATATATATATATATATATATATATATATATATATATATATATATATATATATATATATATATATATATATTTATATGATCAGGATGAAATGGAATTTCAGTAAATAATAAGTAAAATTCGAGCTCTTTTCAGATCATATTGAATTTGACGACATACTTTCTGATACTTGTTCAGATAAGGAGCCCTTGAATATGTCTACTTATTGTCTAAGACTAGCACGCATTGGAATTATTAAAAATTTGCTTGTGTTTGTGATAATTTTACCTAGGTAATACTTTTTTAATTTCATTTAAGTTTTTCAGCTAATATCTACGTTTTTTTAGGAACAAATTGTATAACCCCTCGTTCAGTAGATCTTCACACATTCACTCGCTTGTCGCAAAAATAATAGAAGATATTAAATTCATGTCTTGAAAAATATTCTGATTTTGTGAACTAAGCTAATATTTAATAAGAATTACGGTGTACTGAAACCTCAAATTTCAAGAAAAGGTTACAATATTTTGAAGATCGGCACATTTATTGCACAGTAAACATTCTTACTCACATGTTACTAAAAATAAAATTTTCATTGCTGCATAAAATTTTTTGATTTTTACTCTCAGAAACTTCAATTAGTGATAATGTCATTTTCTTAAATTTATTGAGGTACCTACTTGGAGAAAAGGTGTCTGATAAATAGTCACTAGTATTATTATTATTGAATATAAAAATCTAAAGAAACTTGAAATCATGGATTTTATCTATATGTACAATAAAGGATATTAGAATGAGATTTTCATTGAAATGGGACAACTCAACACATTTAGCGCCACGCTCTAGTTGGACATTCGCTACCTGGAAGCACAGATTCGAAAATCGTTTTGTTGAATAAATAAATTTTTTTATATAGTATTATTGTATTTCAGATATTTTTTCCTTTTTTAGCGGTTTTTGAATATATTTCTTTCATTGCCCACCGGTGAGCATCAATCATGCACAATTATATTTTATATAGGGACTTTTACTGAATATCGCCAATAATAGCATCAATTATTTTGGTGAGTTTTCTCTACATAGCACAATATATACAAAAGAGTGTGGGGAATATTATTGAAAGATAAATTGTTTTCTATTAATTTTGGTTGTGCAAGTTGTTGTTGGATTGGGAGTGATTTAGTATAGTTTATGATATCATCTTATCATTATGAAACTTCTTGATTAAAAAATGTTTGTTGATTTGTGATAATAATACTTTGTCAAGGACGGATCCAGGCAATCGTTTTGGAGGGGGCCATGAGTCTGAGGATGTATTTGTAGCGTAAAAAAATTGCATCCCCTTTTTTAAAAAGTAAACTGTATTCATAATTCAGCCAAACAACAAAATGGTGTAATAAGTTTTTTTTTATATGAAATAAAATAATTTAATAACTTTATTTGAAAGCATTATATGTTAAATAAAACCCACAAAATAATTAATGAAGGTACTAGTAATAATCACTAAAAATATAAATATTTCAATTGTAAACGATAATTTGATCACATTTGCTTTTACATTTGCGTGATTGCAATATTATTGACTATGAGAGTGAGTGGTAGATTGACAATGAGATGAAAGGCTTAATTTAAGGTTGAATTGGTTATGCAGGTGGAGTCAAAATTAAGATTTCAAATTTTTTTTCAAATTTATAAAATCCATTTCAAATGGCAAACTAGTTTAAGTATTCGAAGCATGAAAAATGACCATTTAATACAAATTTCAAGAATAAAAACAAGGTTATTTCACGTCAAAAGTACAATTGCAATCGATGTCTAATGATTCGGCTTAGTTAAAGGAATATTTTTGCCATTTCTCGAATTTCGAAGAGTATTTTACGGTTTTTTTACATTTTTTCTCTTCTCCTTTGAGTCTTCTGTGAATCTAAGCACATATTAAATTCCTCGGAATATTTTACATCGAACATGGTTTCTTGAAACTTCCAAAAACGTTTTTACGCGGTCTTGTACCTAAAAATAAGCGAAAATAATAAGACGAAAAGTAAAAAAAATACCATATTATCTCTTGGTTATGCCTAAATAATTGAACAATCTAAATCTATCCCATAAATATCTGAGACCAAATCCTTCAATTTGCGATCTTATAGAACCTTGTACGACCAAATACCTTAAGGACAGAAGTCAGAAGTTACAGTGATTTGAAATGCCGGAAAATATATACCTAAGTATGCAAACGGTAAATGAGAAAAAATTGGAATTTGCGCTACTCACCGTAGAACATAATTAAAAACCTTTATGAAGACCCTATCTTTCGCTAGAATCAATGATCCACTATGAGAAGAGCTTGCTCTATTAAATCGTGCTACTGTAGAGTATTTTTCCAAGAGGATAGGTTCTCCCTCCCTCAATCAGTGTTCTGTGATGACAACTAACTGAGGGAAATCCAACTCTTCCAGGAATAGGCTCAGTTCATCGATTTTGTGCCTTATGGGCGCAGTTGCGATTAGAACCATGCCAAATTTGGAGTCATCAGTAAAATTCAATGTGGTGTCTGTTGATACAAAAGATGAGTAGTTTAAAACACTATTAGAGGACTCTTGTTCCTCACATCCCGTCTTGTTACTTTAAAATTTCGCTTGGTAGAGGTGGTTGAACAATAATTCCGGTGACATTCTTCATAACAGACTGACGCAAGTTGCTCGTGCAGGTAGGCAAGGTAGAGTTCAAGAGCTTATGGCTGGTTCACGGAGTCTTGTTGACTGATAACGACCATTTTCCGCAGCTTTTGTAAACCTCACTATGGGGGATTTAGAGGAGCCATAGAGATTGGAGACAGCTCCTTTGACTGTTTAGTAAATTCAATATTGTTCATACCCAAAAATACATCTGATTTACATGCACTGATTTCTGATTGATGGCTAAGACATTTTCCGGTTCAGGTAAGCATTCCGTTGGTGTTCTTTACGTACTGGTAGTCACATTGTCCGAATTGATACGGAAATTCAACTCAGGTTGAGGTAATCGTTTGCAGGTGATGTGGTTAGCATGCTGGTAGTCTCACTGGCAGGTTTGGAACGTGTATGAGTCTCAGAATTAGGCAACCGTTTGCTTGGAGTTATCTGTGTTGGGAGAGATTGAAAAGCCCATCTAGTTGAGACGTTCGTAGGCCATAATTCTCCGTTAAATACCTCGTCGATTTCATTCCTATTTTGAAAGTGGCTCCCAGCCTATCTTCCTTAGTTAAGGAGAATTATCTTACATATTCTGATATACCCAGCATGTCCTTGATAAAGTGGAGGACCTGGTTCAGAATTATACTCTTCCGGTAGATCATTGACAAGTACGTACTGCCATTTTTCTTCATTGTCTTGTTTTTCTCAAACAGTTGGTTACTTTCAGAATAGTCTTAGGATCTTCTGTTTGAAATTGTGCAAAGAATGTTGTTGACGGAGGTTTCAACACTTGTGTTACCTCGCTTTTGGTTTATTGTTATTTATGATGACTTTCTTCTCCGTTATCAAAGTCTTAACCTGAGCAACGCTTTTTGCAAGATCATCTTAACATCTCTGGTGTGAAACCAGAGGTTAAAGAATTGAGAATTGTTATCTTGCCTGGATCTTCTTCATTGCTTAGAATAACATTGTTACATTAGCCTTAAGGATTTCATCCACGAATCAGGCATGAAAGATTCGCAAACGGAATGAATTTCTTGACTTTTTTAATTAGGTGGTCCCATTTACAGTTGTCATTCGGCTAAATGTCGTAGGTCTCTTGTACAATAAAAACGCTGTTGGCAATCTTTCTGGTCAGATTGACCAAAGCCTCAAGATCTTCGAGTGGTATTTGATTTTTTGTCAGGTTATTAATTTTCTCATTCAGATCTTTTATGCTAGGCGAGTGACAATCTGTGCATAAAAACTTCAGGTGGCTATACCTATGAGACAAAAAATGCTTAGTAGTAGTTTTATCCAACCCCGAATAGTCCATACAGAAATCGCCGACACTCTCCGCAGCAGGAGATTCTTTTGAGTTTGTCTTTTTCGGCAAATTCTATTTTTTCTCAATTTCTTGTGACAGGTCAATAAGAAAGTCAAGGTTACACTTATACGATAAAAAAACCAATAATATGAATGTAGTTCAAGAAGATAAATTTAGACAAACAAACCAGGTCACTGTCGATAAAAATTCAATACTACACGGACTTTGCAATAACACACCAGAACAAACAAAACGAGAATCAAAGTAATTCAATATTTATTATTACAGTAAATCATTACTTTGATTCTCGCCTTATGAGCAGGTTATTTATTTTGGATAGGTGCCTAGTTATTGCGTACCTATATGTTTTTATTTCAATTTATAATAAGTGACCAACTTTGTGTGTTGTAGTTTCTCCTGAGGAAGTCACCAATTAGTGACAAAATATAGGGAATATAGTATTGATTAAGTTAATTTTTCTCAGACCGAATAGGAACTGATATTTCTTCTTCGACAATATATATCCTTTTCCTCAATATTATTTATAACTACTATAATACTATAATGTCCTTTATTTCACTCGCATGTACTATGCTGCTACTATAGTAGTTTTATCTACATATATTTCATATACCTAGTTGTGCCTATTATGCTGGAAAAATATATATTAGAAGGACATGCATGGCCGGATTAACGCCATTAGCAAGACGGCGTTATCCCGAGGACCGTATTTTGTCCACAGTTGATTGATATAAATAAAACTGAACTATGTACCCAGTTAACAGATATAGACTTTTATCTACTCCTATTGAATAATATATTCATTATTCAACTGCGTTCTAGCAATTAGCAGTATATGTTACCAAACAGCGTGAGTAATAATAACTCACTGCTAAAACTCACTATATAGTCTACTAAGATCCCAAGTAAGATCGACTGTCACTCATCTGCTAATGTCACTTGAATAATTCTGACGTTTTCAAATTAAGTTAATACTACCTAATTATTGTGAATTTGTATTTGTATCTTAGTATATATTGTTATAAAGTATAGTATTCAACTTGCGGTAATGGTCATAACTCACTTGATCAATTACAAACTTCACCTGCGTGAGTTATGACCTACATTACCGCACGTTGAATAATATACTATTATTAAACTGTGGAATGGGTAGACAGCTCAGAACATATGTAGCCTTATTTATTAAAAGCGAAAATTAAGCATAGTGTGTTTTTATTTTGTTTTTTCAGGAATATTTTACTGAGGCTTGGGCGCGATCTCTCTATTAACAAATAAAGGGTAGTATATCCAAAATTCGAAAGAATTTTCCTACAATTTAGTGAAATAATGACTTAGGTTTAGTTAAAATATTGTTATTGTCAAATCCTGCTTGCTTATATATTTTTATCATTAATTACAAGTTTGGAAATCCAGAAAACTTGGGAATGCCTTTGTAAGTAGCCTTTAAAAGTGGATAACGCCATTTTGATACATCCTTTACATTTCACAGTGTGGAAGTTTTAGGAAAGGCCATTGCCGATTAGACTGAAGATGCATTTTTGAAAATGGAAGATCAAAATTGCTGATTTTTTCGCGTAACCTGAAAGGTAAAGGATAAAATAACGTGAGTCTGAAAGCTGAAGAATTTTAGATTATATAGATGCTTTGACAAAAAATAAAACTACTATAAAAATATAAAAAACGTTAAATGATTAGTAAAGTTTACTCGAGATAACCATATCAGTTTTTCTGATAATGTGAAGTTATATAATAAATAAGCAGACGAGTAAAGAACATTAGCTTATTCATCATACTTCTGTTCGCATACGTGACTGTAAGTAAATTATAGAACTTTCAACTAGTATTAATATTCCAGTGATTTTATTTAGTAATAAATATGAATTATTTGTATTTCAGTACTTAATCCTACTTTTCAAATGGCAAATAAAACAATAACCTTACCTGGAGGTGCCCAGATGCCAGTAATAGGACTGGGAACATGGCAGGTTGGTACTAGTCAGTTCTATATTCCATAATCTTTTTTAAATTGGTGAGATAGTATTTTTGAAACTGAGGAACCTTCGAAAAACTTTTTAAAATTGATTGGATTGAAGAAAAAAATTTTCGTTGATCCAAAATTTTGTCATATGTACTGGAATGTTTCAGAGTGTTCTCGAGAGTGCTACTACTTTCTATAATTTTCCAAAATTCGTAATAGAATGTATCCCCAATCCTGTAGAATGTCACGGAATCGGAAATTGTAGCTGTTAAATTTAAATTTCTATATGGGACACATTTTCATGTTATGTTTTGCAAAAATTTACAGAGTTCAAAATAGATCTATCAAAATTATATTTCAAATGAACTACCTAAAACCAACAGTTGAGGTATATAAAGAAACGAAGCTGATGAAAATTGAAATTATTAGATTATTTGAACAGGTTAAACTAATTTGTAGCTTTAAAAAGAAATTATTGAAATCAAAATTGTGTTACAAAAAAGAGCAGATTCGTGACTATAAAACCAGAAAAAGAGGTCTTCTGAGAACTAATGCTCAAAATTCGCGCATATACAGCAGAATATGCAGATATAACTCTTTTCTTGAGCATCCGGTAAATGTAAACAAAATACATATATTGTGCCGTAATCTTAAATTGTATGTAAATGAATAGTTCAGACTTACTAATCAAGCCTTTAGGAAAATTGTATTTCTTTAGTTTCTTTTTTCTCCTTTGTGGGTTGCATTACTTTTGTTATTAATCATTCATTAGAGTGATATGGATAACACTGTGTAGGCCCTGACACCAGTTTATTTTGTTAACTGTTTTGGGGTCAGAAATAAAGTTTTCATTCATTATTTTTATTAAAATTCGAGCAACTTCGTTATTCGAAGATACTTCAATGATACTGTAGCAACAAACGCGAACGAATGTATTAGAGATTAAATAAAAAATTCCAACGATAAATTTAAGTCATTCAAAAAAAATTTCAAGCAATTCTTTTCATTAAAATTTCATTCAAGGAAGTACAGCATTTTTGTAAACATGTAATTTTGTTTTATATTATGCGTTTTTTCTCTTTTTAAAGAAATATATACCTAACTGTGTATGTACAGGGTGTCCCATTTTGGGTACTTTTGCTGGATATCTCCGTAATTTTTAAAGATAGAGGGTTGAGGTTTTCGCTATACTGTGCTACTTTTTCGTGAAATTAAAGATGTTGTAAACAAAATTTGAATAGCCCTTTTACTTTTTAAGATACAGGGGATTTTTGAAAATGTCTGATATTGTGCATACTATTATATATTTTCGAGAAGGTAAAAATTTTTATGGACTATAAATATAAATTGCATTTACAAAAAAAACATAAATTTGCTTAATAACTTAAAAATAGTGAATATGCAGCATAAAAAAACCTATGAGAATGTTATTTTACCTTTTCGATAAGTTGAAGGATAACATTTTCAAAAATGCCCTATATCTTAAAAACTAAAAGGGTTATGAAAATGTTGTTAACAGCATTTTCAATTTCACGAAAAAGTAGCACAGTATCGTGAAAACCGCAACCTTTTATCTTTAAAAATAACGCAGCAAAAGACCCAAAATGGGAACACCCTGTACAAGATAGGTTTTTATTTCAATAAACTAGCGGTAGTCTACTATCCTAGCAACGCAGGTTAATACAGCAAGTTCCTTATAAAGATAACAACGCCTTAATCAGTGAAATATATATTTTGTAAAAACATCATCTGATTAAGTATATACAGGGTGTTTCTGAATTGATGCGAGAGATTTCAATGGGTGATTCTTCAGCAAAAATTAAGGGGGTCTTTCATTTAACTTTTTGTTCAACGGCCTTTTCCCTCCAAGTTATGGCCCTTTGAAATTAGGTGACAAAAAATTGTCTATTCAATACATCCACTTAGGAAGAAATTAGAAGAATGAAATTTGACAGATAACTGATGCTAATAAATGGCAGTTTTTGAGTGTTTTTGTTACCCTAAAATGTAATCACAAGGGGCTGAAAAAAACAACCCCTATAATATTTTGCAGAACTTTTTAATGCGCCTATATTTTCCTATTCGAAAAATATATTTAAAAAGACAGACTCAATTTGCAACTTTCTTATGTTCTGACTTTTTATCATCAAGTTGTCAGTTTGATCACAAAAAAATAAAATAGTGCTCTGACTATTTTCCCATAAATTCACAGAGGTTATCATTTATTGAAAAAAAACAAGTAAGCTGCTGTCAAATGAAGTCATATGACAAATAGTTTTAATGTCCTGATTTTCTCTAATTTCTAGTCAGTTTTATAATGAGTTCAAACATTTTTCACTAAATAAAACTTTATCGAAAGAATGGCATTTTTTTATTTAGTTGAAGAATATTGCAAATTAGAGCAGATTGAACAATAATTGTACTACTAATAACAATTAACAAATTGATTGACATTTGACAGCAGCTTATTTGTTTTTTTTTCAATAAATGATAACCTCTGTAAATTTATGGGAAAATAGTCTGAGCACTATTTTATTTTTTTGTGATCAAACTGACAACTTTATGGTAAAAACTCAGGACATAAAAAAGTTGCAGAACAAGTTTGCCTTTTCAAATATATTTTTTAAATAGGAAAATATAGGCGCATCAAAAAGTTCTGATGCAAAATATTCTAGGGGTTGTTTTTTCAGCCCCTTCTGATTACATTTGAAAGTAACAAAAACACTCAAAAACTGCCATTTTATTAGCAGCAGTTATCTGCCAAATTTCATTCTTCCAAATTTTTCTAAAGTGGATGTATTGAATAAAAACAATTTTTTTTACCTAATTTCAAACGGCTGTAACTCGGAGAGAAAAGGGTGTTGAACAAAAAGTTATATGAAAGACCCCCCTCAATTTTTGCTAAAGAATCACCCATTGAAATCTTTCGCATCAATTTAGAAACACCCTGTATAAGTAAATTTTTTCAAATTTAATTTCAAGTGTACCGAAGAGGATGAACTTGAAAGAGCTATGAATGCAGCCTTAGAGAGTGGATATCGCCATTTCGATACAGCTTTTGCCTATTTCAACGAGGAAGCAGTAGGTAAAGTAATTGCAAGTTGGATCAAAAAAGGATTAGCGGAAAGGAAAGATCTCTTCGTAACCACAAAACTGCCGATGCAAGCAATACACCCGGATAGGTAAGGGTAAGAACAGAACAAGTAAGTCGCGGTGGAGGTGTAGGTCGCGATGGATGCCACCAGTTAAGCCGCGGTCGACGTCGACCGCACATAGCAAGGAGGTTACCAGCGATGCTCAGTCGAGCCAGTGTTGCCAATTTAGCGACTTTGTCGCTAGATCTAGCGACATTTCGTTTTCTACATCGGCTTGAATTATGTGTCTAGCGACAAAAATATCTAGCGAGTTTGAATAAAAAAATAAATAAATATTTTAACTATCTTCATAAAATATGGCAAGGTTATGATGTTATCTGTGGGTTTTGTCCCAAAATACGGTAGTGATCTACACAATTGCTATGAGATCTTCCTTCATATTTACCACAAATTATTAAAAAATAAACTTAATACCCAAAGAAGAAAAAAGCAGGCAACTGGAGTACCATAGCGCACGAAATGTCAGACGTCTTCTATGCGAGCTGCTCTGAGGGTGATGACAACACTGCCTTGAACGCACCAATCACAGCGAAGCATCCTTGTAGACCGCGCGGTAAGCATCCATGTAAAACAAACTGATTTGCTTTTCAAAATTATCGATGTAAACCTCCTGGATGGCATCGCGCTAAACCTCCACCGCGACTTACTTGCTCTGTTCGCTCCCATTCAACTGAATGTGTTTGTTCTACATAGATGTCGACATCGACCTAGACTACCACCTACACCTCCACCGTGACTTTCTTGTTATGTTCGTACCCTAAGATATCAATTCACATGATATGTGTATATAAAAGTGCAACAAAAGTATGTAAGAGATACTCTTTGACCTAAGTCGTTTATTTATCTTTTCATAAACACGAACAAAACTTGATTCTACTACGTTTATTATCATAAACTAGTAAATATATACAGTGTGACCTATTTACAATGAAAATACTCCTGTAGAATAATCATTTTTCTATCAATCTTGATTTTGCTTTTTTTAATGAATATTATGCATCACAATCTGTATTTCATAACTATTCAGTTCAATTTCCAAGGTACCTACTCTATGTTTTTTTTCTTTGTCAAAAATAGCAAAAGTGTATAGACAATTTTTGTTTTCAAATTTCACTACCCATCTGGATTTGTAGTCGTTATAAATGAAAACCATCAAAATTTCATGAAAAAATATTGGTTAAAAACGAAGTTACAACAACTTCAATTTTGGAACCAAATTATTTTCTTGGATTGAGCTTTTTACTTCGGATTTTCACTGTATAAGTTCATTGGTGTTCTACTTTGTATCGGCAGTATTTCCAGATTTATTTCAAAAATTGATTTTATTGAGATTGATTGAAAAATGCGTATTCTACAGGGCTGGTTCCATTTTAAATGGGTCACACTGTATATATACATACAGGATGTCTCACGGTCGATGGTAGGTAAGAAGTATATGGAGAATTTATGGGAGCGATTTGAACATTTTGGTTATCTATCTAAAATATTTTCAAATACGCAGTTTCGCCGGTTTTACTGAAAAACCGTAGCGACTATGTTATTTAAAATAGATCATCCTGTCTATTATATTTTTTTCGAAATCCTTGCTTAATTTGAAACATTTTTTCTTGATATATTCCTATACCTATCACAAACGGTTCTCGAGTTATTAATTAGTTTTCATATTTTTGAGGCAAAACACAACTCGATAGATATAGAAATTTATTTTATATCCGTATTATCTGTTCAGGGGAGGGGAGTGAAGAAATTCTGGTAGTTTTATCAGAGATAATCGCTTACGATGGCTCAAGAACAAAATACATCATGTACTGGTCTATAAAATGGGTTTTCCAACTTGAATATAAATTTTTATTTATATTTAATTTAAATGTTCTTGGAAAAAAATTCCGGTTTGAATATATCAGATATAGGGGAATGAATCAAGTCAATCTGGTAGCTCAGCAAGATAGTACTCTTTGTATTATGATTGAGTTTGATATTTTTTCTACGAATGTCAATAAAAACCATCATTCTATGTTCAAAAGTAATTGCGGAACATAGTGCATTGCTTTATACCCATTCTCATTGTGCTTCTATCACCATGGTGAGTGAACTACAAAGTTCACATTGTGCACGGGTATTTTTACAAAGGTGGCGTTAACCGCCGCTGCGTGTTTTTTTGTGGAACGTCAGATTGACATTTTTTTAAATCTTAAAAGGAAAAATATTACTTATCCCATTTTATGTAACAGTAACATTCGTAGAAAAAGTATAGTGTAAAACTCGAATGGAATGACCATTTCCTACTCGTATGATTTGCAGCACTCGCCGCGGCTCGTGCTGCAAACGTCATACTCGTAGGAAATGCATGTCATTCCATGCTCGTTGTACAATATACTATTCTAATGATTCTAAAAAATTTGGCACGGAGTAGAATTTTCGTTCGCCAATTTTGACATGGACAAAGGAATGGAAAATGGTTCAATTGAGTTAAAGGCTGAATATTTAAATGAAAAAAGATTACACATAAAATATATATTCGTGATAGTTAGTTTTCTGTATATATCAAAACTCGGAGTTCCATCAATTATTCAATAATTTGATAATTGAAATATTATAAAATATTTTTCCAAAGGTATTAAGAATTTCTCATTTTCCCACACTACGGTGGAAAATAGCAATTCACTTCAACCCAAGAACAATACGTAGGTACAGTTGTTTCGATCTCATAGGATCTCCTCAGTACATCACTTCGGGATTGGGTAAACCGACAAATCTCCTGTTATTAGCAGGTTTACACTTTCAAAACCTGCTTATTAAAATGGGTGCGATTAGCAATGTTGGACCTAGGACCAAGATAGTTTTTCGTTTCATGACTTTTTATGATGCTTGGCACCAAAAACTCAATTTCATATATATATATATATATATATATATATATATATATATATATATATAATATATAAATATATATATATATATATATATATATATATATATATATATATATATATATATATATATATATATATATATATATAAATATATATATATATATATATATATAATATATATATATATATATATATATATATATATATATATATATATGTTCAGAAAGATTTCCGTGGTCGGAAGTATTTGAAAAACTTGGTTCTCGGGATGAATTTTTCGCGAAGCTGTAGAAATAGAAAAACGTCCAAATTGTTTGAACACCAGAGATGACAGTCACATACTCCCATCAGCATGGAAGCCGCTTCTCAGCGGTCGCCGTGTCACACCCAATCGGAGTGCATCCCGCACTGGTACCGTGCGTGAACACTCCATTGGCGTCAATACTACGTCAATAACTACGTCAATGGAGTACCCGCTTCCCTTCCCTATAAATACGGCCACGCGACGATCGGCCTGTCAGTTGACTCTGAAGAGTAGGCAGGTTGAGACTTCAGAGTTGACAGGAAGCAGTACGGTTGGTGGAGTAGGCAGGTTGAGACTACGCAATCGTATTATTTCCGATTCCTCCTAATTCGATTCGTGGAGTAGACAGATTGAGGCCACGTATCTGAATTATTTTCCCTTCTAATTCTCCTGAAGATGGTTTCGCAAAAGGAGCCGAAACGTCGATATTTTTCAAATCTTTTACGCGGTTCATCCCGAGAACCAAGTTTTTCAAATATATATATATATATATATATATATATATATATATATATATATATATATATATATATATATATATATATATATGTTCATATGTATGTACATATGTATTTTGGCGTATTTTGAAGCAATAGGGTTAAAAGTTTGTAAATAGGTAGTATCGTATGATATCTTGGATGTGATTGTTTTTGGTTCAAATTGGTTGGGGGGGGTTGATCCCCTGGGGGGAAAATAAACTTATTTACACGATTAAGGTCGCAATTTTGGAACAATAGGGTTGAAAGTTTATAAATAGGTAGTTTAGCATGATATCTTGGATGGGATTGTTTTTGGTTCGAGTTGGTTGAGGGGTTGACCCCCCTGGGGATGAAATAAATCTTGTTTACACGACCGAAGACGCAATTTTGTAGTGATAGGGTTAGAAGTTTTGTAAAATATCTTGAACGGGATTGGTTTTGGTTCGAATTGGTTGGGGGGTTGACTCCCTGGGGGAAGAAATAAATCTTGTTTACATGATAAAGGTCGCTATTTTCGAGTAATAGGGTTAAACGTTTGTAGGTAGGTATTTTCGAAAGATATCTTGGATGGGATTGGTTTTGGTTCGAATTGGTTGGGGGTTGACCCCCTGATAGAAGAAATAAATCTTGTGTACATGATGAAGGGCGTAATTTTGGTGCAATAGGATTGAAAGTTTGTGAGTAGGTAGTTTCGTATGATATATCGGATGGGATTGGCTTTGGTAGGAATAGCTTGGGGGGTTGACCTCCCAGGGAAATAAATCTTGTGTACACGATAGAAGGATTTTGTTACCATAGGGTTAAAACTTTGTAGGAAGGTAGTTTCGTACTATATCTTGGATGCTATTCATTTCTATATGAATTGGTTGGAGGATTGACCCCCTGGAGGAGGAAATAAATCTTGTTTACACGATAAAGGGCGCAATTTTATAGAAATAGGGTTGAAAGTTTTGTAAGTACGTAGTTTCGTATGATACCATGAATATGATTGGTTTTGGTACGAATTTGTTGGGGGGTTTATTCCCCAGTTAAGAAAATAAATATTGTTTACACATTAGAGAGCGCATTTTTTTTTGAATTTGAAAAAAAAATCATAATTTAATGAACTTATTCTTTAAACTGAATACGTTATGAAAACCTGCTCTTCTAATGCAACTCGCTGCGATTGAGACTTTTTCTATTTATGTTCAGCGGCTTCACTGTGATCTATGTAGACAGCAGAGTTATCACTGAATATTCACAGAAAACACCTATCTCAAGGATTTGAAACCTATAAAGCCAGTTCTTCAATAACCAAATGATTAATAATCAATGAATCATGACAAACATACTAGTCGACCATGGTCGATTTCATACATTACATAAAGTGAACAAGGAAAATTCTTCAATAATTTTAAAAAATTATCAAACAACTTTCCAAGGAAGCTGGTTATACGTATTCAGCAACGCAAAATCTGCATTCACAATCGAACGGTGAATTATAGAAATTGTCAAGTCACCCCGACTCAAAATCTGCATACAGCTGTTTCGATCTTATTAGATCTCATCAGTGCAGCTTATTTGACTCGGAGTGAATTAACAAATTTCTAATTGTTCCCCAATACAAATCGTGGTCAGTAACAATGGATAAATAACAATCCAGAGCGCCATCCCACCAAAGATATTGGGAAACAACAATTCACCGCTTAGACTGAAAATGCAGAAATTCGTCGCTCAAACACGTACCTCCTGATATGAAGATATCTACTCTACAACTGTGGTGTATATGATTCCAAGGCACACTAACATAGTGATTTAAAACCTTTGGATATACTCACGAGAGCGCGCTCCGAATATTCTAGTCGCTTAATACGCAAAATATAACAATCAAATCATGAAAAACATACTAGTCTACTACTACTAGACCATGGTCGATTTCATACATTACATAAAGTGAACAAGGAAAATTCTTCAATAATTTTAAAAAATTATCAAACAACTTTCCAAGGAAGCTGGTTATACGTATTCAGCAACGCAAAATCTGCATTCACAATTCACACTCTGCATCCAGAGCGCCATCCCACCAAAGATGAGCGACGAATTTCTGCATTTTCAGTCTAAGCGGTGAATTGTTGTTTCCCAATATCTTTGGTGGGATGGCGCTCTGGATTGTTATTTATCCATTGTTACTGACCACGATTTGTATTGGGGAACAATTAGAAATTTGTTAATTCACTCCGAGTCAAATAAGCTGCACTGATGAGATCTAATAAGATCGAAACAGCTGTATGCAGATTTTGAGTCGGGGTGACTTGACAATTTCTATAATTCACCGTTCGATTGTGAATGCAGATTTTGCGTTGCTGAATACGTATAACCAGCTTCCTTGGAAAGTTGTTTGATAATTTTTTAAAATTATTGAAGAATTTTCCTTGTTCACTTTATGTAACCAAATGATTTTTTGTTCAAATTCTGTATTCGAAAATGTATATAAAATATATTGAAAAGATCACAAGCACAGATTGCCAAGATTATTTAATTTACAGGGTTGAGATGTTTATGAATAAATCGTTGAAGAATCTGGGATTGGATTATGTTGATCTATACCTGATACATTTTCCTGTGTGTACTAAACACGAAGAGGGAAAGGATTATTTCATATTCGATGATGCAGGAAAAATTCTAACGGAACCAACAGATCACATTGCAGTTTGGAAGTTAAGTAAAATACAAAAATTCAGTTAATAAATCAGGTATTGCATTATTTGCTTTTTATGTGTGAACTGTACGAAAATGGCTGCTAGTCATCTTTTAGCTGAAGCTGAATTTTAAATAAGACGATTACATTAAAGCTGTTTTGAATTCATGTCTTCATTGAATTTAAGTTTTGTTAGTCCACTGCAAATCAAAATAAAAAATGTGACGTTTTTGTGTGTTGCTGAAGTGAAGTTTTGTAGATAGATAATACCATTATTATTTGTCAATAAATCCTTCGACCGTATGATTCCTGCTTAAGTATGTTATGGCGTGGTGTTCTGGAAGGACTCTAACTTAAATGGTAATTTAAGATAATAACAGAATTCATGTGATGTACATACTGAATCAATGTTTTATCAGTGTGAAAATTAATTGTAATAACAATATTAATAATAATAATAATAATCTTTATTGTACATATGGCAAACATCCGTGTCAATATAAACAATGACGTAAATACAATTTCTATTATATAAACAAATATTTATTACAAGTTTAATATAATCGATACTCACAAAAAAAACAATTTACAATTTAAGGTATACCTACTAGGATAATAAACTATCTAGTCAAAAATTCGGAAAAGGGATAGAATGAGGTACTTGCAAGGCCTGAAGTTTTCAAAGGGTAATTTCCTCAAGTGAAGAGGCAAATTAGTGTATACAATTATCGCAATGTAATTTGGGGACCTCCTGAATAACGATGTACGATGTTTTAGTACAACCATGGTATTTGAGTTTCTGGTTTCATGACCTCTACTTCCCAGCATTTCAAACTTATGTAGGTCTTTTTTTCGCAAATAGTGCTGCGTTGAAAATATAGATGCTAGGAAATATTAGAATTGACTTCATTTTGAATATCTCCCTACATGAATCTAGTGGTCCAAGCCCAAAAATTAACCTCTTCTGAGCCACAAAAACTCTGTGCCACTGCACATCATTGCCCCATAGTATCATGTTGTATGAGAGGCGGCAATATGCCAGACTATAATACACTTCCACCAAGTCGCTCTCACCGATGCAACTTCTAAACTGAAGTAGGGAAAAATATGCTCTATTTAACATCTTGCAAACATATTCAATATGGTTGATCAAACTTTAGAGAAGGATCCACGATGGTTCCGAGATATCTGGAGCTATCAGCAAAGGTAATGTCCGTCATAGGCATAAGAGGACTTGCGTTGTGAAACTTCATGAATTTTGTTTGTTCCCGATTAAATACAAGCCTGTTTTTTTGACACCAGACATCCATCAGTTCGCAGACCTTGGCCACACCAGCACCCAAATCAACCGCGCTACAACCAGATACCACCAACGCCTCATCATCAGCATAGGTACATCACGCTTTGACTGCATTCAATGAACGGCGGTATATCGTTCACGAATAACGAAAACAATAGTGGTTTCCATTTCAATAATTTTTCTCATAAACATAAATATCACACATATACATATATATATATATATATATATATATATATATATATATATATATATATATATATATATATAATCTCTTGATAATTATTAGCAATAACAGGCTGGTTGAATCTTAAAAAACTCGATTTTATTAAAAAGTTGACGTTTCACTACGATATTCGTAATTGAAATTTCTTTGACATTTATTGATTTGAAAAAATTGAATAGACAAAGCTCCTTTGTCCTTCTAAATTTTTTTTCGGAAGTGGCTGTTCTTTGTTATTTATTATATGCTATTCAGTCTAATATTAACGTTCAAAATTGTTATCATTAGATGGTAAGGGAAACCACAGAAACCTTTACCTACGTAATGTTTGAAAATAATAATAATAGGGTACTATTTATCTAACAACAAAGAAATTAGTCATGGGAAAACATTAAAGAAGTGGAGTAGAATTATCGGTATAGCACGCTTATATGGAAGCAGCCGTTGACACGTGTTTCGGACTCTTTGGTCCTCATCAGAACGGCGTAGCCAAGCATTGGATTGAAAATTTGAAGATGAAAATAGTACAAAAAACAAAATCCTCTGATAATCAAGAGATTAAAAATAGATCACAGGCAACAACAATTCGAATAAATAATTAAATATTGCAAGCTGAAAGTATGGCAATAATCCAAAACTTAAGCTGAGAGTTTCAAACGTTGTTCTAAACTGTGAGTACCTTTTTTTCAAAGATTTGAAATTCTAAATAATTAAAAATTTCATTAAAAACGGCTACTTCCATATAAACGAGCTATACCGATAATTTTGCTCTACCTATTTAATATTTTCCCTCGACTAATTTCTTTGTTATTGTTTATTTATTCGTTCTTAGATCTCGCGGATAGCATTAATCGCCTCCGTGGCAAAGTTTGACCAAATCTCCCATACCGGACAGTTCAAACAATAAGCCACAAATGTGTGATTGTCTTCCGTATCAGAGGATTTTGTTTTTGTACTATTTTCATCTTCAAATTTTCAATCCAATGCTTGGCTACGCCGTTCTGATGAGGACCAAAGAGTCCGAAACACGTGTCAACGGCTGCTTCCATATAAGCGTGCTATACCGATAATTCTACTCCACTTCTTTAATGTTTTCCCATGACTAATTTCTTTGTTGTTAGATAAATAGTACCCTATTATTATTATTTTCAAACATTACGTAGGTAAAGGTTTCTTTGGTTTCCCTTACCATCTAATGATAACAATTTTGAACGTTAGTATTAGACTGAATAGCATATAATAAATAACAAAGAACAGCCACATCCGAAAAAAATTTTAGAAGGACAAAGGAGCTTTGTCTATTCAATTTTTTCAAATCAATAAATGTCAAAGAAATTTCAATTACGAATATCGTACTGAAACGTCAACTTTTTAATAAAATCGAGTTTTTTAAGATTCAACCAGCCTGTTATTGCTAATAATTATCAAGAGATTAAAAATAGATCACAGGCAACAACAATTCGAATAAATAATTATATATATATATATATATATATATATATATATATAAATGGATGTTTGTATATATGTATGAGACCTTCAAACTCCAACACTGTTTGTATAAGTGCATTATGGATGGGTGAGATAGGTTATTCATACAGAGAAAGTGTGGGTAGCGTTCAGAAGATAATACTGTCCCAGCATTTTTTTGCATCGCTTTTTGCATGAGTTGGTCATATGAAAATACTTTGATATATAGAACTATGCTACATCAGTATTCAAGGTTTAACGAATCAAATCGAGTTTAATTAGTAAAACTAGGTTTTGGAAGAACTTCTTCTAAATTTCAATTTATGAATTAATATTTTGCTCATGTTAAAATTTCTGGTATATCTGGGACGTTATTTTTTATTACAGAAAATGGAAGAACTGGTAGATGCCGGAAAAGCGAAGAATATTGGACTATCTAATTTCAATTCCAAGCAAATATCTAAGATATTAGATAAAGCAAGAATTAAACCAGCCAATTTACAAGTTGAAATTCACCCCTACCTACAGAGCAATGAACTGGTGAAATTTTGTCAAGATAAGGGTATTTCCGTTGTAGCATATTCACCTTTTGCATCTCCAGGACTCCAAGCATTCGTTCAAACTTTGGGGCTGCCGTAAGTAGAATTTCGATGAAATTGAATGAATAAGGGTAGATCGTTGGTCGACTGGTCTGCCATCAGTTTTTCTCGGTTACCTCTTGGCATGGGTATGTCACTACATGTAAACTTAGAGGGTCGGCAAACATGAATTAGGGGAGCCCTCTAAATGATCAATTTTTGTGTGTCGCACGATTTTTTTTTCTGTCATGCATCTGGGAAATGCATCATACAAAAAACAACTGAATATTGAGTATTGGTATAGTTAGATCAGCTATGCCTTCTTAAGATGGACGGAAATTAGTTCGCTTGACACGTTGGTCGGCCCTAGGGTTAAAAAACATCTTTTATTGTTATTTCACTTTTCAAGAAAATGATTTGCATTTTGTAATGTTTCAAAATTGCGTTGTCCGAAGCTAATTTCCGAAAGGAATTGAATATTATTAAACAAATGACAGTAAATAATGGTTATTCACCCAATATGATTGACAGTCTCATTCAGAGGAAAAAATACAAAATGGAAATTTCAGAAGTTTAGGTACCCACTTATATCCGACAGAAATACCTACAGTCTATAACAGTTTAACATGCTCGGGTCAACCTTCCAAAAATTGTTTCTTCATAAACAAAATTTCATATAAAACCAACAATAGCCTTGGAAAACTTATTAAAAACAACATATCAAAAATCCATAGAGATGAACGTACGGGTGTTTATAGACTCAACTGTAACGATTGTGAAAAATTCTATATAGGACGTACAATTAGAAATTTCAAAACTCGAATGGACGAACACCAACGTAGCTATATTAAGCAGAAAACGGACTGTAATTATGCGTGTCATCTTATTCAAAAAAACCATACCTTTAATCACAATTATAATATATTACAGTTAGAAAATAGTCTCCGCAGATCCAACTGTTTGAAATACCTATACTTCAATAAATATAAAAATTCCGGAAACCTAGTTAACGACCAGATTGAAGTAAACCCTTCTCCACTTCTTAATCTGTTCAATGTACCTACTAATAGCTCTGAATGAATTGCCTTATTGTTATTTAGTTTCCCTAAGAACCCCCTGTGTTATGTTCAATTTTTCGTATAAATAGATTGTTTTGTAATGCCATAATTTAAACGAGATGAAGTCAATGTTATGACGAAACGCGTGTACTCATTAAATTATATTTAAACCAGTGAAAAGTTAGTTTTTTAGTTCTTTATGAAGTTATGAATATGAACTTTCACCAAGTAATTCAATCCACCTAATCTTGGTCATAGGGACATTTGAAAATCTGAAAACAATCTCACAATTACTATTTTTGTCATTTATAACTAAAGCACTTTGCGTTATACAGAAAAAACAGCTAAGAAAAAAAAGTAAACTTTGACAAAATGATTTCGTAACCAAAAACTAGTTTCCATTTAAATAACATTTGATAAATAATCACTGATTTATACGCATAGTTGAAATTTATGTTAGAATAACAAACATTTGTTTGCTTTTACTTAAACCATTTTTTCTGGAAAAATAATTGATAATAATGATGCTTCGTAACGAAAAAATTATTTTTCACGAAAAAATTATTTCATTATAATGAAAAATTGATTTTAAAATCAGTTAATTGCTCCTATACTTTCCATTTTTGACGTTTGTGAATATTTTTGTCATCATATTTAGTGAATATCATTGCTACTTTCTTTGTGTAGTCTTATAGAAATAATGGAAATGAAAATGAATTTACCCAAGAATATCATAGAAAATGCAGCCAAAGCTGCGAATAATTCATTGCCGAAGAAATCTAGAGTCGTATACGACAAGGATTATGAAGTATTTAATCAATGGAAGTTGCTTCATTTAACCTCGTACAATGAGCGGGCTTTATAATCCATAATGCCCGCTCATAACGCCCTAAGGAAGGCATAATGGGTGTATTTATAGCGACCGTATCTAAGGTAAAATCAACAAATAACATAAAAGTGAAAAATAAAATAAAATATCACCACACATAGGTATATTTATATATATAGGCAGGGCCGGATTTAGGCATGGGGCACATGGGCCCGGGCCCAGGGCGCCAAATTTTTAGGGGCGGCAAATTTTGAAGGCCAATTAAATTTTGCTAAAAAATCAAGAGTGTTTTATGCAGAATTGCTTTCACTCAGATTTATACACTAATCACTCAACGGATATTGGAGCTCCTTCTTTGTTGTTGTTGAATGTAATCATTTGAAAGGTCCAGTACAGAAGAAATATTGCTGTCACAATTGAACAGAAATATTTTGTCAAAAGATCTCCAGGACTTATATCTAAATGTAAGAGTAGTTCTTACGATGTTTTTGTGTACACCAGCCAGCAGAACGTTCATTTCATACTCTTTCACGAGTAAAGAATTATTTAAGATCAACTTTTGGCCAGAAAATGTTTTTGCCATAGTAAAAGACTTATACTTGACGTGTAAGCTTGACTTTAATGATAACATTGATACATTCGCTAATATTGAAGCTAGGTTTAAAAATTCTGAAAACTTGAGTTTAAAATTTTTGAAAGTTTCACTATAAATTGAATGTTTTAGCTCTCAATAAACAGTTTTATCATTAAATCGTTTTTGATTTCTTAATTTTCCATGTTACAATTCACTTTGAAAAAAACAAAATTGATTTTTCTTTAGTTTATGTTTATAATCTAAATGGTTTTAAAATGAGTGAAAAAAATATTCATTTCTGAATGGAAGGTAAACAATAATGAGGCAAAAAACAATATGAAGGACGACTGGGTTTCTTTAAAATCTCGTGGGCAACAAGTGACGAAACATTTTACTTTTCCTTTAATCCATATTTTTCCGTTAATTATGATAACAATAATTGTCTATGTTTAGTTCAAAGGATATCTTGAGGAGTAAGAAGAAATCATAGATTCTCTGCAAATATTCCACATAACAAAGTACTAATTAGTATTATTCCTAGATCATAGTCAGCGAGATTATATAAAGCTATAACTTTATTAAGATATTAATTTATTTTTAAGATATTGATGTTCAAATAGTATTATTTTAGGTCTGGCAAATTATCGCGTTTGGGAGGCGGGGGCAGCGAAATGCTCTAGGCCCATGGGCGGCAAATTCGTAAATATGGCTCTGTATATAGATATATATATATATATATATATATATATATATATATATATATATATATATATATATATATATATATATATATATATATATATATATATATATATATATATATATATATATATATATATATATATATATATATATATATATAATCAAATCATGAAAAACATACTAGTCGACCATGGTCAATTTCATACATTACATAAAGTGAACAAGGAAAATTTTTTAATAATTTAAAAAATTATCAAACAGCTTTCCAAGGAAGCTGGTTATACGTATTCAGCAACGCAAAATCTGCATTCACAATCGAACGGTGAATTATAGAAATTGTCATGTCACCCCGACTCAAAATCTGCATACAGCTGTTTCGATCTTATTAGATCTCATCAGTGCAGCTTATTTGACTCGGAGTGAATTAACAAATTTCTAATTGTTCCCCAATACAAATCGTGGTCAGTAACACTGGTTGGATAACAATCCAGAGCGCCATCCCACCAAAGATATTGGGAAACAACAATTCACCGCTTAGACTGAAAATGCAGAAATTCGTCGCTCAAACACGTACCTCCTGATATGAAGATATCTACTCTACAACAGTGGTGTATATGATTCCAAGGCACACTAACATAGTGATTTAAAACCTTTGGATATACTCACGAGAGCGCGCTTCGAATATTCTAGTCGCTTAATACGCAAAATACAACAATCAAATCATGAAAAACATACTAGTCGACCATGGTCAATTTCATACATTACATAAAGTGAACAAGGAAAATTCAATATAATTTAAAAAATTATCAAACAACTTTCCAAGGAAGCTGGTTATACGTATTCAGCAACGCAAAATCTGCATTCACAATCGAACGGTGAATTATAGAAATTGTCAAGTCACCCCGACTCAAAATCTGCATACAGCTGTTTCGATCTTATTAGATCTCATCAGTGCAGCTTATTTGACTCGGAGTGAATTAACAAATTTCTAATTGTTCCCCAATACAAATCGTGGTCAGTAACACTGGTTGTTAAAGAATTTTCCTTGTTCACTTTATGTAATATATATATTATATATATATATATATATATATATATACATATATACATATATTATGAAATGAATAATTATGTACATTTTCCACTCAATGGAAACATTGATAACTTTTTTTCTAGAGATGATCTATGTGTTAAAGTTCACATATGCTTTATAATTCCAGTTCGAAAGAATCACCTCGACTACTGGAAGATGACGTCATAATGTCCATAGCTGAAAAACATGGAAAAACTCCTGCACAAATAGTACTACGTTGGGCTTTTCAGAGAGGCATTGCCGCAATTCCAAAGAGTACAACTCCCTCTAGAATCAAGCAGAACTTTGAAGTTTTCAACTTTGCTTTGGACCAAAAGGATATGATCGCATTGGGCAAGCTGGATAAAGGAGAGGGCGGAAGGGTGTGTGGAGAACCTTTAAAAGGGTAAGCCGAAGACTATAAATTCGATTTTATCTAATTGAATCCTATTTCTTTCAGATTACAGCATCACCCAGAATACCCACATGAAAAAAACTGATCAAAATGTATTGGATTTGAACTAATAAAGTGTTTTTAGATTAATTTGTCTATTCAAATATATCCTAAATATTATACAGTTTTACCCATTCTAGTAAATAATGAAATTAACTGAAATCAAGTGACCGTTATATTTTCAACCTCACAGTAAACTTTATACAAGTTAACCTCAATTGTGGTTGTCATCAAAATGGTTGTCTGGTTTCCCGGGTTTGTATCCGCGTATGGGCTTCGTCCTCGTTGAAATCTGCTCGACGTTTCGGCAAAATCATATTTGCCATCTTCAGGTAGCTCTTCTCGATCGGAGTTAATACACTGAGTTCTGTGTATTCACTAATGTCATAAGTCACTCTTAATAAACGTTTCAGCTTGTCTATAAAATACGATTCATCATAAGAAAATCAATTTTTTTCATACAGGGTGGGTGAAAACTTCAAAAATGTTATTTTGCTTAAGAGTAAACATACCTTATTTCGAAAGTTACTAAAATAGTCACTCTTAATGAATGTGTTTCCTACACAACAAACCTAAGTAGGACAATCAGAGAATACTTTCTGAGAAATAATTTTTACATAGGTTTACCTATGTAAAAATTATTTCTCAGAAAGTATTCTCTGACTGGTGAACCTAGTTAAAATAATGATGATACTTAAGATGACAGGTACTTGTTGGCAATGTCTTTATATAATGAAGTTTTTATTTAAGTAGAAATGCTATTCAATGAACAAAGAGTTTTATAATACAATGTTATGGGGACGGTCAAGTTTCATACCGCTACGTCATAAAACAATTTACCGAGTAATTTTTAGGAATCCCAACAACTAGGATGGCAATCTGCAAGTTAATAAAAAGTTTCAGAGAGCTGGTTCGGTTTTGGATATCAAAAAAAAAGAAGAAATAAGACCATGATGATGCTGCTACAGTCTTAGTTCTTCAATCTGTTGAAGAAAATCCTATGACGTCCCTTAGAAATCGTGCTACCCAGTAGGAAGTTATGAAAAAAAGTCAAATTCAGAAGATCCTTAAAGCAAATAAATTGTATCCGTATAAACCGCACTTTAATCAAAGTTTGGATAAGGGAGATGACGCGAAACGAGATTTTTGCTTGTGGATAGGAGACAAAATTTTTAGTGGAAATGTTGGTTTTTATAAAAGTATCATGTTTTCTACCAATGGAGCAGTTCTCAAAAAATCTTAAAATTTTCAAAAAAAATTTTCTCAAAAAATCAGCATGGATTTTTAGAAAACAAAAATACAGTGACAGCAATTTACGAATTGTCGCAGTCCATAATCGAAGGATTAGAGAGGGGAGAAACTCCAGTAGGTCTTTTTATAGACCTGTCCAAAGCATTTGATTGTGTAAATCATGATAAACTGCTGCAAAAACTATCAATTTATGGAATCAGGGATAAACAACTGGATTTATTTCGCAATTACCTTCATGGTCGATGTCAAAGAGTAGTTATGGATGTTGACGGTGAAACTATTATATCGAACGATGGAAAACTTGAGGTTGGGGTTCCTCAAGGAAGTATTTTGGGGCCTCTTCTCTTTTTAATCTATATAAACGATTTGCCTAATATCTTTCAGGAATGCCCAAAGTTTTTCATGTATGCTGATGACACGAATATTTTAGTAACAAAAAAGGAAGTGGAAGACTCGATATTAGAAACAGAAAGTGCTATTTCAATGGTGTCGGACTGGCTTGGAAAGAATCACCTAGTCATGAATGCAGACAAAACAGAGTGTGTAGTTTTTAAGACAACCCATACAAAAATAAAAGTACCGGCAGGAATAAACATAATGGGAAAAACTACAGATATAAATTCACACAAAAATTTCCTAGGAGTAACTCTGGATTGTAATTTGAGGTGGACCAAACAAATTGAGAATGTCAGAAAAAAGCTTAACTCTGTAATTTTTTCGCTAAGAATCTTAACAAGAACAGTAGGTTTAGAGGTTCTCAAGATGGTGTACCATTCAAACTTCCAGTCCATATTAGGTTACGGTATTGTCATATGGGGAAACAGCTTGGAAATAAACAAAATTTTTTCTACTCAAAAAATAGCCGTCAGAATAATTCTACGAATGAAGTTACGCGAATCTTGTCGCGGTAAATTTAAACTATTGAACATCCTAACGGTGCCAGGATTGTATATTTATTGTTGTCTCCAATTTTTAATTAAACGTAGTGAATATTTTCGGCATCATAGAAATGTTAATTGTACCAGAAATATTCAATATTTTCATGTCCCAAGTCATTCTCTGACATTATCAGAAAAAAACGCCAAGTATATGTGCATCAAACTTTACAATACTTTGCCACGTAAATATCAGATCATTGAAAGCTACAAACAATTCAAAAAAGAAGTATTTCAATATCTCATCAACATCGAGCCCTATGATATGCGTGAATTTTTTGAGTACAAACACGATCGAACCACGAATTGAGTGTCCTTTTGATTTATGATTTTTCCATCTTAAGTATGATCATAAATCATTTCCTTATTTGACTTGTTTTCTATTCAATGTTGTATTTTGATTATGAGAATAAAGACTATTATTATCATTATTATTATTATTATATATATATATAGATATTTATATATATATATATATATATATATATATATATATATATATATATATATATATATATATATATATATATATATATATATATATATATATATATATATATATATATATATATATATATATATATATATTAACCTATTTTAATTGTGAGATTTGTATTCAAGCTTTATCATAAAATCATTTTCATGGATTCACCTTGAAACCTGGACAATCAGACAATGCTTTTCTTAAGCACTTGAGGCGTGTTTGACTAACTCTTCGAATGGATTCTTTTATTTCAATCATTTTATTTTCTTTGTGCTTTCTTCGAGAATTCTGAATAGTGTTTCAAGTATCCCTTTATTATAAGATCTCTGTAAACAATTTGATATTCCACCTAAATACATCGCCTAATTCAAGAAAAAATCAAAAGCTACCTTACCCAGTTTGCTTCGAAAGTTGCCGAATAAAAATGGAAAGTAGTTTGAATCAAAGTAATACCCTGAAGGTAATGATCAAACTCGGTCGATATCTTGGTCTTATTCCATTCTATTTAGAAGAAAAAAGAAATAGTGTTGATGTGAAAATCTCATTGAAATTTTTATTGTGGAAATGCTTTTTGAGTTTCAACTTATGTGAGTATGAGATAGGGGCGTCGTAATTTTCATAATTTAATGAAGAATTCAGTTTTTTGGGGGACCATAACGAATTATTTGGAATATGAATCGAATACTCGTTTAAAACCTGCACTCTCAATTATTGTAATGAAACAAATTGAGGCTTTGTTCATTATTGCAATAGATGTTGCTAGCTTAATTATCACTTATATGAAGAAAAACAGCTTAAGATCATTCGTTCACCACATCATTCAGGTAAGTCAAGAAGAAAATATTTCCTGAAAATGTTCATATGTACTTCACTTCAGTGTGATCGTAATTCGTTACTACAGTTATTGGTCTAAAAATGAAAATTATCCCCATGTAAATTTCCATTTATTTTTTTTCAAACAAAAACTCGATATAGACACAAAAATATCTCAACAATATTTTCACACATTTCAAATGAACTTCACGACTGTTTTCATCTCATCATAATTCTTGCCCTATAAAATTGAATACAGAAAATTGTTGTTAATCAATAATAAGATACTATATTTGGTTTATATTTGAGTAAAATAACCATAATCAATCTGGTTAATATAGGTCGTAATTTCCCAGAAAAAAATACCCTATTGCACTGTATCGAAAAGTCAACAGTCTATTGGGAGAGTAGTTTGTATATATGTTTTAGACCTCCTGGAACACGATTTTCGAAATTTTTCTGATTTTTTAAAAATGCATATATATATATATATATATATATATATATATATATATATATATATATATATATATATATATATATATATATATATATATATATATATATATATATATATATATATATATATATAGTTCTCAAAAAATCTTAAAATTTTCAAAAAAAATTTTCTCAAAAAATCAGCATGGATTTTTAGAAAACAAAAATACAGTGACAGCAATTTACGAATTGTCGCAGTCCATAATCGAAGGATTAGAGAGGGGAGAAACTCCAGTAGGTCTTTTTATAGACCTGTCCAAAGCATTTGATTGTGTAAATCATGATAAACTGCTGCAAAAACTATCAATTTATGGAATCAGGGATAAACAACTGGATTTATTTCGCAATTACCTTCATGGTCGATGTCAAAGAGTAGTTATGGATGTTGACGGTGAAACTATTATATCGAACGATGGAAAACTTGAGGTTGGGGTTCCTCAAGGAAGTATTTTGGGGCCTCTTCTCTTTTTAATCTATATAAACGATTTGCCTAATATCTTTCAGGAATGCCCAAAGTTTTTCATGTATGCTGATGACACGAATATTCTAGTAACAAAAAAGGAAGTGGAAGACTCGATATTAGAAACAGAAAGTGCTATTTCAATGGTGTCGGACTGGCTTGGAAAGAATCACCTAGTCATGAATGCAGACAAAACAGAGTGTGTAGTTTTTAAGACAACCCATACAAAAATAAAAGTACCGGCAGGAATAAACATAATGGGAAAAACTACAGATATAAATTCACACATAAATTTCCTAGGAGTAACTCTGGATTATAATTTGAGGTGGACCAAACAAATTGAGAATGTCAGAAAGAAGCTTAACTCTGTAATTTTTTCGCTAAGAATCTTAACAAGAACAGTAGGTTTAGAGGTTCTCAAGATGGTGTACCATTCAAACTTCCAGTCCATAGTAGGTTACGGTATTGTCATATGGGGAAACAGCTTGGAAATAAACAAAATTTTTTCTACTCAAAAAATAGCCGTCAGAATAATTTTACGAATAAAGTTACGCGAATCTTGTCGCGGTAAATTTAAACTATTGAACATCCTAACGGTGCCAGGATTGTATATTTATTGTTGTCTCCAATTTTTAATTAAACGTAGTGAATATTTTCGGCATCATAGAAATGTTAATTGTACCAGAAATATTCAATATTTTCATGTCCCAAGTAATTCTCTGACATTATCAGAAAAAAACGCCAAGTATATGTGCATCAAACTTTACAATACTTTGCCACGTAAATATCAGATCATTGAAAGCTACAAACAATTCAAAAAAGAAGTATTTCAATATCTCATCAACATCGAGCCCTATGATATGCGTGAATTTTTTGAGTACAAACACGATCGAACCACGAATTGAGTGTCCTTTTGATTTATGATTTTTCCATCTTAAGTATGATCATAAATCATTTCCTTATTTGACTTGTTTTCTATTCAATGTTGTATTTTTGATTATGAGAATAAAGACTATTATTATTATTATTATTATTATATATATCTATATATATATATATATATATATATATATATATATATATATATATATATATATATATATATATATATATATATATATATATATATATATATATATATATATATATATATATATATATATATATATATATATATATATATATATATATATATATATATATATATATATATATATATATATCAACCTATTTTAATTGTGAGATTTGTATTCAAGCTTTATCATAAAATCATTTTCATGGATTCACCTTGAAACCTGGACAATCAGACAATGCTTTTCTTAAGCACTTGAGGCGTGTTTGACTAACTCTTCGAATGGATTCTTTTATTTCAATCATTTTATTTTCTTTGTGCTTTCTTCGAGAATTCTGAATAGTGTTTCAAGTATCCCTTTATTATAAGATCTCTGTAAACAATTTGATATTCCACCTAAATACATCGCCTAATTCAAGAAAAAATCAAAAGCTACCTTACCCAGTTTGCTTCGAAAGTTGCCGAATAAAAATGGAAAGTAGTTTGAATCAAAGTAATACCCTGAAGGTAATGATCAAACTCGGTCGATATCTTGGTCTTATTCCATTCTATTTAGAAGAAAAAAGAAATAGTGTTGATGTGAAAATCTCATTGAAATTTTTATTGTGGAAATGCTTTTTGAGTTTCAACTTATGTGAGTATGAGATAGGGGCGTCGTAATTTCCATAATTTAATGAAGAATTCAGTTTTTTGGGGGACCATAACGAATTATTTGGAATATGAATCGAATACTCGTTTAAAACCTGCACTCTCAATTATTGTAATGAATCAAATTGAGGCTTTGTTCATTATTGCAATAGATGTTGCTAGCTTAATTATCACTTATATGAAGAAAAACAGCTTAAGATCATTCGTTCACCACATCATTCAGGTAAGTCAAGAAGAAAATATTTCCTGAAAATGTTCATATGTACTTCACTTCAGTGTGATCGTATTTCGTTACTACAGTTATTGGTCTAAAAAGGAAAATTATCCCCATGTAAATTTCCATTTATTTTTTTTCAAACAAAAACTCGATATAGACACAAAAATATCTCAACAATATTTTCACACATTCCAAATGAACTTCACGACTGTTTTCATCTCATCATAATTCTTGCCCTATAAAATTAAATACAGAAAATTGTTATTAATCAATAATAAGATACTATATTTGGTTTATATTTGAGTAAAATAACCATAATCAATCTGGTTAATATAGGTCGTAATTTCCCAGAAAAAAATACCCTATTGCACTGTATCGAAAAGTCAACAGTCTATTGGGAGAGTAGTTTGTATATATGTTTTAGACATCCTGGAACACGATTTTCGAAATTTTTCTGATTTTTTTAAAATGCATATAGATATATATATATATATATATATATATATATATATATATATATATATATATATATATATATATATATATATATATATATATATATGTATATATATATATATATATATATATATATATATATATACATATGTATTTGAATATTTTGAGGTTGCAGTCAGAATAATTGTTGGGCTAGGTTAAAGAATACTCTTTGTCATATGGTCGAGCTTTCGGAAATGTTTATTTCCTTTATCTAGACATCTATAATAAAAGCACAGATTTAGTTTTACAACAGCATTCACAAAAAGTTAAAGATTACTTACTAACGTTGAGGTTATATAAATTTTGAGAAAACACGTATAAAACGAAGAACAGAACAAGTTGATGGGTACAACTTCGTCACATAAGTAAAAATCCATTACAAGAATAAAAATCTAATTTTCAATAATCCGTACTTTCCCATCTTGCTATCTACAGGAAACCAGACTAACAAAATGGTCGACGTCAACCCTGAGAACGCGGAAACTAAACCACAGAACAATACGGTGATCTTCTTACAACAATTGACAATAGTCGATATATCAACATAAAACGGGACACGGTCCAAATAAAATTTAAAGAAAACTAAAATTATTCAACCGAAAGAGTATGGTGTGAAAATTTTGAAAAGAGTTTCTTTAACAATTTCTTATCACTAAATAATAACTGCAATACACTTTTTTAATAGTTCAATGAGCTAATGTTACTGCTTCTAAATGGCTAACAAATGGGCTGAATTTTGTTCTAATTTTAATTTTAAAAATTCAGTCACAAGTTCAATTCTACAATTTTACTTGTAGTCTAGACAAAAAACTGCTTTCTAGGACTACAGTAATATAAAATGAAAAGCAATGAAAAAACAATGAAAAAAACAATGAAAAAAAAAAAGAAAAAAAAAAAAAAAGAAAACATTCCACTGCATACTCACGGCTACTATGCAACTAAGGCGAAACAGACGAATTCATGTTGGAGAAATACTAAAACCACCAATGTGGAGTGTACATTATTGATAAATTTAAAAACGAGCAATCAACCGAAACGACAAAAACAACCGATGGTGCGTTCGGGAAACAAAAATTTTATCGACCCTACAAATCAAAAGTTAAAAACATCTTACAAATTTTGAAAAAAAAAAAAAAAAAAAAAAAAAAAAAAAAAAAAAAAAAAATATTGAAAAAATATAACTTGCACCACGATGAACCTATGGTCTGGAAAAACAACTCTGTTCCAACTTAATAATGTAATTATACATGATACTAAGGTTGTTAAGATCAGTTCTCTTATTAATGCTATTTTTGTCATTATTAATATAAAACATTTCTTTGAAAACTCTCTTGTGATAGTTGTTTTCAATGCAGAGAATCTTCACATTATCATAGTCCATAATATGATTCTTCCCAACCACATGCTCAGCAAGGGCACACGACAGTTTTCTTCTGCCACAATCGCTCTTGTGAGACGTAATGCGTCCCGACAGATTCCTCGATGTTTGTCCAATGTATGACCCCTCACATTAACATTTTATTAACGATTACCAACTTCCTGAAGGTTATGTTTTGGTGAGTTTTGACGTAGTATCACTGTTCACGAATTTGCCTCTGTCAGTAATTATGACAAGTTTGAGTAATCATTGGGAGTCGATCTCACAACATTTCCCTCTCGATTTTGTAACTTTCAAGTCAGTTTTAGAGTTTATTTTTGATTCAAATATTTTTGTTTTTGACGATACGTTTTTCAAACAGATTTTTGGCACACCGATGGGTTCAACCATTTCCCCAGTGTTGGTTAATTTCGTTTTAGATGATCTGGTCACTGAGTGCAGGGGTAGGATTCCTTTCAACATTCCATTCATTAAAAGATACGTGGATGACCTAATTTTGTCTGTTCCATCTAGTAGGGTTGATGAGGCTCTCAATGTGTTCAACAGTTTTGATGAGAACATACAGTTCACAGTGGAGGGTGAGGATGGTGATAGTTCCATTGCGTTCCTTGATATGAAAATTTTCAGGAATTTCAACAATATCTTACAGACAAAATGGTATCGCAAACCATGTTCGAGCAATAGGTTGCTAAATTACTTTTCTCACCATCCCATGAAAATGAAAATTAACCTCGTGATGGCAATGAAGACCAGGGAAGTTAGGTTGTCCAATCCTCGTTATTCCACCCAATGTTTCAATGAGTTAAGTGATATCTTACTCGAGAATTCATATCCAAAGACCATAGTTAATAGATTGGTGTTTAGCTCTTCGCTAAATATCTCGACCTTTAATGTTGGAGGTAGACATGGTGAATTGGTTGATACTGCCCGTGAGGTTGACCATAATGTTGCGGATAATGTTGATCGAGGTAGTGGTGTTGTAGACTCCTCGGATGATGCTCATCGAATTTTTTTCAGTTCTTTACCCTATATAGAAAATTTAACTTCAAAGCTCATTAACGTTTTCAGGGGTGACAATTTTAAGATTGCTCAGCGTATGCTGTTGACAAATAGAAAGAATTTTACTAATACTAAGACTAAATTTAAAATTTTGGAACAGTCTAACTTAGTGTATAGCATACCTTGTCGGTCGTGTGAGGGGTCATACATTGGACAAACAGCGAGGAATCTGTCGGGACGCATTACGTCTCACAAGAGCGATTGTGGCAGAAGAAAACTGTCGTGTGCCCTTGCTGAGCATGTGGTTGGGAAGAATCATATTATGGACTATGATAATGTGAAGATTCTCTGCATTGAAAACAACTATCACAAGAGAGTTTTCAAAGAAATGTTTTATATTAATAATGACAAAAATAGCATTAATAAGAGAACTGATCTTAACAACCTTAGTATCATGTATAATTACATTATTAAGTTGGAACAGAGTTGTTTTTCCAGACCATAGGTTCATCGTGGTGCAAGTTATATTTTTTTCAATATTTTTTTTTTTTTTTTTTTTTTTTTTTTTTTTTCAAAATTTGTAAGATGTTTTTAACTTTTGATTTGTAGGGTCGATAAAATTTTTGTTTCCCGAACGCACCATCGGTTGTTTTTGTCGTTTCGGTTGTTTGCTCGTTTTTAAATTTATCAATAATGTACACTCCACATTGGTGGTTTTAGTATTTCTCCAACATGAATTCGTCTGTTTCGCCTTAGTTGCATAGTAGCCGTGAGTATGCAGTGGAATGTTTTTTTTTTTTTTTTTTTTTTTTTTTTTTTTTTTTTCATTGTTTTTTTCATTGTTTTTTCATTGCTTTTCATTTTATATTACTGTAGTCCTAGAAAGCAGTTTTTTGTCTAGACTACAAGTAAAATTGTAGAATTGAACTTGTGACTGAATTTTTAAAATTAAAATTAGAACAAAATTCAGCCCATTTGTTAGCCATTTAGAAGCAGTAACATTAGCTCATTGAACTATTAAAAAAGTGTATTGCAGTTATTATTTAGTGATAAGAAAATTGTTAAAGAAAACTCTATTCAAAATTTTCACACCATACTCTTTCGGTTAAATAATTTTAGTTTTCTTTAAATTTTATTTGGACCGTGTCCCGTTTTATGTTGATATATCGACTATTGTCAATTGTTGTAAGAAGATCACCGTATTGTTCTGTGGTTTAGTTTCCGCGTTCTCAGGGTTGACGTCGACCATTTTGTTAGTCTGGTTTCCTGTAGATAGCAAGATGGGAAAGTACGGATTATTGAAAATTAGATTTTTATTCTTGTAATGGATTTTTTACTTATGTGACGAAGTTGTACCCATCAACTTGTTCTGTTCTTCGTTTTATACGTGTTTTCTCAAAATTTATATAACCTCAACGTTAGTAAGTAATCTTCAACTTTTTGTGAACGCTGTTGTAAATCTAAATCTGTTCTTTTATTATAGATGTCTTGATAAAGGAAATAAACATTTCCGAAAGCTCGACCATATGACAAAGAGTATTCTTTAACCTAGCCCAACAATTATTCTGACTGCAACCTCAAAATATTCAAATACATTTTTCCTCAACTAGCCAGTCAAGACTACCCATCTATATATATACATATGTATATATATATATATATATATATATATATATATATATATATATATATATATATATATATATATATATATATATATATATATATATATATATATATATATATATATATATATATATATATATATATGTAACATATATTGTAACATTTCAGACAATATATGTATATGAAAATTTATTTAAATATCTATCACTCTGTAGTTTTGTTTTTAAATCATAATCTCACCTCCACCCGTTCTTTATTTGTGATGTTTCGTATGATTAATCTCGTTCCGAACATGATGTTGAACGTTCGTGTTAATTTATTTAGTGAATGACTTTGTGTATTTGTAAGTAGATTGGTTTTTTGTCGTCTGTTTTTTCAACTGTTGGTATATTACATTTGTAGATTTTCTGCTGAAGAGACGAAATATTGAGATTATAAACGAATAAGTTTTTTTTGATCAACCGTCCAAATGGTTGGGAAATTGTCTGGGTATATATATATATATATATATATATATATATATATATAATATGAACAACTCGGTTCTCGGAATGAAACGCGTAAAAGATTTGAAAAATCTCGACGTTTCGGCTCCTTTTACGAAGTCATCTTCAGGAGAATTAGAAGGGAAATAATTCAGATACGTGGCCTCAATCTGCCTACTCCACGAATCGAATTAGGAGTAATCGGAAACAATACGATTGCGTTGTCTCAACCTGCCTACTCCACCAACCGTACTGCTTCCTGTCAACTCTGAAGTCTCAACCTGCCTACTCTTCAGAGTCAATCTTTATATAGTTGACTCTGAAGAGTAGGCAGGTTGAGACTTCAGAAGATTTTATTGATGATATTCTCAAAAAATTCAACGACTTCAATAGAAAATTACAATTTACTCTAGAAAAAGAAACGAACAATACATTAAATTTTATTGATATTACTCTCATACACATAAACAATGAAATTATCACAAAATGGCATAGAAAAGAACATAGAAAAGAAATTTTTTCACAAAGAACATTGAACTACAACAGTACACATCATTTGTAACAAAAAAAGAATTTTATAATCGGATATATAGACAAAGCACTTAAACTTACTTCTCCTACACACAGACATGAAACATAAATTACTCATAAAAACGATTACCCAAGAAAATCACTAAAAATAGAATTCATAAACTATACAAAACATTAGAAACATCAAAAAAAGAAAATATTAACAAAAAATATATTCCTCTTCCATATATTCCTCATTTAAGTAATAAAATTTCACAAATTTTAAATCCACACGATATTAAAAGGCTACTTTAATATTGTACCGCACAAAATGAAATAAAACAAATATATTCTAAATTAAGCAGGGTTATATAGATGCATACATGTGACGTCACGGAGTTTATGACTTGTCTCCCCTTGTCACACGATGCTACACTTTGTTTACACACTTCCACCTTAAAATATGACGTAATTTATGGATAAACCCTGGTTCCACTGTTTAAACTATTCGAATTTAGATATGATACTTTCTTCTGTCTATTCAAAGATGAATCTATCTACACTTAGGTATCAAGTACATATAAATAGTTTCTCTGAATATGCTAGAAGTGGAATGTAAGCTTTAATTTCAGGTGGATCAATGTATGAAGCAAATCTACAAATTAAATACAAAGACGAAAAGGTCCATGGGTAAATACTTTGCTGTTTTTATTGTTACTCTATTACTTTTGGTATTTAAGCATTACATTCCACTAAGACAAAGGCATTTTACGTTATATACCACAATGAACCTGCTGATAAATTTCACTAGCGACCTTTTCCATCTTAGCAGCATTTTTCTTTATGGAGAATCGATCATAATGATACGATCCAGATTAGTTAGTTTAAGAAAATCGATGACAATTTTCCATTTACCCAGTATGTTTTTGGATTGGAGGAGAAATATGTTTCTAAATGATTTCAAGAACAATATTGAACAACAAAGGAAAAAAGGTATTCCAGATCTATTAGCAATTTCATATAACGCAATGTAATGCCTTATGTTATTATTTTCAGAAGTTCACAACTTTATTGCTTTGGGGAAAGTATATGAAAATATTTTCAATGCTGCTTACGCTCTAGATGACTTGTTGTGTCTTAGGATTATGGTATTTATTTTTTATTGTTTCACTTGCTTATGAAATGAGGTTTCGTGAATACTTGAAAACTAATGTATAAATATAATAGTCTTGTCAACAAGTGCTTTTTTTCAGCATAAAATATGAGGAAGGTGCCATTCGATTTAGCTCGCTAAAATTGTAAAAGTTATTATCAATTTACATAAAAAAAAGGCTTTGTTTTCTGCGAATATCTCAAAAATAATTATATGATCCAGCTTAAGGAGTTTCTCCCAAAACTCAATTAGTCTGCATGCCTCACAGATACTTATGAATTAACACGGGACATTGCCTTTTTTAGAGAGAAAATGGTTAGAAATAGCAGACGTTTATTATTTTTATAGTATCAGTTATCCGTAATAAATGTTCAAGATCAGTTGTATAATGAATAACAAATCATTAGAAGACATTCAAATATATTGATAGTAAGATATTTCAATAGACATTTCAAATTGCGTTCTAATTTAAGGTGAAAAAAATCTATTTTTTCATTTTTAATGCAATATAATGAATATAAATGAAAATTATTCATTGAATATTGATATCTTCTACATTTTTCAGATCACATTGATATATAACTGCTTTTTTTCGTATTCTATTTTCTTTCGTATTCTATTTTCTTTCGTATTCTATTTTCTTTCAGAAAAATCCCAAGTTTTTGCATTTTTAATTCAATATAATGAATAGAATTGAAAATTATTCCTTGAATATTGATATCTTCTATATTTTTCAGATCACATTGATATATAACTGCTTTTTTTTCGTATTCTATTTCCTTTCAGAAAAATCTCAAATTTTTGCATTTTTAATTCAATATAATAAATAGAATTGAAAATTATTCCTTGAATATTGATATCTTCTATATTTTTCAGATCACATTGATATATAACTGCTTCAGAATTGTGTTTTCTCCACTGGGGATCTTCCTTGACATGAAGATGTTTTCAGTAATTTATGTAGTCTCCCGGATAATTTTACCTATCTTGATTATTATTATAATTGTTGAATGTGGACAATCATGTGTTAATCAGGTAAGAGAATATATATATACAGGGTGTGCCGAAATTAGACGTAAATATTCGAGCCATCTATTCTACATCCAGAAATAGATATGAAAGTTCATATAAACTAGGGTCCACAACTTCTTCGTTCTAAAGGTGAAGACCCGATAACGGTTTTTAATAAATATCATATTTGAAATCACTTCTAGTCTAATGCGAAGTGTGGTGCTGCATTTTCTCAACAAGGTCGGCAATTCTTGGTGTTATCTTTGAAAGTGCGCAACCAATATATTCCTTTTTCATAAGAATTTGTCAAATATGAAATTAGCGAAGTATGAGAAGAGAACCTTATTTGTACAAAAAGCTCCATATTTTCAAATTTTGAAGTCAAAATTACTAAAAATTAACCACCAAATAATTTCGGCCAAATTATTCTCCGCTACACTACGCACTCCTGAAAATATTACAATACTCACTTTTAGTGCATTGAATAGAACATAGAAAGTTTCGTAACTGTACCAAATTTCATCCAATTAACTTCACAAGTTTCGAAAATATTTACAAAAAACCACCATCAGGTTTTCACCTTTAACACACTGTATCTTAAAAACAAAGAAGTTGGAAACCCTAGTTTATATAAACTTTAATCTCTATTTTTCGAAGTAGAATATGTGGTTGAAATATTGACGTCTAATTTCGGGACACCCTGTATATATATATATATATATATATATATATATATATATATATATATATATATATATAGGTATATTTATATATATATATATATAGGTATATATATATATATATATATATAGGTATATATATATATATATATATATATATATATATATATATATGGGTTTTCAAAACTAAGAATTACTTTAAAAGAAAAACAATTTATTCAATACGAAGTTAACAAGACCAAAGTTACTTTAGTGAGGGCTTAGCTTATATACGCTAACAGCGATGAGTCAGCATACAGTTGCGATTGACGTCATTAAAATGTATAAGCTGTACTTTGACTACATAACTATATATATATATATATATATATATATATATATATATATATATATATATATATATATATATATATATATATATATATATATATATATATATATATATATATATAATTATATAAATATATAAATATAAATATAAATATATATATATATATATATATATATATATATATATATATATATATATATATATATATATATATATATATATATATATATATATATATATATATATATATATATATATATATATATATATATATATATATATAATAGTTATATAATTCGTACGTATTGTTATTTACCTGTATTTTCTTAGCAATAACAGGGCATTTGAGTTGAAAAAGGACTGTTTCTATTATTAATACCTTATATTAATACAACAATTAACCTATCGTCAGTTGATTATTTTCGAATTTCTTATAATCGTACTAGTTATAGTCTGGGTGCCAAATGTCTAATAATAAGGTAACCTTGTTTTCAAGTATGAATAAAATGTTTTAAGTGTTTTTGAAAGCTTATGCTGTGTAAATTTTTTATCCAATTGATGTCATTTTTGGTGAAAAATAAATTAAAGCGTTATTGCTCATGAAACTTTACTGAATAAAACTAACAAAATTGTAACTTTGTTTTATATAGTTCGTGAAAAGTTGATTTGAAAGGAAAAAAAACTTAATAAAACTAAGAATTATTACTATTACGGTGAAGTTTTAAATAGTTCAAAATAATTAATAAAATAAAAATAAAATTTTCTGCCTTTAAAATTTATGTTTCACCAAATATGACTTTGTATTCTGACTCTTTGACCAGAAAAAAATTAAAGAAGATATACCACATAATAATATCGCTTTGAAACCAAATTTTCAACTCTGGCAGAGTGGCATCAATAGGATCTGAAATTTACATAACATAAGATATCAAAAACCGTTAAAATATTTTATTCATACCTCGGAACAAGATTTTAGAGATGTCACCCAGACTATAAACTTCAGTATGTTCATGAACATGTTCCGTTAGCACGAATTAAATATATATATATATATATATATATATATATATATATATATATTTATATATATATAGTATATATATATACAACTTAGGATAATAATATTGGGGTATAGCAGCAAGCAAAACGTGTACTCTTATAACACTATAGATTCTCCGATATTTCGACAATGATTATTGTCATCTTCAGGGAAGCTACAACCAATAGCCAAAAGAAAATCAAGAAATGCTCCCGATAACGGTCAACAGTAGGCAATACTCACTGTGTCCTTTGAGATGATTGGCCAAAAGATGTAAATATGCGAGATTACAGCATTATCTGGATTTCTATACAGCATTATTGATCGAGGACACAAAACTGTGTTGGTCTTCACTAACATTAACATTTTACGCGGGTAAATTGGGTCACAGATAAGATAAGAACAAAAACAGCAATTAACTATTTAGACGAATTAAACAGTTGTTGAAGTTGAAATTACGTTAAAAACTAACTAGAAATATGCACGATCTACTTCGTCGACTTACATATTGACTTGAAAAAGAGACGCGACCAGCCATCTTGATCAAGAAAGTAGACATAGAGAATATTCAAAACAAGAAAAACTCCAATGTGAAAATATGATACATTATGGTTCACAGATTTGGTCACTGCTAACAATTAAATTAGCCAGAAGTATCAATGAACTCAGAAAAGGAAAAAAAACAACAACTCTTCTCTCATTCGATATCTCTCAAAAGGATGTTTTTATCTAAATCCAACAAAAAGGAATAAAATTTCACTAAAGAGATGATTTAAAATCAGTTTTCTTATTTAAGCAATTTTCTGATTGTGAAATGTAAGCCATCTCCATAAACAGTCTTTTAGTCGAATTTTTTTCCCTTGTCAATATCTTAGTTGGTCCATTGAAATTCATAATATGTCCCTGTAATATTAAACATGTTCACCTCAAAGCACATCTTTCCGGATGACACCTACAGTCACTCTTGTGTGAGGTGATTCTATCCTTAAGGGCTCTAGATGTCTGACCTACATATAATCTATCACAATTGGAGCATGGAATGCTATATACTATGTGAGATTGTGAAGTTAAAGGTGTTTTATCCTTAACTTTGGTGAAGATGGAACTTATTGTTAAGACTGTTCTATTGGCAATTTTTATGTGACCAAGAGACCCGAAAATTCGTGACAACCTTGGGGAAACATCGGCAACATAAGGAAGTGAGGTGAAGAAAAATTGAATTTGGGTCGAGTCAGCTGCTTCATTGGTAGCTACTGCAACCTGTGAGACACCTATATTATTAATTGTATCTTGTATTAACATGGTCGACGTACCGTAAAGGATCTTTTTTAATAGAGCAGGAGGATAAGAGTTATCAATGAATAAATCATATAAAATTTTTAAATTTTTCTGATGGAAACAATTGTCAGAAATACAAAGCACCCGACGCTTCATCTGTTTTACCAAATTAACTTTCATGGATTGTTTGTGATAAGAGTGGTAGTTTAAATATCTTCCACTACTAATGGGTTTTCTATACCAGTCAATGACTATAGTATTGTCCCCTTTACGACGAAATTTTGTATCCAGAAAGGGAACACTATGTTCCTCATCTTCAAGTTCTATGGTGAACTGTATGAAGGAATCAAAACTATTGAAGACGTCAACCACTTCTGTAACTCCGCCAACTGGTAAAGCTACTATTAAATCATCTACATATTTTTTAATAAAGAAAAAATTAAAAGGTAAAACCTGCAAAATCCCATCTAACACGTCATCCATGACATACATCGCGAGAATAGGACTGATTTTTGCTCCCATGGGTGTTCCAAAAATCTGTTTATAAAATTTTCCATTGAATGAAAAATAAGTATTATTGAACAAAAAGGTTATTAATTGAAAAAAGGTTTCCTTATCAATGCTACAATGAGTGCTAACTCGACTCCATCTCTTGTCAATTGCTCGTAAGCATACATCTAAGTAAACATTATTGAATAAAGAGACAACATCCAAACTTGCCAAAACGTAACCATCAGGCAACTTCATCCCATTAAAAACCGCCGACACCTCAAAAGAATCTTTGATATAATAATTATTACTATAATCATACGCAGCAGTCAGAATGTCTGTCAAGAAAGATGCCAATGCTTCTGTAGGGATACCAACAGAAGAAATAATCGGTCTTGCTGATAAAAGAGGTTTGTGAATTTTAGGTAGTAATATTACAGGACATATTATGAATTTCAATGACACTAAGATATTGACAAGGGAAAAAAATTCGACTAAAAGACAGTTTATGGAGATGGCTTACATTTCACAATCAGAAAATTGCTTAAATAAGAAAACTGATTTAAATCATCTTAGTGAAATTTATTCCTTTTTGTTGGATTTAGATAAAAACATCCTTTTGAGAGATATCGAATGAGAGAAGAGTTGTTGTTTTTTTCCTTTTCTGAGTCATTGATACTTCTGGCTAATTTAATTGTTAGCAGTGACCAATCTGTGAACCATAATTATCATATTTTCACATTGGAGTTTTCTTGTTTTGATATTCTCTATGTCTACTTTCTTGATCAAGATGGCTGGTCGCGTCTCTTTTTCAGTCAATATGTAATGACGAAGTAGATCGTTATATTCTATTAGTTTTTAACTTAATTTAACTTCAACAATGTTTAATTCGTCTAAATTTAATTGTGTTTTTTTTGTTTTATCTTATTGTGTGACCAATTTACCGTAAAATGTTAATGTTAGTTGAAGACCAACCACCATTTTGTGTCCTCGATCAATAATGCTGTATAGAAATCAATAATGCCTGTATCTCGATTTTTACATCTTTTGCAATCATTCTCCAAAGACACAGTGAGTATTGCTACTGTTGACCGTTATGGAGCATTTTCTTGATTTTCTTTTGTGCTTATTTTGTAGCTTCCCTGAAGATGACAATAATCATTGTCGAAATATCGGAAAATATAGTGTTATAAGAGTACACGTTTTGCTTGCTGCTATACCCAATATTATTATCCTAATTGTATCCTAACTAGTCAGCAAAAAACTACCCTTCTTCTATATATATATATAAATATATATATATATATATAAATATGTATATAAATATATATATATATATATATATATATATATATATATATATATAAATATATATATATATATATAATATATATATATATATATATATACATATAATTAATACAAGGAGTATTGCCGTAACTTCTAACTTATAAAAGGTTATATTGGGCACTCGGCAAAAGGAGGCTAGATTTAAATCAAACAACCATTGGTCATGAACATCTATATTTCGGTCCTTAGTTTGGGACCTTCATCAGGATGCTGGAAGTCAGAGAACTCAAATAATAACACAACAAATCAACCAAAATTGTAAGAAGTGGAAAAGCCACACAAAACTACACTTATAAAATTACTTACATGTGACGAGTTGTGAAAATAGAACGGCGAACACGAATGACCCGAAGGGAGCATTCAAAAATTTATTCAAACACAAACAAAAGCATAATGATGACAATTATAAAAGGAGATATTAAATCTCTGGAATATGATAATCAACTAAAATTAACGTCAAAAAATACCGGCTTCAACATGGCCAAGTCGGGTTATGCAGTAGTTGACAATTAATGAAAGTGGACGGTCTTGACAGACCGACCACAGAAAAGCGAGAAAGAATAAAGTCAGTGGTGACAACAAAATGAAAAATAACTAAAAATCAAAACATAATAAAATTGTACTTATATTGAGCTGAAATTTAGATTGGCAGAGCCCTTATTAATGGAAAGAAGGTAACTGTAAATATTGCTGAGACTTTTAATGTCAGATCTCTTGTTAACGGCATTGTCATACTCATTGATGTAGCACATCTCCAAAAACAATCTCTTATTATAATTAGATTCAAAGGACAAAACTCGAGTGTTCGAAAAATCAAAACTATGCAAAAAGTTCTTCGCGTGCAAAGCCAAGGCACGCCTATCAGGATGGAGACGGACATCACTTTTATGTAAACTAATTCTTCTGTTTAAGGACTGAGAAGTCTGACCAATATAAACATTGGAACAATCTGAGCATGGAACAGAGTAGACACAATCCGACCTAGACATAAGGGGACCCCTATCTTTGAGATTGGTAAAAACACACCTGTTTGTAACAACATTGTACTTGGCAATCTTAACATTCTCCACAGAAGCAAAAATGTGCAACAACTTGCTAGTCAGACCATTCAGTGACGGCAGAGAACCGAATTTTAACCTAGTGACAGGTGAACCAGGAACAACTGCTGACTTTATTCTTTCTCGCTTTTCTGTGGTAGGTCTGTCAAGACCGTCCACTTTTGTAGGACTTGTTCCTACTGTTAATTATATTTACTTGATTGGGAATAGAAACACAACACAACTTGGAAAGTAGAGAACTATTTATTACTATGTTGATGTTGAACTAAAAACTGAATAAGCATTGAACGCGAACAAGTGGCAAAGTAAAAGAGAGAGAATATTAATCTGGTTGTCTATTTATAAGCAGACAACCAGAGAATAATGTAAATCTTCTTTTCAAGCTTTGGTAGGCAAAAGTATGATAGTTCACGGTATATACAATATACCGTGCTTTGACATTTCCCTACACTTTCATTAATTGTCAACTACTTCTTACAATTTTGGTTGATTTGTTGTGTTACTATTTGAGTTCTCTGACTTCCAGCATCCTGATGAAGGTCCCAAACTAAGGACCGAAATATAGATGTTCATGACCAATGGTTGTTTGATTTAAATCTAGCCTCCTTTTGCCGAGTGCCCAATATAACCTTTTATAAAATATATACATATATATATATATATATATATATATATATATATATATATATATATATATATATATATATATATATATATATATATATATATATATATATATATATATATATATTATTATTATATATATATTCATATATATATATATATATATATATATATATATATATATATATATATATATATATATATATATATTCATATATATATATACATATATATATATATATACATATATATATATATATATATATATATATAAATATATATATATATATATATTATATATATATATATATATATATATATATATATATTATGAATAATTTTTTTAAATTTTGTTCCAGCATGCTGGATTAGAACAAATGTTATTGAAACTTGCATACGGCTATGATAATAATAATTGCAATGTAAGTACAAAGTAATGCCATTCGTGAAATAAATAAATAACAAAAAATGAAAGTTTTTAGCACACCTTAATTTC